>CANSZD010002810.1:0-327500 GCA_947648045.1 Beta corolliflora | reverse complement strand
TCAGATCGGATACGGATCGGAATTTTTCATTTTCGGGTATCCGAAACATGGAAATTTGTTGGATTTTTTCGGATATCCGGTCCGAAATATCCGCTTTTAAGGCCGGATATCCGAAATATCCGATGATCCGATCCGAAACTTATTTTATGAACTTTTCCTTTGAAAATTTTAATTTTTTTTAGTTTTCGGATATCCGATGATCCGATCCGATCCGAAATTTTTCGGATCGGATTCAGATCGCATTTTCCCGATCCGAAATTTCGGATTGGATCGGATATCCGAAATGAACACCCCTAGTTCCTGGTTCTCCTGTAGCTGGATCTTCCATAACCATAAGAATCCTTAGTTCGAATTGGATTCCAACTTATCACCTTTGTTTTGAGATTTTGAGAAGAGTTGCTCTTTGGAGAGCACAGTACGATGAAAGTTGTAAGCTGTGTTCGGGGGGGAGTTATTGTCTATCGTTGGCCTCTATGGTAGAATCAGTCAGTCGGGGGCCTGAGAGACGGTGGTTTACTCTTATTTGTTCCTTTCTTTCTCTTATCACCGAAATTTGTAAGCAAACATATTTTAGTACCAATTTTGAAAGGAGAATGAAGAAATTAGGTGAGAATAGAGGGAAAAGAAAGGGCAGAAAAGGTTGGAAAAAAAAACTCAACATCGAAAAAGGTGGTTAATGGCCGAATTATAGACAAAGGTAGTTACATACAACAATTTTGATTTAAAAGATAGTTTCAAACAACATTTTTTTGATAATGTAATTTTTCGTAAAAATGTGTTTTTTTGATAATGTAATTTTTCGTAAAAATGTGTTTTATATTACAATTTTTTCAACAATGTGTTTCTATTTAGGTACTTCATCCACTCCATAAAGAAGGCAACACATGAGTTTTTAAAAATGTTTTTAAAAGATAGCACTGAGACCAATCTAATAAGATCACACATGACTACGTTATTTGTTACTCCCTCCGTCCCATAAAATAGTGCCCACTTCTCATTTTTCACGAGAATTAAGGAAAATGTAAGGAATAGTAGGATTTCTCAAAAAAAAAAAAAAAAAAAGGGGCACATATTCTGAAAGAAAGGTAAGAGTAATTTGGAGAATTTGTATAGAAATTAAATTTAATTTAGTCCAAATAAATTGATATAAAATAAACGGGTTTTTCACCATATATCCCCGACATTTTTTTTAATTCATCATATATCTTTGCACTTTTCAGAATTCACCATGTACCCCTCAATTTCTTCAAAATCACCATATGTTCTTAATGACTAATGGTTGTCAACTTTTTTAGTCATTAACCCCTAATTTCGTTACCAAACCTTAATTAAACCCTATTTGAGTCGTAAACCTTAACTGACCACCATTAAAACACAACAAATGACCCTTTTTATCACTCTTCCTCCATAACTCTCTTCCTTCTTCTTTGGCCTTAGGTATTGTTTCAATAATGCTAATCTGTTAGGGGTAAATGAGTGAAATAATAGGGATTAATTAAGGTTTAATAAAGAAATCAGGGAGTAATGATTAAAAAAGTTGATAGTCGGAAATCATTAATGGCACATGGTGAATTATTAAGAAATTGAGGGGTATATGGTGAATTATGAAAACATAGGGGTTATATGGTGAATAAAAAATTTATTGAGGGCATATGTTGAAAAATCCGTAAAATAAAATAGGCAAAACATTCTAGGACACCCAAAAAGGAATGTGAGCACTTTATTATGGGACTAAGGGAGTATATAGTAGTGAGAATTCGTGATCAAAGTTTGTAAAATTTGACTTTAAAAATTACAAGTATTGCATTCTTTATAGAGTGGAGGAAGTACTCCCTCCGGTCTTTATTAGTTTACCCGTTTTTTTTGTACAGAGTTTTAGGAGAAATGATGTTGTGGGACATAGAAAGAAAGAGAAAATATTAATTTATATTAAAGTTGAATGTGTGTGTGATGGAAAGTTAGTGGTCTCATTCCAAAAATAGAAACAAAAAAATGGGTAAACTAATAAGAGACATCCCAAAAAGAAATACGGGTAAACTAATAAAGACCGAAGGGAGTAATTTATAACAAATTTTTATTTAGATAATCGGTGCATAAACAATTGGTTCCACTAGTAGTCTAGTAGTGGACTGGAGACTGGAGACTGGAGTATCACATTTGAAACCCAAATATATTCGAAATTCAAACATTCAGCTTGTTTTTAAATGCGTTAGTTTGGTTACTTCAATTTGGCTTTTGAGCTGGTAAACACTCATTTTGTCTTTTTTACTTTGCAATATTACCAGTAGATACTACGAAAAAGGACTACACAAAAGTTTCTACAGTTGAAAAAGCCCTTGCAAAAAGGTCTCAACTAATATAACTCTTTGACCTTATTTTGTCCCGTCAAAGATAATTTAGCTTAGTTATCAAATTGTTAGTTGAAAGCACACACTTTATGAGAACTGAGAAGTGACTCGAGAAGATGAAAACAATGTACATACACTTCTATAGTTTTGTTTTAACTTTTTTTTCTATCCCGAAAGTAATGACATTAATCAACTGACAATTTATATATCGAAGATCAAAATGTTATATTGACAATATCACCCTTACTAGTTGAACCTTAACTTGTTAGTAAGAGCGGTAGAAGTCATTAAACCATTTTTGTTCTTCGCATAACTGTTAGGTGAATAGCTCAACTCCTTAAACAACAAAAAATTTCTTTTAGACTCAATTTGTCCACAAAAATTTGACAGAAGCTAAAGGACACCTTAACTAATAGAAGTACCAATCATCTAACTGCCCATGACAGTATGATACTACAAGGCCATTACCTACATTATTAAAACTCTAACATCAATACATCATAAGTCATAACATGATTACAATCATTACATATATAATATACACCAGAACACCAAACGAAGTAAATTCAAATGTCGAATATTTGACACGAGTACTTTAAAATAAATCAACGTACTAACCTCGGGTGTGCTCCGAGGATAATGAATAGAACCAGAGAAGAGGAGCTTCCTTTGGCCACCAATAATGAGAGACCTTCCATCATATGTAACTTCTCCTTCTTCACTTCCTTTGCTTCCAACTATTATCATTAGCATCACCCCTACAAAAACCCAACACCTCCTTTCCATTTTCTCTCTTTAATTCCTCACAAGAACAATGCTGCATTGCCCAACTGCATATAATATACTACCTCACTTGCTATACACTATACTTTTTATGCAATTTATGGGAACCTCAAAATATGGGCACATATGACTTAATACAAATGGAGAGGTTGAAAACTTGAAAGCTACTTTATAGAGAAGAAACAACAAAAGCAGAAAAATCTTAGGTGATTTTTCTTTTATGGTCAGTAATGCAGTGTTAAATCTCCAAATTACCCTTAAAAGTCACGGGTTTGTTTTAAAAGTTTCACAATCTCATGATACTAATAGTGCCTGTATTTGATAATTTGGGGGACTCTGACCTATAAGATTATGACAATTACTACTTATGGAATATTTTCTGTTGGTACATTTGTATCATATTAAATGTTTTGGGGGTAGTTTAGGAATTTTACTCACTAATAGTCTAATTATCGTCTCATTTTCTTTTTCCCATACTAAAAGAGGTTGGATAGGTTGAGCAAACTTGGCTGGAATTATACGATTCCCTTTTCTAAGCTTGAAAGGAATTAATAATTAAGTCACTGTTTTAATGGCCGTTTGTTCACATCATTTTAATGTAGTTTGTTATGTGCATGACTTTATATTATAATAAAGAGAACATTTTTTTTTGAGAATAAATATTAAAGGGTACTTTTATGTATGAAAACCAGCAATAACCAATTTTGAAAAAGGTTGTTTCTTTCTTTTTGTTTTTTTATGATAATCCAAATTCCAACAAAAGGCTCCTATATCAAGGAAAGAGGCCAGAGATGAGGTGAGGATACTCAAACTAGGATTTGTTGTCTAGAAAGTGAATATGGAAGTCACACTATTAAGTAGAAAGTTAATGTTTAAATTTTCAATATTATACTAAATGATATCCTTAGTTAAATGTTCTAAAGAAAAATTGCGTAAGAATTATATGGAGATGTAAAATTTTATTGAGGATAACGTAGTTATTCTAATTTTTTTTTTTTAGGAAAAAACGAGCCATATATTAACTCAAAGCCAAAGTGTCAGACATAACATAAGGAGTCATCTCAATAGGACAGTGATTCTCCCAGACCTGCTCTACACCAAAAAGAACTTATTTCGCGAGATGATGGGCCACATGGTTCTCACCTCTCTTGACATGAGACCAGACTACAGACTCAAAAAAACAGCAAAACGACATAATATCTTCTAAAACACTATCAAGGTCAGAGTAAAAAACAACAGCTCTAGAAAGACGCTTCATCAACACTTGACTATCCGATTCCAAGATTATGTTGACAAAACCATACCGCTTCGCTAGCTTTATAGCCAAAAGGAGAGCTTTACATTCTGCAATTTCCGGGGGCCACCAAGCTCGGACTCTTCTCGTTGCCACAAAAATAACACCACCTTTCTCATCTCTTGCCACAGCACCCAACCCGACCCAACCTTTAATCGCCAGAGACGCATCTGAATTGAGTTTCACCACGCCAGTAGGTGGTGCACTCCATATATTCGCAGTGCTAGGGCTACGAGGGACGTTCACTGCATACACTTGCTTCGAGTAAGTGTTTTGTTCCATCACCAGTCGCTCCACCCGAGCTGTTATTACAACGTTGGGTGTCTCACTGCCTTCAAAAAATTTCTTATTTTGTTCATGCCATATACACCACATTAGGCCTGCAGCGTGTTGTTATAATTTGCTCGCAAAATTCTTCCAGCTCGCCAGCACATCACACCAGCCCCTGCTCACATCATCCACGAGCCTTCTGCCTGCGTTAGTCTCCCACAAACCCTGAACCCTCGGACAGTGAACTAGTGCATGGGCACTCGACTCCAAGCCAGCTTCACACCAAGGGCATGAAGTTTCGGCCAGCAAGTGACGGTGATGGAGTAGTTCGCGAGTAGGCAGCGTGTTAGAGCATAAACGCCATAGGAAATGCTTCACTTTCGGGGCTATATCCATACTCCAAATCTCAGTCCATGCCACATGAAAAGCATCTAAATCTCCCCCCTTCCCAATCATATAGGCTGTCTTCGTAGAGTACGAGCCATCCTTCGAAAATGCCCAGGTTAAAGAATCCTCCGGAGCTCTTATACTTAGGAGATAGCAAGAATTCTTTGTTGGTCTCTCTCACTAAAATGGATTGAAAGTATATCATGTTTCCATTCCATCCTCGATGTATCAATGAGATCACATACATTTATGACATTCTCCACTCGTGGGCTAGTGATGAACCTTCCTTCCTCTCCCACAACCCAAGGATCATGCCATATGTTCACCTTTTGTCCATCTCCAATGCGCCATAGCACCCCTTCTTTGACTAACACTTTTGCACTCCATATACTACTCCAAGAATAACTTCCTGCACATCCAAGAGAAGCATCAAGAAAGGATCGATTTGGGTAGTACTTAATTAGCCTGCATAAAACGTCCCATCAGGGACTCAGGTCGCTGAACTAATCTCCAAGCCTGTCTACCTAGTAAAGCATCATTAAAAATTCGCAAATCCTTGAACCCCATTCCTCCCACAAATTTGGGAGTACACATAGTATCCCAATTCCTCCACTGAATTTTCCGAGTAGGTCCTGTTTGTCCCCAAAAAAATCTTGCCATAGCAGAGCTGATTTTGTCAACAATCGAACAAGGAAGTTTGTAAACTCCCATCAAGTATGTTGGAATAGCTTGTATAACTGATTTCAGAAGAATCTCTTTCCCTGCACGAGACAAGAGCTTTTCCTTCCATCCCTGCAGTTTCTTCCAGATGCGATCCATGAGAGCTTCAAACATGGCTTTTTTCAACCTTCCCACCACAGTAGGCAAGCCTAAATATTTGTTATGTCTGTCAACTTGCCGCATATTCAGAACACTCATCAAATCTTCTTGATTTTCAGTACTAACTCATTTGCTAAAAGACACCTCCGATTTTTCATAGTTAATTTTCTGCCCGGATGCTTGTTCATACGGGTTGAGAATATCCACAATAGTTCTGCATTCCTGACGGTTGGCTCTAGCAAAAAGAAGACTGTCATCTGCAAAAAGAAGATGAGAAATTTCCGGACCATTGCGGCTTGCCTTAGCTCCATGTAACTTTCTCTCCTGAACATGTCTCTGAATCATGTGAGAAAAAGCATCACCAACTAGAATAAAAAGATAGGGAGAGAGAGGGTATCCCTGTCTAAGCCCCCTAGAAGGAGCCATAACACCACATACTCTTCCATTCAGCAAGAAAAAGTATGACACTGAAGAAACACATTCCATCACCAAATTCACCCATCTGCCATCAAAACCCATAGTGAGCAACAGCTTCCTGAGAAAACCTCATTCTACTCTATCATAAGCCTTGCTCATGTCCAGCTTCAAGGCAATTGTACCTTTGTGCCCCTTACTTCTTTTCTTCATAGTATGAAATAATTCCAAAGCTATGAGAGCGTTATCTGTTATCAGCCTACCAGGAACAAAAGCACTCTGGTTCTCAGTCACAACATGGGGGAGAATATTTTTTAGGCGCATCACAAGAGTCTTGGTAACAAGCTTATACAATACATTGCACAAACTTATAGGTCTGAACTCTACCATAGCAGTTGGATTTTTCACTTTCGGGATAAACAATATTAGTTTTATTCACATGATTCGGGGATGATGAACCATGTAAAATATTACTAACATAATTAGTTACATCATTCCCTACAATATGCCAGAACCTCTGATAAAAGATAGCATGCATACCGTCTGGCCCAGGGGCATTACATGGGTGCATCTGAAGCAAAGCTGCATAGATTTCATCTTTCGAGTAAGGCTTCATGAGACTCTCATTGAACTCCGAAGTGACCGAACATGGAACTTGCCTCAACACTTCTTGAATCTGGGTAGGAGCTGGATGATCGGTGCTAAATAGATTCTCATAGTAATTTTCCACTATGTCCTCCAACTTTTCAGTTTCTTCTTGCCAGACTCCCTCTTTGTCGAAAAGCCCTATGATCCTATTTCTCTTCCTCCGTTGTGATGCTTTATGGTGAAAGTAGCTCGTGTTTCTGTCTCCATCTTTCACCTCCATAACCCGAGAACGAAGATACCAATAGGCCTCATGTTTGCGGTGAAGATCATCCAGAGCTCTCTCCAAAATACCACATTCCTCACAACTTTCTTGCGAAATATCTTTTTGTTGGGCTATCCTTAAAGCCTTCTCCATCTCCTCAATCTGCTTCCCCAGCTTATCATACTTTCCCCGACTCCAAAGCTGAAGTTTGCGCCCCACAGAACCCAACTTATGCAGCACTGAACCATCAGCAGCCTCATCCCATGCCTCACGAACAGCCAGCTCACATGTTAATAAAATAGAATATTACATATGATATTATTATGATAATAGAAGTCTAGTATAAGGAGATATGATTAAAGTAAATAAAATAGAATTAGGAGATATAGATTATCTATTAATTACAACTAGAAGTCAATACGTGATTGATTAATGAGAAAAGGTGGGGGCCAATATTAAGATTGGTATTGGTTGTCAGAGAGAAACTTAACAAAATTGAATAATGATATATATGGTCGTTGTTAAACCCATTATTTTCTCAAAACGTTCTTTAAATAAATGTAACCCATAATTTAAATTTCTCATGGAAGATCATTAAGAGTAGGGAAATTCTACATGGTAGCGCCCAACTTTTAGGTTTTCTCTACATGGTAGCACTTCTTAAATTTATTTATACTTGGTAGCCCCGAACTTTTAGGTTTTCTACATGGTAGCACTTCTTAAATGAATTCCGTTAAGTTGTCGTTAGTTTTGACATTTATTAGTCTGGCACGCAAATCGAGACTTTTTCGACACCCAAAACGAGTATTTATGATCATTGTTTGACTATTCCGACCTTTAATCGAGGCTTTAAGGACAAAATTACCCCTTTCATTGTCAAAAAGTGATCATAAATACTCGTTCTGGGTGTCGAAAAGTATTGATTTGCGTGCTAGACTAATAAATGTCAAAACTAACGACAACTTAACGGAATTCACTTAAGAAGTGCTACAATGTAGAAAACCTAAAAGTTCGAGGCTACCAAGTATAAAAAAATTTTAGAAGTGCTACCATGTAGAAAACCTAAAAGTTGGGGGCTACCATGTAGAATTTCCCTTAAGAGTAGCATGAGTAATGAGATAAGCAATGAAAAGTAAGTAACTCACTCTCCCTAGCAACTTTTGTTGTACTTCCAATCGACATGTGCACATCACGTGCTAGCATACTAAGCTTCAAAACGTGAGTAGGCTCGAGTGTACACTAATAACAATACCTCTATAAACCATACTCGTATATAATTTTATTATTATTGGGTATACATTCCAAGTCCCACATCGGAGAGATAAGAAGGATCGGAATTACCTAGTTTATAAGAGTTCACCAACTACATTAGTATGAGACCTTTTGGGAAGGAGCTCAAAAACAAATCCGTGCGGGTTAGACCCAAAGCGGACAATAGCATACTAATGGTGGAGTTGTAGGTGGACTCGTGGGCGCTACAATTACGATTCACAAATTAGTACTGCACACCATCACCAAGAACCATCAACATTATGCACAAGCCATAAATATATACTTCATCCTTTTTAAAATAAATAAAATTAAACGGAGAGAACTAAATGACAAATAAAATAAAGTTGTATTTATTATGAAAAGGCCTTAATAATAAATATTTCATTTAGTTGGGGTACGTATATTACTCTTATGTACTAATTTATGGTGTATACCACCATAGAATTTGTACATGAACTCAGGGCCGTAGTTGCGGGTGTGCAAAGAGCCCCTCCGCACAGGGCCCCCCGTCCAAAATATTTTGGTTTTATTTGAAAGGGCCCAATTTAAAAAATGTCATGCTTTGTATAAACGGCAAAAACTCCACATCTTCATCTCTGGACTCCATAATTCATGATGTTCCCTATCATCTTACTCCATCTCTTTCACCAAAAATTCAACCTTCCATATCTTTAACTTTAGTATTGTCATTAATACTTTTTCATAATTATCAATAATAAAATCAATTCATCAATTAGTATTGATTCTCCCTCCTCTCTATGAAAAATTGTGGTCCTTTTCTATCACTAAGGGGAAAGAAAGGGCCCAATTTCCATTATAGAACAGGGCCCCGTAAATATCCAAGACGGCCCTGCATGAACTTACCGGGCTCATATCACTCTAAGCATTTGAAATAGTATCACAACCAGTTTACTTTTATTGGTATTAGAAATTTATTTGCATTTTGAGAATTAACAGATACTTTCTCATGATGAACTACACAATTTGTTTCTCTATAGTCTATGCCCTTAGATAACTGGCAATGATCTAAATATTTTGAATCATAATCTTGTTATGAACCAAACACTAAAATTAGGTGGCAACACCAGATCTATGTCATAGATAGCACATGTCATACAGTGTGAAATGTGAAAAGGAAATGTGATTCTAAAAGCAATTACAATAAGTTTAGAAAAATTTGTACGAATAGTAATTGAATATTGGCAATAGCCTCTAGCAAATTACTTGTAAGTTCCAATAGTATAACGTTGACCTACAAGCTAACATACATATGCGGATATGCCTCCAAGTTGGAGGTGAATTAGTTGAACCACCACGTCGAACACAGGAGGAGTGCGTACGGTACGGTACCGTAGGAACTTCTTCGATATAGATATTTTTCTATTAGTAATAAAATACCATATCACGTCAAAAGAAAATAAAAAATAGCACATCAAGTTTGCCTTTGTCAAATAAAGTGTGCCTTAATCTAGCAGAGGTGGAAAGATATTTTATCACTATTTTCACATCTTCTGAGCCATCTGCAGATAATTTTCAGGAGGTTCTGCAACATGTAAAAGCCACTGTGACTCAGGAGTTTAATGCCACTCTTCTTCGACCATACTCGAAAGACGAGATTTTCGCAGCTTTGAGTGACATGCATCCTTGCAAGGCCCCGGGGCCTGATGGGATGCATGCAATCTTTTATCAGAGATTCTGGCACATCATTGGAGATGAGGTATTTAATTTTGTTAGTAATATTTTACATAACTTTTCTTGTCCAGAGAAGGTTAATAGTACTAATATTGCTCTTATTTCTAAAGTTAAATCTCCTATGGCTGTTTCTGAATTTAGGCCTATAAGTCTCTGTAATGTATTGTATAAAATAGCTTCTAAAGCTATTGTTTTGAGGCTTAAAAATTTTCTCCCCTATATTGTAACGGAAAATCAAAGTGCTTTTGTGCCGGGAAGGATGATATCTGATAACTCTCTTATTGCTCTGGAGATCTTCCATTCTATGAAAAAGAGGAATAACAGCAGAAAGGGCTTGATTGCAATGAAGCTTAACATGAGCAAAGCCTATGATAGAGTGGAGTGGGGCTTCCTTCGAAAGCTTCTCTTGACGATGGGGTTTGATGGCAGATGGGTTAATTTGGTGATGAGCTGTGTAACATCAGTTTCTTACTCTTTCATTGTCAATGGAAGAGTGTGTGGTTCAGTGTCTCTGTCTAGGGGACTGCGACAGGGTGATCCTCTATCCCCCTTTCTATTTATTTTGGTTGCTGATGCCTTTTCTCAGATGATTGAACAAAAGGTGACAACCAAAGCTCTTCATGGTGCGAGAGCTAGCTGTAATGGTCCAGAAATTTCACATCTTCTTTTTGCAGATGATAGTCTTCTCTTTACAAGGGCTACCCGACAGGAATGCTTAACTATAGTTGATATTCTCAACAAATATGAAGCAGCATCCGGGCAGAAAATTAATTGTGAAAAGTCGGAGGTATCTTTTAGTAAAGGGGTAAGCTGTGGAAAAAGGAAGATATGACTGAACTTCTCCAGATGAGGCAAGTTGACAGGCATCAGAAGTATCTTGGTATTCCTACCATCAGTGGAAGATCTAGGAAAGTGGTGTTTCGGGAACTGTTAGATAGATTGTGGAAAAAGTTGAGGGGATGGAAAGAAAAGTTGATGTCAAGGGCAGGGAAAGAGGTGCTAATTAAGGCTGTGATTCAAGCTCTACCAACATATCTCATGGGTGTTTACAAGATTCCAGTGGCTGTTATCCAAGAAATTCACTCTGCTATGGCTCGATTTTGGTGGGGAGGGAAGGGAGAGGAGAGGAAGATGCATTGGGTGTGTTGGGAGAAAATGTGCAAGCCAAAGTGCATGGGGGTATGGGTTTTAAGGATCTCGCAGTTTTTAATGATGCTTTGTTGGGGAAACAAGTTTGGCGTTTATTGCATTACCAAACTTCTCTTTTGAGTCGTGTGATGAGTGCTAAATATTACCCTCATGGTGACATTTTTCAAGCAAGACTAGGCTATTCAAATAGCTATGCTTGGCGTAGCATTTGGAGTGCGAAGAGTTTGGTGATGGAAGGGTTAATTTGGAGGGTGGGAAATGGAAAGGAGATTGACTTATGGTCGGATCCTTGGGTGGGGGATGAGGAGGGACGATTCATCAAGAGTGACCGTGTGGATGGCTTGAATGTGGTGGGAGATTTGATTGATGATGAAAGAAAGGAGTGGAGAATGGATATTCTTGAACGACATTTTAATGAGAGAGATCAAAGATGCATTCTTTCTATTCCTTTGAGTTCAAGAGATTTAAAAGATGTTTTAACGTGGGCATATGCTAAGGATGGGCTCTATTCGGTGAAAACTGCTTACATGCTAGGGAAAGGAGGGAATTTAGATGATTTTCACCGTGCTTGGGGCATATTATGGAGCTTGGAGGTTTCCCCAAAGGTGCGTCATTTTCTTTGGAGGGCTTGCACACACTCCCTTCCTGTGAGGTATGTTCTTAATAGGCGCCACTTGACTGATGAAACTGTTTGTCCATGCTGTTCGTGTGAGATCGAAACCCAGCAGCACTTATTGTTCTATTGCACGAGTTTTGCGAGCCTATGGGATGCTGGAGATTGCCGAGACTTGCTGCAAAATATTGAAGAGGAAGGCATGTGTGAAACTCTGGTGAGATGGAAGGATCTAGACCCGAAAGTTGTTCAGAGAGGCTGCTACATTATTTGGAATATATGGGCTGAGAGAAATAGGAGAATTTTCGAGCATCAAAGCCAACCTATGGCTGTGCTGGGCCAACGCATCATGCGGCAGGTTGAGGAATTCAACCAATATACTACTCGCATATATGGTGGTACAAGGGCGAAGAGTGCGAGCAGCCCCTCTCGATGGTGCGCCCCCCTACGGCTGTGATGAAGCTAAACACCGATGCAAGTGTGGGTGAGGAGGGGTGGATTGGTCTTGGTGTTGTGGCCCGTGACTCGGCGGGTAAAGTAGCTTTCTCAGCTGTGCGAAGAGTTCGTGCATTTTGGCCTCCTGAAGTGGCCGAATGCAAGGCCATTCATATGGTCGTTAGAGGCTAGCAAAAGCTCATGGGTTAGCCAACGTGATCATTGAGTCGGATTCGCAGGTGGTGACGACAAGGTTAACAACAGCTGCTCTTTACCTTTCTGATCTAGATACTATTCTTGGTGATGTTCTTGAGATATGTAATGTTTTTAATTCCATTAGTTTTACTCATGTCAAGAGGGATGGGAATACTGTTGCCCATAATCTTGCTAGAGTTGTGCCATTTGGAGTAGAGCAATGTTGGGAGAATCATGTTCCTAGTGATGTAGCTCCTTATGTACTTATGGACACTTTGTCCCTTGATTAATGCACTTCTCTTTTCCCCTCAAAAAAAAAATATCTTATTTATATGACTTTGAAGTCATGGTCTCATAATACAAGCTCTATCAAGTATCAAATTTATATTAGGGGTGAGATTCCCTTACTCTTCTCCCACCTTTAGGATTTCGCACATAACTAAATTAGGGGTACTAGATGAAATCTCACTAGAGGTAATTTGGGAGTGGGAATTTTCTTTACCTTTTACGTCACTTAGAGCATCACTAATAATGAACCCAAAAAAAAAGGTTCATCATTCTCTCTCCTCATTTCTCTCTCCTCCACATCATTTTCACAAACCATTTCCAATTTCACTCTTAACCATGAACCCAAAAATAATGGTTCATCACTCTCTCTCATCCTTTTTTCCTACCCTTGCACATTTTCTCTCTCTTCAAATAATTATCACAAGTTGTATTGATTTAATGTAAAACCAATTAACGCTAATTAATTGTAATTAACTCTTATAATTATTAATTCATAATTAGTTATTTTTATTATATATTAATTATCGATGACTAATTAATTATCGTAATCTAATTAATTGTTTTTTTAAAATTAATTAATATTAGTTGACAAATAGTAAAAAAGATGCATCCATTCAAAACATATTACATATATCAAATGAAAACAAGACATGGAAATTAAATGCAACAATAAAATAAAAAACTAAAATTTATAAAATTCCATTATTTTAGTTTCCATTCCTACCGTACTTTGCCCATATATGTTCGATCAAATCGTTTTTCAAAGATAAATGAGTTTGTTGATCTTCGATTTGTGCTTTGTGCTGCAAATATGTGTTGATGTTGACAATTCGCTCGTTACGATATTCAAAGCGACCTTCTTGCTCTTCATTGTTTCTCTGAGCAGAACGACGTCGAGATCTCCCAACATCGAACTCTGATGGATCCATGTAATTTTGGTAGGTTTCTCGTTCATCTTCAACTATCATGTTGTGCATAATTATGCACGCCAACATAATCTTATGAAGCATTTCGACATCCCAAGCAAGGGATGGCATCCGAATAATAGCAAATCGAGCTTGTAGTACTCCAAATGCTCGTTCCACGTCTTTCCTTGCTGCTTCTTGATGTTTTGCAAAGAGTCTGTCTTTATGAGATTGTGGACTGATAAGAGATTTTTAGTGTGTCGTTAAGGCACCAAAAATCGCTTTTCAAACAATATTTATAACTCCTAACAAGCAATTACTAAGAACGTAGTAAAGGCAAGTCAAGGGTCGATCCACAGGGAAATTGGGATTAATCAAAGTCTATTAAGTCTAAATTACCTAATTGAAGGGTTTTGGGGGTTTTGAATGATTTTTGTAACAACTAAAACTAACTATTATCAAAGAACTAGCAAATAGTATGAGATGAAAATATGAATAAGGAAGACACTAGAGTTAAGGTTACTAGTATGAATAAGAATGGACAATGAATGTTAATGCGATTGTGAAATAACAGAGACGATTATGCAAGGTTTAGTTTTCCTCTAAAATACTCGAGTTCTCTCTCGAATGGTCCTCAAGAATAATCACTTAATCAATCAACTAAATCCTCTCTCGAATGGTCTTCAGTCAATTGATTAAGAGATTCGATAAATTGGGAAAACCCCTAATAAAGGATCCCCTTAATTTCTACCCAATATCTTGGCCTAGAAATTAAGTTGATTCTTGGGGATGATAAAAGAGTTTAAAATTCCATTTAAGAACATTTGAATTCAAAATACCAAAGCATAAATGTGATCAATATCTATTCTAAGGTCTCAAAACACCAAGATCAAAACTTCTTCAAACATCACAATCACATCAACAAAATATTTAAACCCAAATCCATACTTTCACCCTAACCCTAGATAGGGAACTACTCACTAATCATGGATTCTAAGCAATAAAACATGAAATCTATGACTAATCTAGGGCAAAACATGATTAAGAGGTAATTAATCTAATGAAAATACCAACTATGAAACTATAATAAAGTACCTCTAATAAAAAGGACGAACAAATAATAGCAATGAAAAGAGATAATAAAAACTCTAAACTCTAATACAAGCCCTAATAATCTTCTCTAAACTCTAAAATAAAGCATAAGTCAAAAACTAATCAACTCCAATGTTATTAAGGCAAGCCTCGTTTTTTTTTCTTCGCGGATTTGAATGGTGCGGGCGCACCAAAATCAGGTGCGGGCGCACCATTTCTTCTGCTCCAAAACCGACATCAAGCGTTGAACGGTGCGGGCGCACCATAGTTTGGTGCGGGTGCACCATTCTTTCTGATCTAGTCGGACAGTTCAACTTAAAATGAGCATAACTCTTTCGTTTTAGATCCAAATCAAGCATATGACCAGTCGTTAGAAAGCTATCGAAACAAGCTTTCACCTCCAACAGGAATTACCTTCATCCAATTTGTGATTTGAAAGTTATATCCATTTGAAATTCTCTGTTCAAGATTCTATTGTGCAATGTGCTCCTTTGTGCGAGCGGATATGGGGCATGGTGTAAGCGCACCATTTCTCAACGTGTGCTCTATTTTTATTGCTTCCTTTGCCAACTCTACAACATGTAGCCATCTTAGTAGTTCCACCTATATTAAGAACATGGCAAAACAGGGTGAAAGCAAATGTACTAGAAATTCGGTCAAAAATGACTGAAAATCTAGCAAAATGTCACTATGATCAAGAATGATTAAGTGAATGAAATAGAAGGGCAAAGGGAGAAGAAAGAGGGAAGAAAGGGGAGAAAGAGGATCAAAATGAGCTAAAAGGAGTCCATAAAGTGTGTTTGAAACGCACTTATCAAACTCCCCCAAGCTTAGCATTTTACTTGTCCTCAAGTAAACCAAGAATGAGAAAAAAGAAAAGAAGTGAACCAGAGGAAAAAGAAAAACCATGCAACAAACTAACCTAAATGCTCTATAAGCAAAGCTACAAACATGACATGCAAGCTAAATGAGTTCATAATAAGATTTAGGCGACCAACCAAACACAAGAGGGAAGATGATTAGGAAGCACATGCAAGAGTGACTCAAGGGATTCAATCCACCGATCAACCGAGTCTCCTTGAAAAATAGGCTTTCTAAGAGTGATTTCTCACTCCACTCCACTTCCAAGTCCCGAATTTGACTCCCCCTTAGGGATGCTCAACCATAGTAGCTCGCCTCTACCACATTTTGATGACCCTCATCATGACTTGCACAAAATCTCACCCGCCACTACTAATTGACCAAGTCCAATCTAGAAGTCAAAAGGGACTTTATTAAGGTTATAACGGGGCTAGGTTAAAGGTGTCGATAATAATTTAGGAATGTGGTGCAAAAAGGGTAAAGTGGAGTACACACTGGGGGGTTAAAAACTTCCCCAAGCTAGTCCAAACACCAACTCAAATCAAAATCTCACACATCTTTGATTCTCACTTTGATTTTTACTTGTTGAACACATTTTTTTCTCAACAATTTGCTCTTTCTTTCTTTTCAATAGAAATCCAAATGAAGCACTAAGAGCAATCTTTCTTTCTTTTATTTCTTTTATTTCTTTCCTTTCTCACAATTTTCCTCAACTTTTGCAATTATACACGCACATTAATTTACTTTCAACCAAAGACTTAGTATCAAAACAACTCAACTCAACACAAACTAGACATGTACTCCACTTTGGGGAAAGTTTGGCCATGACTTATTATGAGGGTTAAGCAAAAATAGGATAGAAAGGCTCAAATGGGTTGAGAAGTGGAAAATTATGCCGGTATAAAAGCTTTTTGGCTTTTGAACTCCTAATTCTAGCAAAATAAAACGCCCTAAATCATCCTTCTATAGGCTCGGTCTTATGCAATCTTGGGGAGCTAAAATGCAAGTCACAAGTTAGGCGATCAATGGTGAGGGTTGTAAATGAGTCTTACGAGGTTTGTGGCCCTCCTTCGGGGTTCATCGCACAAGGGATAAGGCAATCCAAGCAACCAACTTGCCTAATTTCAAAAAGACTCTACCAAAAGTTACCGATCTCAAAGATCACCTAAAGTCACAGCAAGACTTCCAAAATCATCAAGTCAAATGCAAAGAAGGTCTTCAAATCAAATTATGAACACTCTAAGCAACATATCATGCATGCAACCAAACAACTCTAAAAGTAGAAAAGAAAGAAAGAAAAAAAAATATTTTTGTGGTTTTTTTTTTTTTATGCAAACCTAACACGCAAAAGCACTAAAAAGAACCTAAATACAAAGAGGATGAAGAAAATGTTGAGATGGAGAGAACACATGCTAACTCCCCCAAGCTTAATACAAACTCCGACCTCGAGTGTACAAGCAAAGAGAAAGTAAGGGATGAGGTAAGGGCACAAAGTCAAGCAAAAATCCTAACCAAGTAAGATAAGGAGAAGGGTCTCGAGAATACACCGCCAAAATGAGCTCTTTTAGGATCATTATCTAGACCTTACCACTAAATAATTTGACAAAGATCTCAATAGTTTGTCATAAGCATTAGCACACATTTCACAGTGGATCAAATAGGTATGACATAAACAAAGAGCATGCACAAATTTCAATGGGTCTATATGCTTACCAAGTGATGAGTGTCGAAAAAATGAAATTTCCGAGAGAATCCTGGAAAGTATGAAGAACAAACATCAAAATTCAAATAAAAAGAACAAAACAATGAGTTCTCCTTTTGATGGTCCTTGCAACTTTTAAGCTCGATCCCGTCCTCTATGAATTCCATTTGAGTCTTGTGAAGGTTTGAAGAGGACAAAGGCTCTTCCAATGATGAAACTTTGAGGAGAGGGAATAAGATGGGGAAGGAAGGAACTAAGTCGAGTTTCCTTGAAAAGAGAATATGAAGAGGACGAGTAGAAATAAAAGTCTTATCAATTACTTCTTCAACATCATTAGACTCTATAGTGTAAGCTTTCTCAACAAATGATTCCTCTACTACGGGGTTCTCATCCATATCCCAATCATCATCATCTTCATTGATTATAGTCATGCAAGAGTGATTTTGATTATTGATAATTCAACCCAAAGTTTCGATTGATCTTTTGCTAGATTCAACAAAGTTTTCCATCATAGAATCACACCTCTTTAACAAGCACATATTTTCTTTGAGTGAATCAAGAATTTCAGAATATATATGTAGTTCACAACTAGAGACATCTTCTAAATTTGAGAAAGTAGTATTTCCATGGTCCCACTCATAAGTGTCTCTAGATAGCCACCCAAAGAAACCCCATGCTTCATCAAAGTGTTGGCATCGAAATTCACCATTAAACATAGACTCCGCCACTTCTCTTGTATGCATATTCAGACCTTCATACATCACCTCACACATCTCCCAAATCTCAAGTCTATACTTAGTTAGAAGAGTATTCTCAAATCTCTGAAAATAATTCCAAAATGGTTCATCCTCATATTGAGGAAAAAAGAAGTTTGCCATTTTTTTGGAATTCTCTTAAAAGAAGAAAAAAAAATATATACAAATTCCTAGACTCATATACACGACACTTACCAAATAAAATAAAACAAGATAAAAAAATAAGCCAATAAAGAAAAGTAAAAAAAAAAAAATCAATTAAGCAATTTAAAACAAAAAAAAAACCTTCAATCAATAGCACAATTTCCCCGGCAACGACGCCATTTTGATAAGAGGTTTTTAGTGTGTCGTTAAGGCACCAAAAATCGCTTTTCAAACAATATTTATAACTCCTAACAAGCAATTACTAAGAACGTAGTAAAGGCAAGTCAAGGGTCGATCCACAGGGAAATTGGGATTAATCAAAGTCTATTAAGTCTAAATTACCTAATTGAAGGGTTTTTGGGGGTTTTGAATGATTTTTGTAACAACTAAAACTAACTATTATCAAAGAACTAGCAAATAGTATGAGATGAAAATATGAATAAGGAAGACACTAGAGTTAAGGTTACTAGTATGAATAAGAATGGACAATGAATGTTAATGCGATTGTGAAATAACAGAGACGATTATGCAAGGTTTAGTTTTCCTCTAAAATACTCGAGTCCTCTCTCGAATGGTCCTCAAGAATAATCACTTAATCAATCAACTAAATCCTCTCTCGAATGGTCTTCAGTCAATTGATTAAGAGATTCGATAAATTAGGAAAACCCCTAATAAAGGATCCCCTTAATTTCTACCCAATATCTTGGCCTAGAAATTAAGTTGATTCTTGGGGATGATAAAAGAGTTTAAAATTCCATTTAAGAACATTTGAATTCAAAATACCAAAGCATAAATGTGATCAATATCTATTCTAAAGTCTCAAAACACCAAGATCAAAACTTCTTCAAACATCACAATCACATCAACAAAACATTTAAACCCAAATCCATACTTTCACCCTAACCCTAGATAGGGAACTACTCACTAATCATGGATTCTAAGCAATAAAACATGAAATCTATGACTAATCTAGGGCAAAACCTGATTAAGAGATAATTAATCTAATGAAAATAACAACTGTGAAACTATAATAAAGTACCTCTAATAAAAAGGACGAACAAATAATAGCAATGAAAAGAGATAATAAAAACTGAAACTTTGCAATTAATTGAATTAAAAGTACCTTGGATGTGTGGAAATCACAAACTTTAATCTTAAAAACTCCAATCTTAGACAAAACTCAAGTGTTTTTCTCTCTAATACAAGCCCTAATAATCTTCTCTAAACTCTAAAATAAAGCATAAGTCAAAAACTAATCAACTCCAATGTTATTAAGGCAAGCCTCGTTTTTTTTTCTTCGCGGATTTGAATGGTGCGGGCGCACCAAAATCAGGTGCGGGCGCACCATTTCTTCTGCTCCAAAACCGACATCAAGCGTTGAACGGTGCGGGCGCACCATAGTTTGGTGCGGGTGCACCATTCTTTCTGATCTAGTCGGACAGTTCAACTTAAAATGAGCATAACTCTTTCGTTTTAGATCCAAATCAAGCATATGACCAGTCGTTAGAAAGCTATCGAAACAAGCTTTCACCTCCAATAGGAATTACCTTCATCCAATTTGTGATTTGAAAGTTATATCCATTTGAAATTCTCTGTTCAAGATTCTATTGTGCAATGTGCTCCTTTGTGCGAGCGGATATGGGGCATGGTGCAAGCGCACCATTTCTCAACGTGTGCTCTATTTTTATTGCTTCCTTTGCCAACTCTACAACATGTAGCCATCTTAGTAGTTCCACCTATATTAAGAACATGGCAAAACAGGGTGAAAGCAAATGTACTAGAAATTCGGTCAAAAATGACTGAAAATCTAGCAAAATGTCACTATGATCAAGAATGATTAAGTGAATGAAATAGAAGGGCAAAGGGAGAAGAAAGAGGGAAGAAAGGGAATAAAGGGGAGAAAGAGGATCAAAATGAGCTAAAAGGAGTCCATAAAGTGTGTTTGAAACGCACTTATCATGGACTCATTATGGACATCACAAAAGTAGCCCATTTCGGATAGATACCATCAGTAAGGTAATATCCTTTGTTATATTGATGCCCATTTACAACGAAATTAACAGCTGGAGCTCGACCTTCTAAAACATCTTCAAACACAGGAGATCTATGAAGCACGTTCAGATCGTTGCAACTTCCCGGCATTCCGAAAAAAGAATGCCAAATCCACAAGTCCCTATCAGCTACGGCTTCAAGCACAAGTGTAGCTACCCCCTGCCCTTCCTTGATATTGTCCTTTCCATGCTGTTGGACAATTTTTCCACTCCCAATGCATACAATCGATGCTACCAATCATGCCAGGAAATCCACGTTCTTCTCCAATTCGTAACAGCCTCCTCAGATCGACTTCATTCGGTCGTCTTAAGTACACATTAAAGAATTGGTTGATGACACCGTCAACGAATCTCTGAAGCGCCAATCTTGCCGTACTTTCACTAATACGTATGTACTCATCGCAAGCGTCAAAAGCACACCCATAAGCTAATTGTCGTATTCTTTGCGAGTACACTTTGCAATGGCGACAAGCCAAAACGACCGGTGCAATCCCTCTTTTGTTCGAACCAGTCATCATTCCTCACGACTTCATTCATGATACGCTCAAAAACATGTTTTTGCATACGAAATCTACGTCAAAACAACCTATTTGAGTAAACTGGATTTTCTGCAAAATAGTCATTGTATAATCTTAAATGACCTTCTTCTCGACCCCTATCAGCCCGAGGTCCAGTACGCCCACCCGGTCTCATTCTAGGAGTGACCGCCGACACAAGGATAGGGAGGTAAGTATGAGTGACATTGTCGATCATGTCATCTACTTCTTGGTTCTCGATATCCTCTTCTAAATCATCGGAAGAAGAAGAAGAAGTTGAACTTATACTAAATTTGTAGGAATTCATTTTAGATTTGATTTTGGTAGAGGAGATTGTTGTAGAGAATTGTAGGATATCTGATTTTGGTAGAGGAGATTGTTGTAGAGAATTGTGGAACTCTGAACCTTTTTATATAAAGTAATGGAGGAGCATAGAGATCCTTTTTAAAGTAGGAAGTGTATCATCACATGGGCTCTCTGAAAAGGAGTATATAATGATGGCTCTTCAGAGCTATTATCACATGGGTTGTCTGAAAAAAGTAGTATGGGATCGTTGTGATGTCTATTCAGAGACAGTAACACATGGGTTATCTGAAAAGTAGTATGTGATCATAGTGATGTCTCTTCAGAGACAGTATCACATGGGTCCTCTGAAAAGGAGTAGGTAGGGGATCATAGACATGTCTCTTCAGATATAGTATCATGCACATGGGTTCTCTGAAAAAGTAGTATGAGATCATAAATAATGGATAAAATACTCAAACTTTTATAACAGAAACTGGCATTACAACAAAAACTTAATACATTACTACTCAAACACTCAACCTAAAACAAAATACATTAACACTCAAACATACAACTTAACATAATTAAAAACACTTACACCTAAAACATATTACTCTAAACGTGAATACTACACTCCCACAAAGTTCTGAAAATATATTTGCAGATTGCTGATCATTTCATCTTCCCATGGTGTGCGATTTTCCTTAGATGTTAATGATTGGAGCATTTGCCAATTCATCTGATACTGTTGCATCTTTAAGTTTTTCTCTTCTAACTCCATCTGCCTCTACATGTTTATCTCTTCCAACTCCAATTGCCTTTGCTTCCTTGCTTCCATTTGCTTAAAAAACTCTAGTTTCTCATGTTGCATATCCTAAGCTTTACCCTTTCGCTCACCATAGATTTGAAGTCTGTCACCAAATGATGAAAAAGCTTCAATAGCTTCAACGGTTGGGCTCTTACCCTTGAGTCTGGCCTTAGCTTTCTTGTTGCCTTCAGGACGAGGCAAGGAATCTTGAACATATCCGCTTGTGGGCGTGGTTGGTGTGGAGCCTCCATCTTCAGACATTGTTCTCTTCCCACTACTTCCAGAACCAACAGAATCAGACATTTGAGGCGTATTCGATGGACGTCCACGTGTTATCTTGTAAACCGGGTTAGTCAAGATGGAACGATACTTATCAAACTTACTCATGTGGATCCATTCATCAAAGAAGTGAAATTTACCTCCCGTGCTTTCAAATATCTTATGAGCTTGGGAGATCACATCATCATCATTTTGCCACTCCTCTTTCTTACCTCTGCCTTGTCGTAGCATCCACACCACTTTTGCACCGCTTCAGACATTCTGAACCATTGGCCCTTCATACGCCAATCTTGCGGGAACCGAATTTCATGAGGGTTGGCTTCTCTCTTGCCTCATATTTTTCCATCACTCTCCCCCAAAAACGCACCCTTTTTTCATTGCGTTCCAACAATGTTGTCTATACTCGTATTCATGTATGATGAGACTAGTGCTTCTTTTTCAGCTTTCAACCAAATCTTTTTCTCATTTACAATGGGTTCTTGAGTTGGTTGTGGAGTTGTTTGAGGAGTTGGTTGAGGAGTTGGTTGAGGAGTTGGTTGAGGAGTTGGTTGAAATTGTGTTGGTTCAGACAGAAGTTGAGTGAAAGTTTGTTGCGTGCATGGAACTTGAAATTCACCATCATCTTCATCTTCATCATCACTATCATCATCGTAATCTTGAGTTTGTAGATAATTTTGTGGGTTATGGGAACTCTCAGGGGTGGAATTATATTGGTAATTCTGTTGTTGTTGGCGATAATTTTGGGGGTAATTTTGAGGATAGTTTTGATTTGATTTTTGTGGATAATTAGATAAATTTTGCTGATAATTATGCGGATTTTGTGGGTAATTTGGGGGGTTTTGGGGATAATTATTAAGATTTTGTTGGTAATTTATGGGGTTTTGGTTTGTATTTTGTTGTGGATTTATTGGACGATTTCTGCGTCTTCTACTAGGATTAGGATTAGGTACATAATTAGGATAATTAGAATCCATAATTATGAAGTTTTTTTTTGGAAGATTGTATAAGCTAAAGCAAAATTATGTGAAAAGAAATGATAATGGGAAGAGAAGAGAAAATTGAAATTATGATAAAAGTATAGCAAAATTGGTGTCTATTTATAGAGAATGAAAATAATATGAATTTTGGTATTTTTTTTTTTTGAGTTGTATTTTTTGAAATATTAACGTTACAAAATTTGTAACGTTAATAATCAAAGGGCGAATAGAAACGCGACAAATGGCAGCTTGAAAGTGGACCGCGTATGGCGTCAGCTGCTGCTCCCCGATTTTGTCGTTTTCTTCCCAGCTCACCCAATCCCAGCGCGACACGTGGCGGATCAATTTTTTTCCTGATTTCCTTCTCCTGCAGCTCGCCAACGTGGATTCCTTTTTGGCCATGAATTTGGCTCACGAACCATTCGGAATTCCGAATGGTTTTGCCTCGATTCATGTTGGAACCTTTATCCCATTCATCATTAAGACAAAAATTAATGGTTCAAGCTTATGAACCATTATTTTGTTCATCATTAACAATGCTCTTATATAGAATTTTCATATGTAAGATACTTCTTCTAACCAAAAAAATGTACGAAAACACAATACATGTAGATTAACTATATGAAAGGTTTTGTTATTGTGAGTGGGGGTAAATTTCTTTCATTTTTCGTTTACACGATTGATCACAGTGGGCCAGTTTATGTGAGAATCAGATGGGAGTTCAATGATAAAATGTTTGATGAATCATGAAGTTGGGATTTCATGCTCATTATCCCAAATTTAGGGCTTGGTGGTTTTAGTATAAAACCCTAGATTCAAGTCTAATAATTGAAGCTTTGTTATGGGTTAGAATCTCCTTATCTCACCCACCTTATAAAGATTGTGTAACAAAGTTAATATCTCAATCATAAAAAGAAAGACTACTCGTAACTAATTAAAATCTTCTCCCACTTTTTGTATATCACGTATATAAATATATTCCATTATTTCTTATTAGTTGTTATTTGTACTACGACTAACCACTTTATAGTTAAATTTTAAAATTACTTTTTAATCAATTAATTAAAAAAATGGCCCATCTTTTATGAAGAATGAGGCTAGAAAATCTATAGTCTGAACTCTGAAATCGTCTGATCGGCAATACTAGGAAGGAGCTTGCTTTGCATAGGTTGGTCTCTTCCAAAAATTTATAATGTCTACTTGACATCAAATGTTAGGACCATTCTTAGTTCCTTGGGCTTGTTTACGAATGTTCACAATTACAAATAATAAAGCCGGCCTTTTCCCAACTTGTCCCCCCCCCAGAAAAATACAACTCTAGTAGATACTGGACCCCCTGCCTCAAACTAGTCCAGACAAGTATAATAGCCCTTTACCAAAGCTGTACTCATAGAAATTAAACATCATCCTCTACTTCAATGTAGAACTCCTTATATGGGTATGAACCACTATCAACCTCCTACCATTCTACTCTCAAAATAAATAACTACCTTATTGCTCTTATATCAATATTATTTGTCTCCACTTTTTGTATCATTGTTTGTGCTACTTCCAAATTAATATTTTCTCCATTTCTTTCTAATCTGTTTCTCTTTAATCTATATACTGTTGCTTTTTCTATTCTTGTTAATATGTCTCATTTACTTTCTCCTCCCTTTTCCACCTATATATCATCCACATTTTAATATTTTAACCCACTTTTAGTTTATCTCTCGCACTTTTCAGTTTTCCTCTCATACTTTTGTACTTCCTTTTTAGCTCTCCTTCAAAGTGAAGTGAATAAACTAAAAAGAAGGGAGGGAGTATAAGATGACCAATATTAGGACCCCCAACTTTTCCTTATGTGGGTAACCCTTTGCCATTACTACTCTCAACATACAATCAATGAATAAGGACGCCATTTTGAAAATAAATTAATAACCCAATCATAAATTTTCATGAATTCAGCTTGCAAGTTAACTGATAACTTCATAAGCTTATAAATGTTATTCCTTCAAATATGGACCATAGGTCCAAACACTAGTGAAAGGGTTGCCCATTTATAAGGTATTATTTCTTCTTGAAATAAAAAAAAAAACACATGACATCTAGAACTAGCTGTTAATACCACTTTAGAAAAATAATATAATAATTATAGCTAGGTTTGAAGCCCGTGCGTTGCACGGGTTGTTGTTTATTTTATTTTATTATATATTTTTTGTTAATATTATTGTTGATTTTGTGTTGTTGTAAAATAAGATTTTTCAAGATCATTGTGTTTACATACTTCCTCCGTTCTTTTTCTATTACAACAATTACCACTTTAGATAGTTTCATCTTTTGGGTCCATTCCACTTTTGGTAAAAAAAGAAACTACAGTTGACAATATTACCTTTACTTTATGTTAATAAAACCATCATTAATTACCCGAATTGCCTTATAAAGTTGCGTTTACTTTAATAAGGATTTATTTGTCCCATATTATAGTTAACTAAAGAGGTACCTCTATGCTAAACTACCCATTTTTTATTTCCTTAAAAACCATGTCCAAACCAATTGTTGAAGTAGAAAAAAAACGGAGAAAGTATTTGTCATTATACTATAATTTCTAGATTTGTTATTTTGATATATAAATTTTATAATTTTTAATATTCAATTGAATATTGTAGCTAAGTCTATTATTAAATGGTATCCCAATAACAGGTATGACTAACAATAGCTAATACAGTTTTAACATGAATAATACACGAATGATACTTTAATAAAGTAGAGGGTACTAATTTAATAGATGCAGGACAGAAAGAATACTTTCTTAAAAATTGATAAGAATGACATGGCATGCTTAGGTGGAGCTCTTTATAATATTCTAAGGCTGTTTTATTTAAATCAAACTCTAATTTTTACATAATCCAAAACTCTAATTATATATATGTAACTTTATCGCTATAGATTTTAGTCAATAAATTTTGTTGCAATACTATATTGTTTTAGTTTGGTTGAGTAAGGTTGAGGTTTTGAAAGATAATATGTTTAATCCTGTAAATTAGACCTATAATCAAGTGTTATAATCACATATAATACACTATACTTAATACTTATAGCCATTATTATATTTATCTAAAAAAAAAGACTAAATAATGTCCTACAATGCATCTAATTTAATATATTTTCATGAGTTGTAAAACTATATAGTAAATAGATCCTATTTTGAAGCATATTTCAAGCACTCTCCAATGGTAAAAAAATTATAATGTTTTAAATTAGGTAGCAAAAGTTAAATTCAATTTACATAATATAATAATTTAGGTTGTTTATTCAAAACGCAACTCTAATTTCCCCCTATCCAAAACTCTTTTACGTATTTAAATATATGTAGAATTCTATTTTTTTTCAAATATTTAAAAAAAAAAACTAAATGACATGACAATCTTAAGTGGCGCTCTCTATTTCATAAATTGTATAACTATATTGTAAATGGATCTTATTTCAAAGCATATTTCGAGCACTATTTAATGGTACAAAAATTATAATATTCTGAATTAGGTAGCAAAAGTTATACACAATTTACATAATATAATAATTTAGGTTGTTCATTCAAAATGAAACTCTAATTTCTGCTTATCCAAGACTCCTTATATGTATTTAAATCTATGTAGAACTCTATTTTTAGAAAAAAATAAAAATAAAAATTGATGACATGACAATCCTACATGGCGCTCTATATTTCATAAGTTGTACAACTATATTGTAAATGGATCTTATTTCGAAGCATATTTCGAATGCTCTCCAATGGTACAAAAATTATAATATTCCGAATTATGTAGCAAAAGTTATACACAATTTTCATAATATAATAATTGATTCAAATCCAAACTCTAATTTTCGCTTATCCAAATCTCTTTATATGTATTTAAATCATCTAGAACTCTATTTTTGTAAAAAATATAAATATAAATTGATGACGTGGCAATCCTACGTGGCGCGCTCTATGAGCTCGAAATATATTTAAAAAAAGCTAATGACATGGCAATCTTAAGTGGCGCTCTCTATTTCATAAATTGTAGAACTATATTGTAAATGGATCTTATTTCAAAGCATATTTCGAGCACTATTTAATGGTACAAAAATTATTATATTCTGAATTAGGTAGCAAAAGTTATACACAATTTACATAATACAATAATTTAGGTTGTTCATTCAAAACGAAACTCTAATTTTTGCTTATCCAAGACTCCTTATATGTATTTAAATCTATGTAGAACTCTAAGTTTAGAAAAAAAATAAAAAGAAAAATTGATGACATGACAATACTACATGGCGCTCTATATTTCATAAGTTGTACAACTATATTGTAAATGTATCTTATTTCGAAGCATATTTCGAATGCTCTCCAATGATACAAAAATTATAATATTCCGAATTATGTAGCAAAAGTTATACACAATTTTCATGATATAATAATTTAGGTTGTTGATTCAAATTCAAACTCTAATTTTCGCTTATCCAAATCTCTTTATATGAATTTAAATCATCTAGAACTCTATTTTTGTAAAAAGATAAAAATATAAATTGATGACGTGACAATCCTACGTGGCACGCTCTATGAGTTCGAAATCTTAAGGAGCTCCCTAAGCTCCCGAAAAGTTCCTCCTTTATATATATATATATTGATTGATTTTAGATATATCTAGCTTTAGATATCCGAGTATATAATTAATATTTTCTATTTTCTTTTACTTGTTACATAAACTTTTGTAGATATCTTTAATTACTTGATGCATACTTATATAGGCAAAAAAATTATCTCCATTTCTCAATAAAATTAGACCTCGCATGTACCCATCTCTTTTATCTTGACTTTTGTTTTTACTTTTCTAAAAAAGTATATTACTAAGAAGATATAGCAAGTAAATATAGACAGATGGATTAATTAATCTTACATATTACTCACTCATTCTCTATTTACATGCTACATGGTTACGGGTAAAGAATCTTGGACTTAGGAGCGCAGAAAGGTGTAGCAAGGGCTTTTGTGTTAAAAAGTAAGATTACAAAAACAGAGGGTTAATAGGTAAGAAAAGAGCTAGCTTGTTAAATAATGGATTTTTTGTCCCAAACTACCATAACTTTTAGGGACTTTGCAAGGAACTACCTTGACTAAGCAAAATTGTCCCAAAATACCTTAACTATACAAAACCATTGTTGACCACTACCAAACCGGTTTTTTCATGCATTGACCACGGTTTTGCGATAAGCAAAAGTCACGTGCCCGGCACGTGAGTCATTCTTTTTGAAAATGGCGGAGCTACAACAACACCAGCTGTAACCACAACACCGACTAAGGCAGAACTGCAGCAACACCGATTGTAACCACAACACTGGCTGCAACTACGACGGAGTTGTAGCAACACTAGCTAGCAGCAATAAGGTGAAAGAAGAGGCGTGCAATGGTGTGGGTTGTTGTAAATAAGAGGGAGAAGGGATTTTGAGAGAAAAAGGCAAAATATACAGGTCATGTGCCGAGCACATGATGACTTCGGTGACCGGAAAACCGTGGTTAATGCATGAGAAAACCGGTTTGGTAGTGGTCAAGTTTAATATAGTTAAGGTACTTTGGGACAATTTTGCTTAGTTAAGTTAATTTCTTGCAAAGTCCTTAAAAGTTGTGGTAGTTTGGGACAAAAAAACCAAAAAAAAAGTTAAGAAAATAACAAAATAAAAGGTTATACGAGTTACTTGTGCTTATAAGGGTCATAATTTATTAAATAAGAAAATATATTAAGTAAATAAAAAAAAATCTATCTATGAAAAATGTAGCAATTAAAAATACGAAGAAAGTGTTGCTATAATCTGTGTCCTGTGATTTGTGAATGCTTATGCAGCTTATCTCAAATCCTTTGCACCTGCTTGGCTGCTCAGAAAGACACGGGCTTTATGTGAAAGGTTACTCATGACTTACTCCTACAATTCAATTATTTAGGAGCACGAAATTTTCTTTCTTATGCATAATGCATGGTAACTGGTAAGATACTCTTTCTAGAAGACAATTTGCACGTGAAGTTGGAAATTTTCATCCTACAATTTCTTCCTATGTTTCTTTTTCTTAGCATCCACCCCCACCCTCTTTTAGTCAAATTCAACGAGTAATAAATTTCATATACTTGGCAGAACTTTTTTCAAAGAAATAGTAGTATAAGCAAAACTATTTTTGTTAATACTCTTATTTCAATGGATAAAGACGTGCTTAAAGCTTTTTTTTTACCTAGTCCAACCTAGCTTTTTTCCTGTTTGCATTAACTAATTAGAAAATATTAATCCAAACATTTAGCTTATGCAAATTAGCAACAAGTATTCAAGTAATATATGTTTTATGTAAATCATGCATGCCAAACTGACGTGATCTTCGTTATCTTAGTAAACACTTCACTATTGCATGTAGATTAATTAATACACATGCTAAAGGAATCTTCAAGCTAAGAACATGCAAGCATGCAAGTGATCAGTGGCGGACCTAGAAGAGTACATGGGATACAACTATATCCCCAACTTTTTTTAAAAAAAATCAGCTTTAAAAAACGAAAAAAAAAGAGAAAAAACGCTGGAATCAACGACAATTGGGGGCACGCTCCTCTCTCCCCTCTCTCTCTCTCACACACACTCCTCTCTCTCTCTCTCTCCTCTCTCTCTCACGCTCCTCTCCTTCTCTCTCCTCTCTCTCTCACGCTCCTCTCCTTCTCTCTCCTCTCTCTCAATTCTCAAACAAAAAATCAGACCCAGACCGCCAGACGTTGTTGTCTTGCCGACCACCAACGTCCGACGGGAAGACTAGCTAGAGGTCACGCGGTGACTGGTGGTGAGGACTTCGGCATCACCTTCGAGGCTTCGAGACTCACAATCCACATACCACAGTAAGTTGTGTTAGGGTTTTTATTTTTGTTCTTCAATTTTCATATTTTCCTACTTTATAAGTTTATATATGTTGGATTCTTAGATTAATTGAATATTTAGATGTAAATTGTTGAATGTTGACATTGTTCATAAATTAGTTAGGGCTTGCTTATTGAAATTCGATATTGAAATTGACTACTTCTAAAATTGGTTGTATGACTATGGATATGCAATTGTAATTTTAATTTTTGGTTTGAAGTTTTTAATTTGTATGTTTTTAACATAATTGGTTGTATGACTATGGATATTTTGGATATATTGGTTGTAAGACTTGTGTATTGAACAATTTTTATGAACTTTTGTGCTTGTTGTATGTCCGTATCCCCATATTCAAATTCCTGGGTCCGCCACTGCAAGTGATCTGATGCAACAGTGGTATAATGTATTGCTTGATCTTCAAATTTTGACCCTACTTGATCACCCAATCCAAATTACTTGTCCAAAATTTTAGACCCCAGCTGAAACAAAATTAAAACGACTTAAAGTAAACTGGTACAATACCAAAAATTGATACAAATAATAACGATTGATCTATTATACATATAGATTATTCTATGTCAATATGAATATATGAGCTCGTATCAACCCATAATCAAACAAAATAAGGAATACCGATCTCTTCATGAGTCATGAGATAATATATATCATTTATTCCTGAATTGAATTCGACAAATAACGTTTTTGTTAAGTTATGATTAATAAGAAATGTATTGATCATGATGTAATGTCAACAATTCCATTAGAAATAAAAATTACGTACATTAAACATACACTAATCAGTAATCAGTGTAAAGAAGATGCACTAGTAGAATAATTGCTTATTGCTGCGGTGGTATTGCTGCGGTTTACCCATACACAGCAATATATCACGTAAAAAGAAAAGGTAAAATATAAAATAAAGATATTGCCGCGGTTTCGGCCAAAAACCGCAGCAATAAAGTTTCAACGGGAAAATTTTTGAAAAAAAGTTGACTTTTTGACCAGACATATTGCTGCGGTTTCTGGCAAGAACCGCAGCAATATATTAAAATAATATTAAAAAATTAATATTTTAATATATTGCTGCAGTTTTTACAAAAAACCGCTGCAATATCCCTATTTATTTCATAAAAGGAACCTATTGTTGCGGTTCCTTTGAACACCCGCAGCAATAGACTCTTCTTGTTTATAAAAGAAGACGCGCGACCTAATTAGGGTTCTTCTTGTCTCCTCAACCGTTTTCCCTATCCTCTCACTCTCCTCTTCCTCTCTCATCCTAACCTCTCACATGACACTCTCCTCTCTCTCATCACACGACACTCTCTTCTCATCCTTCTTCTTTGCCGGCCTTCCTCCTCCGATTTTCCTCCTTCGCCGACTGTCCTTCTCCGGTTTCCTCGTTCGTCGGCTGTATCTCGTTGTTCCTCAAGGTCACCACATGAAAACTCCGTCGATTGTACTGCTTCTCCTTCGTCGGCCGTTCGAAGCTCGTCGCTCGACTCCTCGTTCGTCGGCCGTTCGAAGCTCGTCGTTCGACTCCTCGTTCGTCGGCTGTGATTCTCCCAAACCGGAGTTTTCGTATTTCCTTCGTCGACCGTGCTTCTCCTTCATCGACCGTTCGAAGCTCCTCGTTTGATGTTTTGTCCTCCTTTCGGATCCGGCGAATGGCGGTGGTGATGTTTTGTTCTCGAAGGACAGGGCACTTGATGTACAGTGTTTGTTTTCCTTTTTTTCTTTTTTCTTTTCGATTTTCAGATTTTTATTTTTTATTTGTAATATATTTTTCTGCTGTTTTTTTGTTTGGCTTATTTTTATTTTGATCTACTAGTGCATTCACGAAGCGATTTCTTAATTTTTTTTGAATTTGTTTCTTAGTTTTTTCATTTTAGTTTCTTAATTTTTTTAGTTTCTTACGTTTTAGTTTTAATTTGTTTCTTAGTTTTTTCATTTCAGTTTTTTAATTTTTTAGTTTGTTTTTCTCAGATTTAGTTTCTCTTTTTCATTTGTTTTTCTTAGTTTTATGTCTCTTTTGTATTGGGTGTTTGGATTGTTGTAGCTATGTAACATATTATAATTGTACTATAACTACAAAAAAATTACGCCTCGAGAAATAAAAAAAAAATTTTTTACCTGCCCTGCGTCTATTGCTGCGGTTTTGGAAAGAAATCGCATCAATAATAGACCTATATTTTTAATATTAAAAAAAATACATGTTGCTGCGGTTTTGGGGTAGAAACCGCAACAATAGGTAGGGATGGCAATGGGCAGGGTCTGGGTAGGGTAAGGCTAGACCGTACCCATACCCATACCCTAATTTTTGGATGTAGACCCATACCCTACCCATTCCCATAGGGTAAAATTTTTTAGGACCCCTTACCTGTACCCGTAGGGTCCGATAGGGTCTGGGTAGGGTCTAGGGTCTGAAATGGGTCCAACACAAAAAAAAAATCCGCGTACATTATCAGATGTATAATAATCGTTAAGCCCAATTTTATATATTAATTTTGCAATTAGCACACATAATATCACATTCCATACCAATACATATTTTTTGCATATCCCAAAAGTCTCATATATCAAAATATAACATCACATTATAGTTCAGCAGACATTAAAAACGATGGTTGACTGGTCGCCGGCTCGCCGGTGGAGAGTGAGAGACGGAGAGTAGTGCGAGAGAGAGACTGCTACTGCTAGAAGTTGGAAGGTTATGTTTGCGGCTAGTAAGTAGTAAGTAGTAAGTGAGGGAGGGTTAGGGTTTTAAGTTATAAATTATGTTTATATCTATATTTATTTTAATTTTAAAAAATAAAAACTATATATTTTATTTAAATGGGTCTATGGATAGGGTCTGGGTAGGGTCTGGGTATTTGAGGAGTGGACCCATACCCTACCCTTACCCGATAGGACCAAGACCCATACCCTACCCTTACCCATAGGGTCCAAAAAATTAAGACCCATACCCTAATTTTAGGGTAGGGTCTGGGTGGGTCTGGGGTAGGGTCCTGGACCCATTGCCATCCCTAGGCCAATAGGTCTAACCTATTGCTGCGGTTTCTACCTATTGTTGGGCCCTTAATTGCTGCGCGGCCAAAACCGCCGTAATAGGCCACTTAATGACCGCAGCAATAAATATTTATTCTACTAATGATGTGTACTGTAAATTTTTTTCTTAGTCAAGATTAGTTGCCACGATGTTTGAGAAACTGCATAGTAGTGTACTCCAGTCTCCATATACTTCTATGTAACTGTAATGTATGAAGTACTAGCTACTATAACATAGTAACATGCCGATTCCTGATTTCATGTAAAGTGGTACCACAAATTTGAATATGGTCAAGTTGTGAAAATGACTAAATAAAATTCTAACAAGGTGTGAGCAAAATACTTGAAATTCGAAAGAGAGTAGCATCTTCCAGTGTCAATATATATCCCCCTTGGAAATACTAGGTCATTGCATACGTCATACTCAACATGTCATCAGAAAATCAAATTCGGCCAACTTTATGTTGAATAATATTTTTCTTGGCTTAGAATAAAGTTTTGCAATTTTGTTCTATTGTTTCGCCGAAATACTTAAAAAGTTTTTCAGTTTTGCGCATACTTCAGATGGAATATTATCGAGACAAATCGTTCCATGTTCGAAGAATTTACTGATGAGCAAAGGCTACTTTAGCCACTTGTCGGGTGAAAAAACAGTTTTGTAACTTAATTCACTACCCCCTAATCCTTGTATTTCTTTTAATTGGTACGGCAGCTTTTTTTAAAATTTAATCTCATTAAAAATGCTTTATTTCTTACAATCTGCTAAATAAAAACTACAAATAAATTAAAAATGATCAGATTCTTTTTAGAAAATACTAGCTACTTGTATAATAATGCGATGAGGAATTCCATTGAATTTGACTTGTATGTGATCTTAGTTAAACTCAACTTAATAGTAGTTATTGAAACTTTTGGTACCTTATTAATAATATTATTACTACTTAAGATAGTATATTATATAAAAAAAATTATAACTGCAATAAACTTTATATATATGACTTAGAGGTGATCATGGGTCGGGCCGGACTTTGGCAAAAAAAAAATTAGCCTATTTCGAGCCAACGCCTTGGGCTGAAATTCCCACACCAAAACCCACTAATTCGGGATGGGCCATGCATACCATTTCGGGTCGAGCCAAAAATTAGCCTGATGTTTCGTAATTTAAGTCACATGTGGCCTGTTTTTTGCCCAAACAATCGGGTCAGACTCGACCGCGGGCTGAAAAATTGTGCCCAAAACCGGTCCATTTTCGGGTCAGACCCATGTTGATCACCTCTAATATGACTACTTATCATTTTTGTTACTAATCATCATGATTTTTTCACCAAATAACCTCAAGTAATTTGCTTTTTCATCAACACCCTTCTACCTTTCAAAATCCACCATACATTAATGACGAGCAACTGTCAACTGTTTTAATCATTAATCCCTAATGTTGTTGCTAAACCCTACTTAACCCCTATTCGATGCATTTACCCCAATAGGCCACCATTCAAATAAAACACCACCTACGGCCGAAAATAAGGAAAGAGAGTTATGAGAGAAGAGAGAGAAAATAGGTCATAAAAGGTATTTCAATGATTGTCAATTAAGGTAAATGAGTCAATATAGAGGTTAATTATTGGGGTTTAGTGATGTAATAATGACTAAAATACTAACAGTCGTAGTCATTAAAACTTAAGAGCATATGGTGAATTTCAAAGAAATTAAAAGATATATGATGAATTTTAAAAGGCCGTAAAGTATTTGGTGAAAAGTTACTCGAATATGTTTGGTGAAAAATCCATGATAATAGTAATCCATTTTCTAGTTTAGCATGCATGACATAAGCTTGTGCACGGTTGTGTTAATAGTGTGTGTGCACCATACACAAGAGCGTGTGTCATGCACTTATTAGTTGCTACCTACACATGCACCCATATTCCCAATTCCCATACATACTCATGCGTTAGTAGGTCTATACTACTGATCTGATCTATAAATTAAGGTGCATCAAATCAGGATCACTTGTAGTATATTACTCCATCCGTCTCATATTATAGTGTTTGATTCTATTTTTACATGGGTATTAAGGTCAATAGAATCTAAGAGGAAGGTAAATAGTGTTTGGGTATTGAAAATAAAATTTTATGGGGAAAAAGCTGATTTTAGGAGAGAGAATGACAATAAGTGGTGAAAGAGCATTAAATGCATGACTAATTCAACTCTTGGGTTGAATAAACAAAGCAAAAATATATTTCCAATAAGCAAATAAATAATGGTGGCACAATTTTTCTTGGAAAATCATGGAAAAGTGTAAAATAAAAAAAGGAAACAAGAATTACATTTTAGGACACTTTAAAAGGAAATAAGCACTATAATATGGGACGGGTGGAGTAGTATATTTTTACTTTTTAGTTTGTTTGTACTCCCTCTGTCCCATAATATAGTGTTTGTTTCCTTTTTGCACGGTCTCTAAGATATATCTTTGACCTTCAATATCTTCAATTCCGTATTAATAAAAAATATAAAAACATGAGTATGTTTTCTTGTATATATTAATGAGAATATTTGGTCAAAATTTTAAAGTTTGACCTCAAGAGAAATAAACAAGCACTAATATAGGACGGAGGAAGTAGTATTTTTAGACCGATACTGTTTTAATGTGATCGCACATTTTTATATTTTTAATTGTATTTTTTTCTCCCTTTATGATTGATAACCCACGTAGTTAAAGACATCATGAGATAATTAAGTTAGCTAGGGTTTCTTTGATGTTGACCTAACTAAATAGTCGAAGTATATATGGTAAGAAAAAGGTTGTATGATGCAATTAGCATGCCTTTTCTAAATCATCATTTAGTTCGTTACTGCATGTCTACTTAAAGACACATCAGATTAATTAAGTAACACTGTAAAATAATAATAATCATGGGTTTTGACTTGTCCCACTTATTAGAGTTTAACACTTATGTGAAAGAGGAGCAGTATCGAATCTTATGGGCAGGTTAATTAATCCTACGTGCATAATTAGGTGACAAAATCACAATTAGGACGTAAACATCTAAACAGGTAGGTTTGCCACCTCGGTCAATTACTATGTTGTCTTTTGCGCCCTAAATATATAATATTTTCAATAAAAAAATAATTTATTGGTTGTTTTTCCAGGGAATTCTTTTGTTTGCCTTTTGTTTCCCCACTTTCTTTGATTATGTTTTTAGTTGAATTTGTTTGGAACCTTGCAATGCCGACCACAGTATATCACTCGAGAAAGGGAGTGAATCAAATCATCAATTGTTTGTCTCATCAAGTCATCAGTGGAAAGACTAGGGGAAGATCGTTTATATATTTAATGTGTGTACGTGGTTACTAACTTTATTTCTTTTTAACTATATAATTTGATTTGTACTACCGCCGTTTCTTTTTAATCTACACACCGTAGCTTTTTATATTTTTGGTAACATGCCACATCTACTTTCTCCTCTTTTTCTACCCATGTTATCCACTTTTTAATATTTTAACCCACTTTTTAGTTTCTTTATCTCACTTTTCAGTTTATCTCTCCACCTTTTTAGTTTATCTCTCATACTTTTGCACTTTCTCCTTGGTTCTCCCCCAAAGTGAAGTGTGTAGATTAATTTAAAACGGATGTAGTATATTGTAACATAAAATTTTAACCATATATTATCAATAAAGTAAAAATCTTAAAATTTGATATTCCATCTTTACTTTTATGTTCTCCCCTTTTACTTTTTTTGGTCAAAGTATTCTAACTTTGACCATAAATTATCAACAATATATAAGAAACCATATAATCATATACGACTTTTCTAAATTCGTCTTGATGTGTATTTACAAATTATCGATTCTTCATAAGTTTTTCTAATGTATAATTATAAATATTTATGGTCAAAGTCGTGCATTAAAAATCTTGCAACAAAAGAAGCGAGAGCAAACAAGAACAAGAAAGTATTTTAAAAATATATCTTAAGACAAATAGATTACGAACGATGGTTGAAGTGAAGAATAAAAATAGCGTAAAAATACAGAACTTATAAGTTATAAAATAAATGGACATAATAGTTTATAAAGTATTAGGAATTAGGACAACATATTCATAACTTGGAATTTACATCACTATCATTATTTAGTACTTCTTCTAGACTATTACAAATCTTTCAATCAAAATAATAACTTTTCATGTCTTGATACCAAAAGGAAAAATTAACGCAAGTATAAAGTATTCTTATAACTAATTAGTGTAAAGAAAAAGTACTCTTATTACTTTATGACGTAAATTAAGAATAAAATAAAATTATGTACGGCCTAAAAATTATGTAGAGAACTTTAATTATTGACATTCTTCATTACGCACCACAATTGAAAGATGTTTTGGCGCATTGAAAAAACGCTGAAAGATTTTAAAAATGATACCACAGATGGAGGACACATATCAATTGGCTATTGATGCGACATGTACACTTCATAACTTTATTTGTTTACATGATTTGAACATTCCAATCTCAGTGGAGGTTGAACAAATGGAATCAAGAGCTGATTATAATATGTATGCGAAATCGCGAAAAGATTCCATGAATAAGGTTCGGGAAAAAAATACAAATGAGATTTGGCAATCACTTGGTCACGACCCGGAGGATGAAGAAACAAACTGTAACACCCCGGCTTTCGCACATCCTTATTAAATTAATTACCCCGGCGGTAACGAATAATAGCATAATTAATTCAATTAATCCAATTATTTAAGGAGAGGAAAGAGAACGCCAGTAAGCCGGGGTCAATCCCCTGTAACCACTTACTTCAACATTGTAGGCCAGGGTCAATCCCCTGTAACCACCTACGTATAACATAATGGCCATAATAACAGAGTCCCTAGTGTGCACACCCCTTCTACTTGGATCACAACAAGATAGAAGGAAGACAAGTAAATGTAAAAATCGGCATAGTAAACGAGAGAACCCGTAGGGCCGCTGAACCTCTCATACAGGGCAACCTATTCATCATTTCCCTCCGATATTTCACTTTACGTGATTAACATCTTTTATATTTCAAGTCATCACATAAATCACATACACATTTACGTCATCTTGTTCAATCCAGTGTGAACATATTCAATCCATCATAATCTCAATCCATTCATAGTGGTTTCAATAACTCATTTCATAAACACAACTGTGACTTGAGTTCATTTATCACCTCAGATTCATAATCATTTCATTATCACAAGTTCTTATCAATTTCAACTTTCATAAAGTCTCAATATTAATAACAATAATAATATTCATGATAATCATAATGATATATAGTAATAATAATAACAATAATAATAATAATAATAATAATAATAATAATAATAATAATAATAATAATATAATAATCATAACATTATTAAATGACATTAACCGATTTTAATAACGTTATAATAACCATCTTTGTCATATCGTACATCGTCCATAGTCATGATTCATAATCGAAATCCATAGTCGTTGTCCATTTATCCTTCATATTCATAATCCGCATTAAGTCGATAATCCATAATTATAGTCCATACTTATAAATTTTATAAGCACATAATGATCACGTAATCAATTCTTTTTACACTAACGGGATCTATGTTTAGATGGACATCGGAGATTACCTCGTGACGCGTTCCCAAAAGTTAAGTTCACGAACGGATTAACTTTCTTGATATTCCTCGTCTATCAATCGGAATCTACATTAGACGTTAACGAGATCTAAGTTAGTTACCTAAATAACCCCTTTTTATATGAAATAAACAATTCAAATAACTTAAAGAATTCTTAATGATTTAATGAACGATTTACTTGGTTGTAAGGATTAATTTATTTGAATTTAGTATGCTTTAATCTAGCCTTGCATTTATTTCCAAGGAGATAAGTGCGGCGGTAGCACGCCCGTCGAGTCGAACCCTCGTGGATTTCCCCCCATCTCTAGTATTATTAAATGAAGAAGGGTTCGGGTTGACGGGGGTGTTACACAAACTTTGATGATAATAACGAAAATTGACGTTACTATATACTAGGTTTATTGATGAACATTATGATATGTAAATGCAAATTAATGCTACTATTTATTATCTTTGTGGTTTGATTGAAACAAAAATACCTCTAGTATTCATATTGAGATGAAGTTACTTTCTAGCTACTACTCAAAAAGATTTTGTTTTATAAATCTAAACTTATCAAAATTGAAATGATGATGAAAAATAAGATTGTATGTATATAGAATATCTATATAATTATATCAATTAATAATATCTTATGTTAGGTTCAGTCTTAAATATAATGCAAATTCATAAACAGATGCATAAAATAAGTTAAACATGCATATTAAATTTTATAATTGTATTTTTAAATAATATATATTATTAATTTTTTTTATAAAAGTATCATTGTTATAATAATTTCCATCAAGTTATAATTAGAAAATAAAAGATAAGATAAGATGAATCAAACGGACCCTTAGTCAGTGGTCATAATTGATGATAATGATAATATAATTTATAAAGAAATTTTAATATCGGTACCCATGGTAATGAAATTTTATCCTAAAACATGAATTTTCCTTTATAATTTTCCAGTACCACCCAATACCACTTTGGCACCTTCCGAAGGGGGTAATGGACAAAAATGAGATATCATTACCATAGATAATGATTTAAAATTTACTTTACAAATTTATACTACAATGTCTACAATACATTACCACTAGATTTAAATGCACGCAATGCGTGCTTCAAGTTATAAAATTATGTTAGTCCTTAAGATCTCCCTTATATAATAGAGATATATTTTAAAAGATGTAAAATATTTTTAAAAAAAATAAAGGATATTAAAGATATTTCACGTGGACACCAAAATAATCAAGAGTTGTCTTATATAATAGAGATTACCATTATTTATGATCACTCTAGCTAACCAAATTAGCCATCTATTCCACATGAGAAATGAGGGTTAGTAATTTACGACTCCTCTTTACTTTTAGTTTCTCAAGTCACGATATTAAGGCAAGTTATATGTATAATATATTTCCTGTTCATATTTGTATATTGGGTTATTTGGTTCCCATACTTAGTTCGGCTTATGGCCTTATTTAGTGCTGTGTATATGCTGTACTTTTTCAGAAGCTTAATCACAGAAATTCATTAGCCCTAAATCTGTCATGGTATCGGAGCCTATCAAGCCCTAGCTGATTTTTTTTTCCTCCCTTGCGTTGCCTACAGCTCCACCTGCGTGGTCTCGTTGTGTGCTTCCATGGGTGACGAAACCAAACTCGATCCTTCCTCTCCGTTCTATCTTGGTTCCGGTGATCAACCCGGCAACATCATTACTCATGTTGTTCTTAAAGGTGATAATTATGTGGCTTGGACTAGGGCCATAACCTTGTCTCTTAAGGCGCGTCGCAAATATGGCTTTGTCGACGGTACGATCTCGAAGCCCTCCGCTTCAAAGAAATTACTTGACTGGGAAACGGTAAATTCTATGATTGTTTCTTGGATTTTAAGAACTTTAGATCCTAAACTTGCTGCATCTATTCCTTTTCATGAAGAGGCTAAAAGCTTATGGGATTATTTGGAAAAACGTTTTTGTGTTGCTAATGGACCTCGGCTCCAACAGCTTCGCGCTATGATTGTGGGTTGTAAACAATCCAAAACTGACTCTGTGGAGGATTATTTTAACCGTCTTATGGGATTATATGATGAACTTACTAGATTGAAACCTTTGCCTTCTTGTTCTTGTAACCTATGCACTTGTAATGTTGCTGCCAAGTTCGCTGCCGCACGTGATGAAGAACGTCTCCATCAGTATCTTGTTGGGATTGATGATGACGTTTATGCCACGGTACGCACCAACCTTCTATCCCAAAATCCTCCTGCAGATCTTGACCGTGCGTACCAAGCCCTTCTCCAAGAGGAGCAATCTCGTACTCTTGCTCGTGGGAAGCAACTTCCCGAAAATATTCACACCTTTGCTGTTCGGTTGGAGCCTCGTAAGCATGAGAAATCGGACAAATCCCATCTTACTTGCACTTATTGTAAACGCCGTGGACATGATCGCGATCACTGTTTTAAACTCCATGGTCCTGCTCCATGGTACGTTGAGAAATATGGTGGAGGCACTTCCACCTCCAGCGCTGCTCCACCAGGTTCGAAGGGCGTTGTGCGTGCACACGCTATTCTTGATTCGAGCCTCGCTTGCTTCGATGGTGCTTGCTGCTTCCGGGCAAGCACGTTGCTTTGCCATGTCCCGGGCTCGTTGCCACGTTAGGCTCGGGTGGGGGCAGCACTCCTCTCTCGGACCTCACTCCCACCCAAGTCCAGGTTCTCTTAAACCTCATTAATAATGAGTCTAAACCCACGGATCGCATGATGGGTGAGTATTATTCTAGTTCTTGGTTGTTGGATACCGGGGCATCTCATCATGTCTCTGGTAATCGTGAATTATTTTCTAACTTGCAGCCCATAAATGAATGCCCTGTTGGTTTACCGAATGGCCGACACACCGTGGCTACTTTCGCCGGCATTGTTATACTTCCTGGTGGCATAACTCTTCACCATGTTTTATTTGTTCCTCAATTGATATGCAATTTGATTTCGGTCTCCCAACTTATTGATGAGTCGCAGTGTTTTGTTCGCTTCACTAATTCTTTATGTGCTATACAGGACCAACGTTCGGGGAACCTGATTGGAGCCGGTGAACGTCGAGATGGACTTTATTTTTTCCGTAGCATTCCTACCATTCAAGCAGTGACTGTTCCTGGTTTCACAGAATTTGAGTTATGGCATCGTAGATTGGGGCATCCTTCAGATCGTGTTCTCAAGTTAGTTCCTGCTATTCGTTCTAGTTGTCATCCGAAAAAATTGAGTAAGGCTTGTGTGGTCTGTCCTCAAGCTAAACAAACTCGAGCTAGTTTTCCCACTAGTAATAATAATGCCAAAACTTTGTTCCATTTAATTCATTGTGACTTGTGGGGTCCCTATTCTACTCCTTCTTCTTGTGACGCTGTATATTTTTTGACTGTGGTGGATGATTTCTCTCGTGCCGTTTGGGTGTATTTATTGAGAGCTAAACCTGAGGTGTATACTGCTTTCACTTCTTTCTTTGCTATGGTTGAACGACAGTTTGATACTCATGTCAAAATTGTGCGTAGTGATAATGGGACGGAGTTTAACTGCATGCTAGATTATTTTCACACCTGTGGTATTTTGTTTCAAACTTCTTGTGTTGGGACACCTCAACAAAATGGGCGTGTTGAGCGCAAACATCGACACATCCTTAACGTTGCTAGGGCCTTGATGTTTCAAGAAAACCTTCCTGTTACTTTTTGGGGTGAATGTGTTTTATCTGCTGCATACATTATTAATAGAACTCCATCTAGTGTGCTGCATGATAAAAGTCCGTTTGAGGTCTTGTTTGATACTCCCCCTGATTTTGATACTTTAAGGGTGTTTGGGTGCTTATGTTTTGCTCATAGTCAAAAGGCTAAAGGTAACAAGTTTGCCCCCCGCAGTCGTCGGTGTATCTTTGTTGGGTATTCTACTGGGAAGAAAGGATAGAAGTTATATGATCTTGACAATGGTGATTTCTTTGTTTCCCGTGATGTGCAATTTCATGAAAATGAATTTCCTTTTCATGACTCTCCCCGTGATAATGTTCCCGAAGTCTTTGATAATACTGTGGATGATGGTTTTTTGGATGATCTTGAGTCAGTTTTGGCTCATGAATCCGACGTTTCGGATGCTGCTCCTACCCCCCCTGTCACGGATTCAGGCATTATCCCTGCTCTAGTCGTGCCTTCTCGGCCTTCGGCCTCGTCGTCCACGCAAGCTGGGCCTGCTGCCCAGCCCTTGTCTGATGGGCCTGCTGCCTCGCATCTCCCCACGCGTGATGCTAGCAGTCCCGCTCTTATCCCCGACGCCCATGCCGAGGGCCTCTCCTCGGATGCTCGTGCTTCCACCTCTATTAATGATTCTGCTTTGCGTGACTCAGATTCAGTTTTGGGTAGGGGTTGTCGTACTAAACAGCCGTCCGTTTTACTTAAAGATTATGTCATCAACACTGTCCGGAAAATAAGTCCATCTCCGCGGTCCTCAGCTCCTCTCAGTTCCTCAGGTACGCCATATCCTTTAGCACATTTTGTGAATTGTGATAAATTTTCTATGCGACATCGTCTCTTTCTTGCAGCTGTTACTTAAGAAGTTGAGCCTCGACATTTCGCCGAGGCCATGCGTGATTCCGGCTGGCGTGAGGCTATGTCCAAAGAGATTGCTGCTTTGGAGGACAATGGTACATGGGTCATGACCCCCTTACCTCCTGATAAAAAGGCTCTGGGGAGCAAGTGGGTTTATCGGATTAAGTATCATTCTAATGGATCGGTTGAGCGTCTGAAAGCTCGTTTGGTTATATTTGGCAACCATCAAGTTGAAGGTATTGATTACAATGAAACCTTTGCCCCCGTTGCCAAAATGGTTACTGTGCGTGCCTTTCTTGCTATTGCTGCAGCCAAGAATTGGGAGCTTCATCAGATGGATGTTCATAACGCCTTTCTTCATGGTGATCTTGATGAAGAGGTTTATATGAAGCCTCCCCCGGGTTTCTCCTCCACTCCCGGCATGGTGTGTCGTTTGAAAAAGTCTTTATATGGTCTTCGCCAAGCTCCTCGGTGTTGGTTCTCTAAACTCGCTACTTCATTGATCTCTTATGGTTTCACTCAGTCCTACTCTGATTATTCACTCTTCACTCTATTCAAAGATGGAGTGCAGCTCTCTGTTCTCATTTATGTGGATGACCTGATTATTTCTGGCAATGATTCTGCCGCTATCTCCTCCTTCAAGCATTACCTTGGCTCTTGTTTTCACATGAAAGACTTGGGTGCTCTCAAATATTTCCTCGGTATCGAGGTTGCTCGAAGCCACGAGGGTATATTTCTCTGTCAGCGCCAATACACTCTTGACATCATTAGTGAGGCTGGCCTTCTGGGTGCCAAACCAGCTTCTTTTCCTCTCGAGCAAAACCATTCTCTGGCTCTTGCTCAGGGCCCTGTTCTTGCTGATCCAGAGACTTATCGTCGCTTAGTTGGCCGGCTCATCTACTTGTCCTTCACTCGCCCTGACTTGGCCTATGCGGTACATATCTTGGCTCAGTTCATGCAGCAGCCTCGTCAGGATCATTTCGATGCTGCCTTACGTGTTGTTCGATACTTAAAAGGCTCTCCGGGCCAAGGTATTCTTCTCTCTCGCTCACTGTGATCTTTCTTTATCCGGCTGGTGTGATTCTGATTGGGCGAGTTGTCCTCTTACTCGTCACTCTCTCACTGGTTGGCTTGTGTTTCTTGGTGGTTCTCCCATATCTTGGAAAACCAAGAAACAACACACTGTTTCTCGCTCCTCCGCTGAAGCGGAATATCGTTCCATGGCTGACCTTACCTCTGAGTTAAAATGGCTCAAAGCTTTACTTGAGTGTCTTGGTGTTCATCAACCCAAAGCCATGCGCCTCTTTTGTGATAGTACGTCGGCATTACATATTGCTCACAATCCCGTATTTCATGAACGCACTAAACACATCGAAGTCGACTGTCATTATGTGCGCGACGCCATTACTTCTGGTTTGATTGATCCTTGTCATGTCTCCACCATGGACCAATTGGCTGATCTCTTCACTAAAGCCCTTGGAAAACGTCAATTTTTGTATCTTCTTGGCAAGTTGGGCATTTTTGATCCTCATGCTCCAACTTGAGAGGGGGTATTAAGGCAAGTTATATGTATAATATATTTCCTGTTCATATTTGTATATTGGGTTATTTGGTTCCCATACTTAGTTCGGCTTATGGCCTTATTTAGTGTTGTGTATATGCTGTACTTTTTCAGAAGCTTAATCACAGAAATTCATTAGCCCTAAATCTGTCACACGAGCTTGAGTATCGCAGATTCAATTGCATTAGCGAAATTATTGTCTGTTGAGCAATAATTTGATGAAACTAATTAAAAAAGGTGCCAACAAAGACTTGTAATCCCATCATCTGCTTCCACGTTTATTTAACTTATTATTGTACACTTCAATAGTTCAATATATATGTGATTGCGAGGGTCGGAAAGGGAAATTGCATGTCGGTAATTAGTCACAAAATTTATATAACGCGGACGACGTGCAATAAGTTATCAATTAACTGCTTTTTTTGTTCTTTGAAGGAGTGATTTTCTAATGTTTTTAGATATAACTATTAATGTCGTCATACAATCTATACTAATATATTAAAAATCGTTCTTAAGCAAGTCTAGTTAGCTACGCGCTACGTGACACTCTCCCTTTAGTTGTTTCATTCTATGTCAACGTTATGCACATATTAAAAAAAAATAGAAACATGTTCATATAAGATTTAACCATGTGACCTCAAGTTAATATACTAAAGTTCTAACCAATAAGCTATACAACATTAGACGATATTTTTTAACATGAAAATGTTAATAACCCCAGGGCATCGCCCAGGACTAAAAACTAGTAAATTATTATAACTTGGTTTCACCTAAGACTTTATGATACTTCAATTATCTTTATTAAACTACTTATTTTGAGAGGGACACTAAGAAAATGTTTCGAATATATTGTTGCATAGAAAATAGACATTATTTTACGAACCTAAGAGCCCAAATTCTAAATTAGCCGATTTCTTACACTCCCTCCTTGTTTTTAGTTATTAGTTAAGGATAGGGCTGGCAAAAGTTTACCCAACTCGAAAACCCGACCTGAAATTGGCTTGAAAATTCCGGGTTTGGGTTGAGATTTTCGACCTGAAATAAAAAATGGGTCGACCCAACCCGACCTGAAAATATAATGGGTTGGGTTGACTTTTTGAACCTGAAAATAACCCGAATAACCTGATTTAGAAGTCGGGTTATTTTCAGGTTGGGTCAACCTGAAATTAACCAGACTTTTATAACTTATATAACCTATCTTCTGTTATTCTTATTTGTATTGGGCCAAGCTCGTTTCATGGATCATCTAAATTTCATTTCAGGTCATTAACCCAAACTTTCATAACTTCGCGTGTATAGTTAAATCTCATTTCATATCATTTTGGGTTGTTTTCGGGTCAACCCGAAATCGGAAAGGTCGGGTTCATGTTATGATTTTCGACCTGAAATTAGAATCAAGTCGGGTTTGGGTTAGGGGGTAAGTGACCTCAAATATAAATCAGGTCAACCTAAAACTAACCCAACCCGACCTGATTGCCAGCCCTAGTTAAGGACCCAAAATTTTAACCCTAAAATCTACTAATATCTATCAAAAAAAATGTCATATAAAATATTGTTAATTTTATTTTCATAAGTAATATCAATCTATCCACTTTATATTACTATTCAAAATATCATACGTGTTTAAATTAAACTAATACTTCTATGACACTTCCCCTCAAAAAAAAAAAATACTTCTATGACACTTTACCAACAATGAAACATTAAATTCATGAAGAAGAAAAAAGGTAGTAAAAGAACAAAAACAAAAGTGTCAAATGTCAAAGGAGAAGCATGCCACAGAAAAGAAAAGGCGAGGAAAGGTGGAGTTGCGAAGCATATTCTAGTCTTCGGTGGATAAAAAGGATACCGCTAGCTTGACTTAGCTTCGTCTCACACGTGGGTCTCCACATCATACTCTCTTGGCCCCACTATTCCTATCCCATGACGTGTAATTCAAATCCCACCGTCTATTTTTAGGCATTTTCTTATCCATCCATCCTTTCCTTAATTAGTTAATTGCACATTTAATTTGATTAGTAAAGTTCATTATCAAAATGATTGAGAAATAAGCTAATAACATAGTATAAGGATAGGATAAACTATAAATTTTTAAGCCTAATAATTAACACATGTAGTACATAGAATTATATGGAAACCTTTTAGTTGTCATACATATTTTTTTTCAATCCCTTAACACATAGTTTTAATCATACTGTCAAATATTTTAGTATTTTACCATCTCGAATTAAAACACTAATGCATTTGGATTTTTGATAGGGTATAGATAGTCTTAAACTTATGAATTAGGACTTAGGTAGCTATAGCATAAAATTTATAAGCACAATTCGAAATTGAGGGTATGCTTGAGTTGGCGTATTACATTAAGAAGAATATCGAAGTCTAAGGGGATGGACCAAGCTAATTAAGCTTCACTTAGTAGAGTTAGTACTGAAAAGGATATAAGACCATTCAACCTTAAAGTTCCAGGCTCAATTCCCACTAGACTCCTCCACTTTTAAAGTGTCTGACTCACTCATTTGGGTTAAGTAAATCTGTGAGAGGTTCTAATTTGATAAGTCAAAGTAATTGTAGAAGGGATATGAGGGTCACTATTATCGTTACAATTACCATCACTACTTCTATATATCTATTATTAATTTATTACTCTTGAACCATAACATTTTTCTTATGAATAACCTTAGTTTATACTCCATCCGTTCTCTTTTGTTGATCCTATATTCTCCATTGAAAAATTTCAATATGTTGTTCTCATTTTGAATCTTTCCATACATAGTGTATTTTATGACTTAAATTTCCCATTGGTTTTAAGTTGCAATAAACATGTTCACACTATTGAGTTGCCAATTTTTACTTTTTTACCCCTCAATCTTTTGTCTCATTAGTTGTCTAACATATAGTAACTCAAACAGCAATAAATGTGTTCGCATTATTTAGTAGTCATTTTTACTCTTTTACCCCTCAAGCTTTTCTCTTGTTGGTTGGCCAACATAGATTAACTCAAAGGGCTAGAATCATTATTTTTAGTTTATTTTATTTTATTTAATATAGTGGAATCTTGCCCATTTTTTTGAGTTGTATTGAAATTTTTCCCGATTCCAAATAGGAACAACAAAAGAAAATAGAGGGAGTAACTAAATAATTTTAACATCAGTTCTGCAATAACAAAGCTTACTACTTATATACTCCTCCGTTTTAAAATACTTGAAACGTTTTGACTTTTATATTATTCACACATTCTCTTTGACCGTATTTTGTGAATTATATGGAAGGAAAAATATAGTTATATTATGTGTAATCTTCATGTAGAATCTTCTTAAATTTACCTCGACATCTAATTTCAAAATATCCTATTATTATAATTTTTACGTATAGGGAATTGGAGATATTAATAATTAAAGTTACGCATCCGAAAATCTGTACGGAGGAATGTTTTAAGTAATATGTAACAAAGAAAGTATATTGGTGTTGGGCAAGTGAACACTTGGCTGATACAACTCTAGACTCTAGAGGGGAAATTTTGAGAAGGGGACTTATTATGTTTTGGATCATAATGACTATTTATTATTTTATTTAGCTATTACTCTTATGATGACTTATGAGCCTTGTTTGATAAAGGATTTTTTGACAATTTTCTAATTAACTTTTAACTACTCTCCCCGTTTTTTCTTCTTCCTATTTGGAAAGGGAGCAAAAACTAAGGATCGCCTCATGTGGGAATGAATCTTGGTATACATGTAATATTTAATGTATCTTTTTGCTTTTTGATGGAGTAAAAGAGAGAAAAGTATAGTAAATTGGACAATTTAAAAAATAAAATTATATTTATATGGGCCCACTTTTAAAACAAAAAGTGACTTTAATGAGGGCATTGTAAGGAAAAGAAAACGCGCAAAATAGAAAAGATTCAAAGTAAGAAGAACAAATTGAAACGGTTTAAAAAGTAAAATAAGAAGAACAAAAAGAAATAAAAAGAATATTATTTTGTGTGTAACTTTTGAACACCAATAAATATTTGTTTTTAGCGTGTCTTTTCTATATTGAAACTTTCAACCAAACTTTTCAAAAAAAAAAACTTTCAGCCAAAGATGCTGAAATTGGTGATTAGAGAGTATCTTATTGGACATTTTGGACATTATGATAGCAGTAACAACAATAGTCAACAAGTGGGTTTATTAGAATCTTTTACATAATTTTGATTTTTATTACTTAATTATAACTACGAATACAACAGATAATACTAATAATTGGTCAAATAGAGCAAGTGAAACAACAATTACCTAGTAAGTAAAGGCACGTATGTTATTTTTCAGTTTTCATTTTTCTATTTAGAGCAAATATATGCCTATATGGTAGTTAGAAAAGTACTCACAACTATTCTGGCTTTAATTGTCGGATTCAAAATAAACTTGAATAATGTAAGGATCCACTCTATTCAGCTTATTGTTTATCTGAACTTATTAGTTTGTAATAGTAGTCCTAATTAGACCTTTTTTTAATTCATATGAGCTTATTTTTTCTTATAATTAAAATAAGGCTAACAAAATAGACATTAAAGTATGACTGCTTTTATTACAAACCTATTCTACAATAAAAAAAAAGGTGAGACTATAATAATCTAAATTATGAAAGAGGAAAGCACCCCGTTGTTATCTTACAATTTTCTCCTTCAAAACTCTACATATCTTTTCTAGTTCTTTTAAGCATAATTTCAGTTCAATTTAGTTCAGTTAGTTCACTTCAATTCAATTCAGTTCATATACTATTCTCTCACAGTTTTTGTAACACTCCGAAATTTCGCTCCTAAATTTTTGTGTTATAACAGGACGGAGTGTTACAATTTTACTTCAATTCAGCATAAATAACAAGGCTTTAGTAGGCTCAACATAATCAATTAAAAGTGGACAAATTTGGGTACCCGATCAAATTTTTCTAAACTAAATCAAAACTCAGTTACAAGTTACAACTTACAAGTGGTTTTGTTTGAAATTGAAACCGGTCTAAATTGAGTCCGAGAATGTGGTACTCATTTTAAAATCGGCCGGTTTTGGCTTTGCAGTCAACTTGCAAATGAGGAATTCCTTTACATTACTTTCTTGTTCTAGCACTGGGGATATGGGGGGCGTCAAACTCATCGCAACACAAGAGCTCAACTACCAAAGTAGTGTAATTAAATGGAGTGATTAACGCAATCTCACACCTAATTTGATAGGCGACTTCAGATAAAGTTTCTTCGACAACACAAGAGGGATTATATTAACCCATGTTAGTATATATCCACTTGACTTGAGCACGATTCCACTACTTGAACCCAATTGCAATGTTGGACCATACCATTTTCGATAATGATTAGATAACTATTAAGGTTGACAATCCTCGTGAAATAGATTGGAATAATTTAATATAAATGTAATAATTTTGATGACAGTTTTTTCTTTATAAAATGAATTTAGTAACCCTCATTCTTTATCTCTATTGAAAGGATTATCAACCCTTAAGGTCATCTAAATGTTTCTTGGTTATTAATCTTGCTCGCATGATTTAGTGTTCTCAACTATAACTAAAATAACTTTTGGATTTGCATTGGCAATTTTACAAATTACTACTATGTTATAATATTCATTTAAGTGTATTATAGACACATTGAACACACTTTAGCACATATTATTTGAATGACAAGCTTTGTATTATGTTTTTTTTTACATCGAGAAAACTTGCATTAATTAAAAAAGAAAGTACAACCTAATGCTAATACAGCTAAACATGAAATAAAGCAAATAGAAACTGAAGGAGCTTCATTTGCTCTTACATACGCTATAAAACAAAAACAAACTATTATGTATCCAGTCCAAATTAAGTTTGTCTCGAATAATGGTAGGTGGTGTTGGATTGTATGTTTTGTTGAAGAAGACCTGATATGAGAGGGAACCTGTTGATAGACAAAACCCAGACGATCTTCAAAAATAGATTGCCACGACTCAGCTAGCAGACGCCAATACCTGCTAGACGATAAATCCCATGATCCTTGAGCGAAAATATCTTCCTGGGATTTTACTGATTGAAGTAACAAAGAAGTCACGTCCTTTGGTGACTTCTGACCCTTCTGCGAGGGTTTCCAGAGTTTAGTTGCACAAGACTGAAACTCAAAATGCGTGGAGGCCAAAACTTGGCCCAAATTTAATTGGAGGGCCTCCCACAAGATGCATTTTTGAAGTGTGATGACTTCAGAAGTCATCACAAGAACTTGGGGCGAATTATGATGAAGTAATTCACCCGAACTATAGATCCGAATATCCAACCTTGCAATCTCTAAACCAAAAGACCGAACCACAACATATTTAGAATAATAACCTCCTCTCATAGGAAACCAAGTACCTTCTATTGCCCACCTAACCTTACTAACAAGCACCCAAGCACAACCATACTCGCAATGGGAAAGGTAATTGGATCTGGAAAAACCTAAATTAAGGCTAAAACAGAAACCATAAACTAAATAAACTAAGAAAACAACCACCCGAATCATAAAACCACACCTACAACAACACCGCATTACCTTCAAACTGCGTAACCTTCACTTACCTAATGATTACTTCCTTGGCGAACTGAACAAATTTACAGCAACTAACACACGAGGGGAACGAGAAAGGGAACCCTAAGACTAAACTCGAACCTAAAACAGGGGACGGGGAAGGGGGACTAAGACCTAATCACTTCGAAACTCTAATAGGGGAGCGGGGAAGGGGAACCTAAGACCTAAACACCCGAGAACCGGGAACCGGGGGGGAGGGGTACCTAAAACTATTCACTTCACACCACGTAATCGGGAACGGGGAGGGGGAACAACAGAGCGCCAGGGAAGCGGGGGAGGGGAAGGTGAAGGATACGACTAACGAACAGGGGATAGGGGATAGGGACGACGAACGTACATGGGGTGAAGGAGGGGAACGACGCACATGGGATGGAGAACGACGAACCGGGGTGGGGAAGAAGATGACAACTGCGGCGGGCCTCGGTGGAAGGGCGACGATGATAACAAATCGAAACCACAAGGAAAGCTGAACCAAGAAAAACTCGACAGGAGGCTGAACCAGGGAGGTAGGGAGGGCCCGACTGACGTTGTGAGGAGCCCGAGGCGGCTCACGCAACAGTCGAGCCCCTTTGGGGTTGAAGGTTTTGCGGCGGGAAGAGCTTTAGGGTTTGTTTAGAGAGGAAAGTTTAGAGAGAGTGAGAGAGAGAGGGGGTAAATCCCAATTAGAATAACAACTAGATTTGGGTACGATTACGTCAAGTGATCGAGACGTAAGCTTTGTATTGTGGTTCTTTATATATGGTACTCAAACATGACTAGAGTTGAGTTCCTTCTTACAACATATAATCATAAGCCACCTTGTTGGCCATCAGGGGCGGATCCAGGATTCCGAATGAGGGGTAGCGTAATTTTACAATACTATCGAGTCCAAAAAAAATCATTCACTATTCACTAACAAATTCATTAACATATCATTCCCAAATTTGCAATGAACCATTCATTCACTAATAATTCATTCCTTATGATTTCCACAATTACATGGCAGTAACTCATTTACTAACAACCATTGAATCACCAATAAACAATGTAATATAGCAGTAGACAGTAGCACTACTGCTCTGTTTTGCTTGAATTTCCAACTAAACCATTAACCATCACAAAAAAATTCTTTCAATAACAGCCCATTAATGAATTCTATTCACCAATAATCCCAATATCATTCCCAAATTTACAAAGAACTACAATTTACAATTAATTAAATCATTTATCAACAATTAAATTTCACACATTCAACAATTAGAATTCACTAACAATTAAAAATTCAGGCGAAGAACAGAACAAGGACGAAGAATGCCTTCATGTTATGCAGTGAGCCAGAGAAAAAGAACAACAATGACTCGTCGCTGCTCGTCGCCGCCGATAAGCGAAGAGGAATTCAAATCAAAATTAGGTTAGAGACAGAAAACAAACCTGCAAAGCGCGAACCTCTTCACCTTCAGCTCCCACTCTCAAACTCGAACTTAAAGTTGTCTTTCATAACAACTCTTTTTTCTCCTCCTCTTCTCTTTCCGCAAAATTGACATAAGGAATTTCAGCAACGAAATCCAAACTCGTTAACTCCGATTCTGAATTCGAATTCATGTTAGAAAATTGGAGAATCTGATTAGAACTCTTAGCTTCCAAAAGCGCCGCCATTTTTGTGGGCGGCGTCACATCGAAATCGACGGAATTGCTCCGATTTTCACGAAGATAGTCTAATTTCGATTGTAAATGTTAAATTTGAAGTGATAATTCAGAGATTTGGCGTAATAGAGATTGATGTTTGGTGTTCCAGCGAGCTTCTTCTTGAAGCCATCGTTGTTCTTCTGCTTCGTGGAAATCACTATTGTTAGGTTTTGATGAGACCGAGGTGGCGAGGTCCAAGAGAGAGACAGAGAGTAGAGTGGAGTAGAGGATCTGAGTCTTTGAGAGAGAGAGGAAGAAGAACAGCGAGGAGACGCAATTAGGTTTAGGTTTTTTTTTCAATTTTTTTTTTTTTTTTTTTGAAAAAAACAGGGGTAGCACGTGCTACCCCTTGTTACCATGTGGCTCCGCCACTGTTGGCCATAGGAATTGAGTTCCAAATGAACTTAATTGCCTCCAAAAAGCACTATGAAAAACAACCTACGTCAAGATTGTAATCATATTACTCCTTTTAATATGTTTAAATTTATGTTGTCAAATGTATTACTTCGATGATTAATATATCTAAATGAAAAGATAAATTTTAATATACTTAAACTATAATTCATATGAATCTAACAAGAATTGTGTTATAAGATTTCAATATATATTCGGGTGAGAATATAGGGTAAATTTTTTATAAAAGTCAAACAAGACAATTATTTTAAAAAAAAGAACGTGGTAACTAGCAAGCTAAGGAGCTAGTAGGCTTAAGCCCAATTCTTTTCAGTTTAGTTTAGTTCAACTTAATTCAGCTAGTTTCCTCACAGAGTTTTAATTTCGAATCTTAATATTTATATAGTATAAGAGGTTTGAACCGAAACAAGTAGGTAAAGTGGTAAGTACAATATCTTGCTTAGTAGATGGTGATTAGTTAATAGTTGCGACTAAATGGAAGAACTATGGACGAAACGGCTGGGGGTCAACGAAACTTTTCTAATACTCGTAAAAAAATACTCCTAAGACAAAAGACCATAGAGTGACGCAAGCAGTGACAATATAACTATAAAGCAAGAAAGAGATACATGCAAACGTGGAACCTCCTGATTGGTTAGTCAACACGTGTCTAGGCTGCGGTCAGCTAAGTGCTTGTCACCCAAGTAATGTCGGCTCAGCTGTCGATGCATTGTATAAGGAACAATAACAGGTTTTGGCAGTTTTTAGTTTTTACAATAGCGACAAAACCCTTATTTCGCTCAAGTTTTATTAACTCTTTAACTAAACTAATAGTAGCTTGTAAATTGTTGGATATTAGTACTTATCAATAGGGGTTTACTCATTTCCCATACATTTATGATTCTATATTTTAGTTAGATATGAGTCTAATCTTTTCAACTTATAAGGATTTATTAGACATTATTGGTCTTTTAGGTCATGTTCATTTGGACTTATTTTCAGTCTAGTTCAGTTTCTCTCTACGGTTCAGTTTCTACCAGTTCAGTTCAGTTCTCCCAGTTAAAAAGAACGGGGGCTTATTAGACCTTATTTTATGAGTGTATCAAACCGTATTATTTCTAAACCGAACTTATTTGAACTAGTCCTTAGTAGACCGATTTTAACTTTATTTTCAACCTTTATAAGAAAAAATAGGTTCCAATGAAGACTAATAAGTTCAAATAGGTTATGTCCCGTCAAAAAAAAAAAGTTCAAATAGGTTATGTTCAGCAAAAATAAAGTTCGACACTAGTAAGTTTAGATCAGTTCAAATAAGGTCTAATAAATTATAATAAGTTCATAATAACTTAAAATAAGTTGAAAAGAACAGACCCTATAGTAAATTGTTTTTTAATCTCTAAAAAGCTATTATCGTTTACCCTCTATCTAAGTTTCAGATTGAATATCATGATTTAATTCAATAGAGTGTTGTGATAAAACAAATATCCATTGAAAATTCAGAGAACAAAGCATTTCCATACCAATGAATCACATCCTCTATAGATTCAAGCATCTACAATATTCGTAAATCTCTCAAACTGACAACTAATGACCCCCAAACGATGGGATTGAAAACTCTTACCAAAGCTATTAGGAAAAGTATATATTCTTTCTTCTTAAAACCATACTATTAGAGAATTGGTTAACATATGATGATAAGGATTCATAGATTGCACACATAAATGTGTAAATTTCATCATATACTCAAGTGTATCATAAGTTACATAATATGATAAATTATACATAGCCCAAACATACATTACACCTGTTATCCGAGAAAACAAATTTACTAACTAAACTAGTTGTCATCTACGGAATACTAATTATTGCGATAGTGGGTAGCAAGTAGATGAATTATAATTTTCAAGTCCTAACATTTATAGTGAAGACTGAAAAAAAGCACCAACTTTTTAATTTTCAACCAAAGCTAGTGCTCCAAACACGTGCGAATTAAAAACAACAAAAAAAGAAAAGAATTAACTCACACCCACAGACCACACCCACCTCTCTCTATATAAAGGACTGAAATCCTCTATCCGAAGGCCCGTGTTTTGAGCAGCTTACTTTGGGATTAGCAAAGGAAGCAAAAAAAAATATATTCAAGAAATTTATTCAGCAGAGAAATTTCAAAAGAAATTCAAAGAAAAAGGGTTGATTCCAGCAAATTCAACTGTTTATAAATTTACTTCAATTGAAAAATTCAATCGAAGAAAAAGTTACAGTTTTTATTTGTTGGGTTGAATTTTTGTGAAGCAAGAAATGATGAGTGAAGAATTGGTTTTACCTCCTGGATTTCGATTCCACCCAACTGATGAAGAATTAGTGGTTCATTATTTATGTCGAAAGTGTGCTTCTCAAAGAATTTCTGTTCCAATTATTGCTGAAATTGATCTCTACAAATTCGATCCTTGGCAACTTCCTGGTAATTTTTATGATTATTTTTCTCATCTTAAGTGTGGTTCAATTATAAGGGTAAATTATTATGGATCCTGATTTAAAGATGAGATCTTTCATTGATTAAATGACTTTGATTGATAAAATTTCATCTGGGTAAGTGAAATTTCCGAGTGATTTGACTTCAATTTCATGAATTTATACATTTTGCTTCAAAAAAACAACATGGGTCAAATTGATTTTACCTATAGAAGTTCAGTAATTGACTTGCTTTAGATTTATAATAGAATATTTAATTTCACCAGGGTTTTTTGAGGATTTGACCAGAATTAGATGATTATACTCCAATACAAATGAACATAAGAAAAAGAACAAAGATTTATCATTTGGTAATTAGGCATGTTAGTTCATAAGTTCAGTAAAATGAATTGCATTAGATTTATAATGAAAAATTTAATTTCACCAAGATTCTCTTCAAATTCAACCTAAATTAGATGAATATACTCCAAATAAATGATAAAGAAGGGGATTTATCATTTGGGTTAAATGAATTTCACCTGAAAAGTTCAGCAATTGAAGTGCTTTAGATTTATAATTATAATATAGATAAGTAGAATTCAACTTAATGTCTAAATTGTCTATTATGTGCAATTGAAATATAGATGACTAAAATTATACTTAATTTCTAAATTGTCTAATTATGTGCTTTAGATTTATATTGAAATATACTCCTAGATGAATATAATTATACTTAAGTTCTAAATTGTCTAATTATGTGCTTTAGATTCATAGTTAGAAATTAAAATAGTAGATGACTAAATTTCTACTTGATTTCTAAATCGTCCAATTATGTGCTTTAGATTTATAATTAAAAATATAGATGACTAAATTTCTACTTGATTTCTAAATTGTCTAATTATGTTGATATTTTTGGGTGATCAGGAATGGCACTGTACGGTGAAAAGGAGTGGTATTTCTTTTCTCCTAGAGACCGGAAATATCCAAACGGTTCAAGGCCGAACCGGGCGGCCGGAACCGGGTATTGGAAGGCAACCGGAGCTGATAAGCCCATTGGAAAACCAAAGACTCTTGGTATTAAAAAGGCTTTGGTATTTTATGCCGGAAAAGCCCCTAAGGGTGTGAAGACTAATTGGATTATGCACGAGTATCGCCTCGCTAATGTTGATCGATCTGCCGGCAAGAGGACCAACCTTAGGGTAAATTTCTTTTTAACCCCCTTGCTTTATTTTAGTGTTTTCGATTCAATTACGCGTCTGAATATAATTTTACACCCTCTCACATTTCGAGTAATTTTCTTAGGATAAAATTATTCAGGTTAATGGTGAATAGTAGTGAATATATATGTGTGTTTATGTTACATATGTTGTTTTTTGAGGTGTTGGATGATACATTTTGGTATTTAGAATTCTCATAGAGGTATTTTGGAAAATAAATCGAGGGTGAAATTAGAAAGTGTTGAATTTTATAAGGGCAAATTGGTCTTTACATATGTAGGATTTAGGGATCACGCGTGATTTACTAGGCGTGTGTAGTGACACCCAAATGGTTGTTTGTTTTTGAGTGATGGACCACCCATGTCTAATATGAGGTTTATTTCATATGAAGACAAATCTAGTCGAATATGGAGCTTCCTAGAAGTTGTTACGTTAGTGACATGTTTCACTAGTATTCATTAATTTGTGATATGGAATTCTTGTATTAGATGGTTTTATAGTCCTTAAACCTAAAAGGTAAAAGTTAAAAACAAATAGATAAAAAAGTAGTCTAGTCGAGAAAATTCTACCTAAACACTTACCTAACTGAAATACGTTTAAAGTTACGGGTTTGACTGAGTTAAGACATAAACGTCTTACAGGATGACATCTGTTTATGATTTTACCAATTTTAGTATAATCGAATACTTTGATTCTTTAGAACTTTTTTCCTTATATACTTATCTGATTTCATTCTCACATTAGAGATAAGGCTTATCTTTTAAATCCTACACCATTAGTTTTTTAGGTTTACACCTCAACCAACTTTAAGTGATAACATAAGTAATGATGCTAACTCATGAGTACGACTATTTGACTAATTTTTATCACGCTAATAACGTTAAAATACGAATAACATTTTTTTTTTTGACGGGAAAATTTACGAATAACATTACTTCCTTTTTCTCACGCATTCTCACCTTGGGCAAATGTAATTTTTATTATATGTGCTAATAGAAATGCTATGTCATACCTTTTTTTTGGACGAGGATGCTATGTCATATGCTTAGTTGTAGGAGATTTGGTTGCTTGTCGCATACTGATTTATAGTACAATTATTAGCAATATTGTAGTTGTAACTTGTAAGGTTTTAGACTATAGGGGACACTAGTTAATGGACATTACATCTTATGATTAACTGTTAAGCAACAATATTAATGAGCTTTATTATCAGTCAACAGTTTGCAAGTACATTTGATAAGTTTAAGGACGTGTCAGTTTGTCAGTTTGTCTCAGCTGTACAATAAATGATGGTCCAATTTTCAAATAATTGACACATTTTTCTTTCCGATATTTCAGCTTGATGATTGGGTGTTATGTCGTATATACAACAAGAAGGGGGTCATTGAAAAAGGGTTCAGCATTGATCAGAAGCCCAAGCCTATGTCCATGCCAACTTCCATGCCACAGTATTCAGATTTTGAGGATCAAAAGCCCGTAATTACAATGTCCGGACAAGCCGCGCCTGGCGGATTCCCAACTTTCTCACCGATACCTCCATCGAAGAACGACCTGCTGCAATTCGATACGTCTGACTCAGTTCCGCGTTGCCACACTGATACAAGTGGGTCGAACCATGTTGCCTCACCGGAGTTCATGTGCGACAAGGAGGTCCAAAGTGATCCTAAGTGGAATGAACTGGAGAAGAACCTTGATTTCCCTTCGTTCAATTACATGGATCCATTTCCCGATGACCCGTTCGCCCAAACGGCCCAATTCCAGCAAGATCAGATGACCAATTTTCAGGATATATTTATGCTTCTCCGGTAAGCTGGCGCGGCCCGTTTGAAATCAAGTGGGTAAGGCCAAGGGCAAGGAAAGGGAAGGTTGCTACTTGCTAGTGTATGTAATGTAGGATGCTGATGAAGAATAGTTTAGAAGGATCATCGATCCCTAGTAAATTCATTCTTAAGCCTCCACATGTTAATATGTAGTTAATTCTAGGGCTATAATAGATTTTAGGCGCGTTGTAGCACAATTTTTTATCACCCAAATATCGGAATATTGTGGGAAATTTAATTATTTAGAAATCCAATTTTGGTGCTGCTAGTATATTTCAGGTGCTAGAGTAATAAACGTTGAGGGTAATGTAACAAGACAAATGAAATGTTTCACTTTCAATTTTGTTGTAATTTTGAAGCAACTGCAATTTAAGGTGTTCTATTTTCATAAGAATTTTGCTGGAAAAAACAAATTGGTGATACAATTGCAAAGAACAAACAGATAGATTTTAGATGTTTAATATCACAAAACTCAACCACAACTTTAGAAGCAATTCCATCGATATTCATAGTGTTTCTTTCTGAGCCTTTGTCAAAAATGAAAAAGAATAGTTAAGCTTAAAGTTAAGTTCACCTTTACTACCCGAACTAAGGTGGGGACGTGGAGTTTGAGACTTCATCTTTCAAAATGTAGAATTAAGAGACCAAAATAGATGTCGGTAAAATTTTGTTGGATGTCTCTCAATAATTTTTTTTTGACAACGAGCAATCGTGCATTAATTAAAAGAGGAAGTACAGTCTAATACTAATACAACCAAAGCTAAAACAAACCTAAAGGAGCTTTATGAGCTCGTACAATCCATCTAAAACAAAAATAAATAAAACCGATAAAAACGCGCTTAGGAAGGGGAGCGTCGCTGGTCAGATCTTGTGATGGTGGAGTCAGACCTCGAACGGCTGATGAAAATGGTAGAAGAAGCGAATGACGTTCACGATCCGGACAAGGAACAACAAACGGCAAGCATCGCGTCTCGCCCCAACAATCTGCTATCGCTTGGGATTCTGGGCTCAAGATCTCTTGAAGAGTCACGTTCCGTTGTGACTCATTACTCACGTTCGAGAGTATTTCAGGTTTCTCCATCATGAAGGAGAAACGCAGATGAGTGGGCATGCTGAAAACCCCCAGATGCAACTGGGGTGCCGCCTTCAATGCCAAGCTAAAAAGAGAGCCAAACAAGTTGAGCTCTCGAACACACCTCCGGTTTGCAAAACCGGAAAACATACGTCCCAACCATGAAAAACTTTCATCGCCTTGTCCATACTCACAAACTTCTTGAGCCACTTTTTCCCTCAGCACATATTCCAAAAAAAACGACATATTCTACTGTTACAACCTTGAACCACCAATCCCGACCCAACTTACAAACACTTGTCAATGGCCATAACCAACCACGGACAACATCTTTAGCAACTCGAAAACAACGCACTCCTATTATTTGGAGATTTAACACACATTTTAAGGAAAAATCAAACATACTAACTTCTAACATAACTAGTTGGAGAGTCTAACAACTAGGGGGAGGGGGAGGGGCCGGGAGGGGGAGGGGAAACCCGACACTAACAGGGGGAAGGGAAAAGGGGAGCCCGACACTAACCGGGGGAGGGGGAAAGGGAAGCCCGACACTAACCTAGACACACGTAACCGGGGGAAGGGGAAGGGGACAACCTAAGGCTAACACCACGGGGGAAGGGGAATACTCGACACACACCAATAATAGGGGGAGGGAGAAGGCAAGGGAGAACCTAACCCTGGGGAACCGACTGGGGACTAGGGAGGAGGGACCGACGAAACCACGGTCGAGGACACGCGAAACACAGTGGAAGGGGTGGGGGGATGACAGGACAGGGGGAGGAAACGGGGAAGGATACCGGCGGAGAAAACAGAGGACTGGGGGTGGGGGACTAAAGAACAAAAAACGGAAAGGGAGAGGGAAGAACACGATCGGGAGGGGGAGAAGACCAAGCCGATGCAACGACGATAGGGGAGGAGGAAGAACACGGGGAGGGGGAAGACCACGGGGAGGAGACACGACGACCGGGGAAGGGGGAACAACCTCGACACTTAAACTACGGCAAAGGAGGGGGCAGGCTTGCCGACAACCCGGTGAGCGGCGCGCTCTGGCCGGCCACCGGCAAGCCTGCACTGGAAGCAACACTTGAAGGAAATTGAACTAGGGTTAGGGTAGAGAGGTTTTTTTAGAGAGAGAAAAGTTATAATTGTAATAACTAGAAAAAAAAAATATTTATATTAGTAAGGGATTGAAGGTTAAAGTATTATTATAAGATAAACTAGTCCCTAAGATCTTTTATACGTTATTTTGTCATTTATATGATTATTTTAGATGAAGTTATGTGTTTCCTTGGCTTTGTGCATTTGCTCAGGGCAAGTTATATGTGCATACATATATCATTTATATTAACATTATAGTTTATAAAGTACTTTAAGGGTCAAAGATTAATAAAATTATCAATTACTAGATTATGAGCTTATAAATATATCTAGTAGGATTTTTAGTAAGTACTGCATAAACCTACAATGCTCCTAACTTATAAACGGTGATGCTAATGACCAACGTAATTTAGTTTTTAGAATCGTCACTAATGACTTTACCCAGGGACGGACAGTCGCTACCCATTTTAAGACAATACACAAAATACAATATTGGTAGGTTTCGGATTGAGTGAAATTGTAACACTTGATCGTTGATAATTGAGTTATTTACATTTGTTATGGCGATAAACACCACCATACTTACGTAGGATGGTAAAGTTTTTTTCATATTACCTTGTAATAGTTGACTTTGCCACAATGTTTAGCACATACATAGCCTAGCTAGGTATGCTGAATTGTAATTCAGAGGAAAAAAGAAAAAGAAGCAAGACACATGTTGCTTAACTATGGAGAACATTGAGAATTTTTTATACGTATATGTATTTTGTCGCCACCGTAATTCACACCCTATAAATAGCTTACTAACTTCAGCATTTTGGCAAGAAAACATTAAGAAGAGATTAAGAGAAAAAAAAAGAGAGGAAGAGTAAAACAAATAAAAATAAGGATACATACAAAAGAGTAGGAGGGGAAAAGTAGTGCTTACAAATTATACAAGATTACTAAGGTACATTCTTGAATACCCCTTCTTAATGTTGTTTTGCTACAATGTATTGTTATATTAACATTTTTAGATAAACTATTAGTAATATTTTTGCCTTAATAGTAAAGGTATATTGTGATTTGCAAATAAAGTATTTATAATGCAAATGGTATTTGTCACATTATGATATTATCATATGTGGTAATAATAATGTTATATAAAGATGTTACTATGATAAAATGAAATGGAGGTTCGTGGTATTATAAAATGGAGGTTCGTGGTTTGTGTTGGAGGAATGAATTGTATATGGAGTGACGTACGTCATTGTAGGGGTGTGCACACGGAAGTATCAGGAGAGGCTAAAGGCCTGAAAATATTATCCGGAGTGACGTACGTCATTGTAGAGGTGTGCACACGAGATTTGTCGGGAGAAACTATAACAAATGATTTTATATAATCATAACTGATTATTTTATGTAATTATCTGCAAAGTGTTTTTACATGATATTGAGAATGTACTGGACCCTTTTTGGGTTGACTGTTATAAAATGTTTTGTTTTCAGGTACCAGTGATGGAAATGGGCAAGAGTGAGGAATATAAAATATTAGGACTAATATACTATATGTTGTTACCTTGTTTTTTTTTTTGGTTATATTAGTATCATGTTTTATTTTGTTTCCGCCTAGTATTTCTATTATTAGGAATACGGCAGTAATGTCTTGTAAACTCTATATTATAATAATAAATAAAAGATGTAATATTTGGTTCGATCCTGGTACTATCATGTAGTATTTGATTATTAGAATTATATTAAATTACACGGCGTTATAGTTTGGTATCCGAGCCACTTTTAAAAATAATATAATATTACAAATAAAAAAAGTGAATATAATAAAATCTTAATAATTATATTAGTAACCTATTTGAGAGAAAGGGTTGGGGTATTTATGGTTTATTTCTTATTGATGTTATTTCATGATATTTATCATGTGTTTTTATTATCTTAAGATGGCAGGGCCAATTGCTCCACGAGCACTAACGATAGATCCTGACTATAGTGTCATGGATCATATCAACCGTTTAGCGAGAGCTATCGATGCGTTTAATACTCATTTCCCTGAATGTGGAATGACTACGCCTTATTTTACTTTTGCTTTAATTGAAACTCTTCCAGTGAATGCTCCGTGGGACTCCTTTAAGAATAAGTATAGTGACCTACTTGTTAATGGTTTTCCAAATTGGGAGAAATACTTAAGGTTTGGATTAGGGAGGCCAAGATGGACCCCGACTTTTGAAGATCTGTCTGGAGAACTGCTAGCCTATGAGAGGGATCACATGGTATTTGTCTCTGATGATGAGACAGAATCATGTGGAAGTATTGATCTCAATAAGGACCCAGATGCACCAGGAGATGATGATGACGAGTAAGGAAGATATCAAGTTGAAGAAACTCTTTTATATGTTAGGTGTCAACCAATTTTGTCTGTATATATATGTTGACACTCGGCTTAAGGTGATGTAGGGTGTATATTTTGTTGTTTTCACCCTATCGGATGGTTGAATAGGAATAAGTTCAGTTTATGTACTAACTATGCTATGTATAAATCCATGTGTGTATATATATATATATATAGGTGTGTGTTTGTTTGTTTATTATGCTTCTATTCATTTCACAAATGCTATACTAACCTAACTACAATTCAATTTTAACTTCAAATCTTTTATGTATTTAGGATAATGGAATCTGCAAATAATCAGTCTACACAAGAGAACCAACCAGTCCCAAACCATGATAACGGAGAGGGAAAGGTTAAGGAAGTCACATCACTTTTATTAGAAATGCTTAAAAACAACAAAAACCATGAAGAAGAAGAAAGTGCAAGGTATTTTAGAAAAATGGCTAGTTATAATCCTAAAACCTATGATGGAAAACCTAACCCTGTAGAGTTTAAGGATTGGTTAAGAAGTATGGATAAATTGTTTGATGCTATAAATTGTCCTGAAAAATGGAAAGTAGGATTTGCTGTTTATTATCTAGTTGGGCAGGCAGATCTGTGGTGGGAAACTGTGAAGGAAAGGAGAAATAATGAAGATTTTGGATGGACTCGGTTGAAAGATCTTATGAGAGCAAATTTTTACCTATCGCCCGAAAAGACGAGAAAGAGGAAGAATTTAATCAATTAGAGCAAGGTAATAGATCTGTTATGGAGTATGCAGCAAAGTTTATGGAATTGTCTCGATTTGCACCACACCTGGTAGCAACTGAGGAGTTAAGAATGAATAAGTTTGAGAGGGGTCTTAATTGGGAACTCCGTGACCGACTTTCCACCCATAGTTGTCATAGCTACCAAGAGATATATGATAAGGCAGCAAACGCTGAGAGAATAATTAAAGAAAGAGAGGTAGAAGATGCAGTGCATAAAAGGAAGTGGGAAGGAACACATACTATAAATAGGAATTTTCAAAAAGGCCTAACATCGGGAATGCAAAATCCTTTGTACCTCCAATCCACTATCAAAAACCCCCTTGTGCCAAATGTGGATATTTCAACCACCCAACTGAAAAGTGTAGGTTTGCAAATAATCGTTGCTATACTTGTGGAAGCACAAGTCACTGAAGAAAGGATTGCCCATTAGAGAGAGGTAGAATGCCAAATACAAAAGTAACTGCACCTAATCCCTATACCTCAAAACCTACCTCTAAACATCAAGGTGGAGCTATCCAACGTCAAAATCCAACCTCTGGTCGTGTGTTTATGATAAATCCACAAGAGGTCGAAAACTCAAGTGAAGTAGTTACGGGTAACATTTCTATACACTCTTTCCCGATACATGTTTTATTTGATACCGGAGCATCCCATTCGTTTATATCCATTACCATGTCTAAAAATCTGCATTTGAATCCTAGTGAGTCAAATTTAGAATTTTGCATTAGCCTCCCTACAGGAAATATTGTCCCGTGTCAAACTATATATAAAAATTGTCCTTTAAGCATAGAGGGAAATATATTTTATGCTGACCTAATTCAATTTGACCTTAAGGGATTTGATGTTATCTTAGGAATGGATTGGATGAATAAACACCGTGCCATAGTAGACTGTCAAAAAGCAATCAGTAACCTTAGTAAATTCCCAAGAAAAGATAGTCACATTTCGGAATAATAAGACAACACCAGAATCTAGAATCATTTCTTTTCTTCAAGCACAAAAAATGTTGAGACAAGGTTGTGAAGGATACCTTTGTGATGTTATTAGTATTGAAAAATCTGAACCCAAAATCTCTGACATCCCTGTTGTTAGAAAATTCCAAGATGTATTTCCTGAGGAAATTGTAAATATGCCTCCGCAAAGAGAAATTGATTTCACCATTGAGTTAGTACCTGGGGTAGCACCTATCTCAAAAGCACCATATAGAATGGCACCCGCAATTAAAGGAATTAAAAATACAACTTGATGAGTTATTAGAAAAAGGATATATTAGACCAAGTCTATCACCATGGGGAGCACCCGTTTTATTTGTAAAGAAAAAGATGGAACCCTAAGGTTATGTATAGACTACGAGAACTTAACAAGATAACCATTAAAAACAAATATCCTTTGCCTCGTATTGATGACCTTTTTGATCAATTACAAGGTGCGTCGGTATTTTCAAAGATAGACTTACGATCCGGATACCATCAATTAAGAATCGACCTTTAGATATTCCGAAAACCGCTTTTAGAACGAGGTACGGACATTATGAGTTTCTTGTTATACCTTTTGGTCTTACCAATGCCCCAAATTGTATTTATGGACCTTATGAATAGAGTTTTCGGACCTTATCTAGATCATTTTGTTATTGTGTTTATTGATGATATTTTAGTATATTCCAAAGATAAGAAAGAGCACGAGGAACATTTGGGAATAGTTCCGGGAAACTCGAGAAAGAACCGCTTATTTGCAAAATTTAAAAAGTGTGAATTTTGGTTAGATAAAATAGCATTTCTAGGACATGTTGTGTCTAGAGAAGGTGTGCAAGTAGATTCCCGAAAAGTAGAAGCAATCATTAATTGGCCTCGACCCACCAATGTGTCGAAGTACGAAGTTTCCCGGGGTTAGCAGGATATTACCGTCGATTTGTGGAAAACTTTTCCCGAATTGCTCAACCTATCACAAACCTCATAAGAAAAACTACAAAGTTTGAGTGGAGTGACAAGTGTGACGTAGCATTCCAAGAACTGAAATTTCGTCTTACCACAGCTCTAATTCTTACTCTTCCTAGTGGTACCGAAGGTTAAGAAATATATAGTGATGCCTCTAGACAAGGGTTGGGATGTGTGTTAATGCAACATGGGAAAGTGATAGCTTATGCATCTCGTCAGTTAAAACCTCACGAGCAGAATTACCCTACCCATGACCTTGAACTTGCCGCCATTATTTTTGCATTGAAAATTTGGAGACATTACCTATATGGGGTTAAGTGTAAAATTTACACAGATCATAAAAGCCTTAAATACATTTTCACCCAGAAAGATATAAATATGAGACAACGAAGGTGGTTAGAATTTATAAAGGATTATGAATTGGATATTAAATATCACCCTGGAAAGGCCAATGTGGTAGCCGATGCTCTTAGTCGGAAAAATTACGCAACCCTTAACTCACTTACCATTCAAATTTACCCAAAAGAGACTTTCGGAGGTTAGAAATTGAGTTGATTGTAGGTGATATGGAAGGATATTTAGCAACCTTAGAAATCAAACCGACCTTGAGTGAAGAAATTAAGGAGTTGCGGAAAACGAGATCCACAATTAAAGAAGATTCATGAAAGAGTGTTGATTGGGAAAGAGATTGGTTTTGTGATACAAGAAGATGGGTCACTTCGTTTTCAAGGACGATTATGTGTACCGAATCGATAGATTTAAAAAGGAGAATCATGAATGAAGCACATAATACCCTTTTACTCGTACATCCAGGGGAAATAAGATGTATAAAGATCTTTGTGGTATGTTTTGGTGGAGTAACATGAAGTAAGAAATTGCGAATTCGTTGCCAAATGTCTGACTTGCCAACAAGTAAAAATAGAACATCAGCGCCCTTCAGGACTTTTACAGCCTTTGGATATACCCACTTGGAAATGGGAGTCAATAGCAATGGATTTTGTTATGGGGTTACCAACAACTCCTCAAGGAATGAATTCTATATGGGTTATAGTGGATAGGCTTACAAAAAGTGCTCATTTCTTAGCAATTCATAATACTTGGGATCTTGAGCGATTAGCAAGAAAGTATGTTGAAGAGATTATTAGACTTCATGGAGTACCTAGCTCTATTGTGTCTGATCGAGATTCCCGATATGTGTCTAAGTTTTGGCAAAAGCTACGTAAAAGCATTGGGTACACAACCGAACATTAGCACACCTTTCACCCAACTACGAGATGGCCGGACCGAGAGAACAATTCAAACTTTAGAAGACTTGTTACGAGCTTGTGTTCTAGAATTCAAAGGTTCATGGGAAAAGTATTTGCCATTAATAGAATTCTCCTATAACAATAGTTACCATGCTAGCATTGATATGGCACCTTACGAAGCTCTATATGGACGGAAATGTAGAACCCCTTTATGTTGGAGCGACATAGATGAATCGAAGATAATCGGACCAGAAATGATTCAAGAAACATCTGACAAGGTTCGAATCATTCAGGAGAAAATGAGAACTGCACAGAGTCGTCAGAAAAGTTATGCTGACCTTAAACGAAGACATGTAGAATTTTCTGTAGGTGAGTCAGTATTTCTAAAAGTTTCTCCTACTAGAGGAGTAGTGAGGTTTGGCAAAGCAAGAAAACTTCGTCCTAGATACATTGGGCCATTTGAGATTATCGAGAAAATTGGAAACGTAGCTTACCGATTAGCACTCCCTAGTGAATTTTCTCGAATACATGATGTGTTTCACGTTTCACTTTTACGTCGATATGTACCAGACCCATCCCATGTCATTAATATACCCCCTGTTCGAGTTGGAGAAGATTTGACTTATGAAGAGCAACCTGTTCAAATTCTAGATCATAAAGATAAGGTACTATGCAACAAAGTAATTCCGTTAGTAAAGGTGTTATGGTCTAATCACGTCGAAACAGAAGCTACATGGGAAGTCGAACAGGATATGCGAGACAAGTACCCACACTTGTTTTAAGGTAATTTAACTTTAAGTTTCGGGGACGAAACTTCTTTTAAAGAGGGGATAATGTAATAACTAGAAAAAAAAAAATATTTATATTAGTAAGGGATTGAAGGTTAAAGTATTATTATAAGATAAACTAGTCCCTAAGATCTTTTATACGTTATTTTGTCATTTATATGATTATTTTAGATGAAGTTATGTGTTTCCTTGGCTTTGTGCATTTGCTCAGGGCAAGTTATATGTGCATACATATATCATTTATATTAACATTATAGTTTATAAAGTACTTTAAGGGTCAAAGATTAATAAAATTATCAATTACTAGATTATGAGCTTATAAATATATCTAGTAGGATTTTTAGTAAGTACTGCATAAACCTACAATGCTCCTAACTTATAAACGGTGAAGCTAATGACCAACGTAATTTAGTTTTTAGAATCGTCACTAATGACTTTACCCAGGGACGGACAGTCGCTACCCATTTTAAGACAATACACAAAATACAATATTGGTAGGTTTCGGATTGAGTGAAATTGTAACACTTGGCCGTTGATAATTGAGTTATTTACATTTGTTATGGTGATAAACACCACCATACTTACGTAGGATGGTAAAGTTTTTTTCATATTACCTTGTAATAGTTGACTTTGCCACAATGTTTAGCACATACATAGCCTAGCTAGGTATGCTGAATTGTAATTCAGAGGAAAAAAGAAAAAGAAGCAAGACACATGTTGCTTAACTATGGAGAACATTGAGAATTTTTATACGTATATGTATTTTGTCGCCACCGTAATTCACACCCTATAAATAGCTTACTAACTTTAGCATTTTGGCAAGAAAACATTAAGAAGAGATTAAGAGAAAAAAAAAAAGAGAGGAAGAGTAAAACAAATAAAATAAGGATACATACAAAAGAGTAGAAGGGGAAAAGTAGTGCTTACAAATTATACAAGATTACTAAGGTACATTCTTGAATACCTCTTCTTAATGTTGTTTTGCTACAATGTATTGTTATATTAACATTTTTAGATAAACTATTAGTAATATTTTTGCCTTAATAGTAAAGGTATATTGTGATTTGCAAATAAAGTATTTATAATGCAAATGGTATTTGTCACATTATGATACTATCATATGTGGTAATAATAATGTTATATAAAGATGTTACTATGATAAAATGAAATGGAGGTTCGTGGTATTATAAAATGGAGGTTCGTGGTATTATAAAATGGAGGTTCGTGGTTTGTGTTGGAGGAATGAATTGTATATGGAGTGACGTACGTCATTGTAGGGGTGTGCACACGGAAGTATCAGGAGAGGCTAAAGGCCTGAAAATATTATCCGGAGTGACGTACGTCATTGTAGGGGTGTGCACACGAGATTTGTCGGGAGAAACTATAACAAATGATTTTATATAATCATAACTGATTATTTTATGTAATTATCTGCAAAGTGTTTTTACATGATATTGAGAATGTACTGGACCATTTTTGGGTTGACTGTTATAAAATGTTTTGTTTTCAGGTACCAGTGATGGAAATGGGCAGGAGTGAGGAATATAAAATATTAGGACTAATATACTATATGTTGTTACCTTGTTTTTTTTATTTGTTATATTAGTATCATGTTTTATTTTGTTTCCGCCTAGTATTTCTATTATTAGGAATACGGCAGTAATGTCCTGTAAACTCTATATTATAATAATAAATAAAAGATGTAATATTTGGTTCGATCCTGGTATTATCATGTAGTATTTCATTATTAGAATTATATTAAATTACAGGGCGTTACAATAATAGGAAAAGTTGTGTCTCTCAACTTTTATAAACAAAAAACATCATATGAATGAATAGTAATTATAGGGAAAATTAGAGCCAATAGCACCAACACCACATATTCATTTGGTGCGGGAGCACCGGAGCAGTACCGACTTAACAAGGTGCAACCAATGATATACGTTATACCATATGATGCGCTTTGTAAAACATAGGTTATTAAGAATTGCACATTACACCAGAATACAAATTAATTTTTTCTTAACCTATTATTAGTTTCATAATGAGATTCTTTTGTTTATAATTTTCTCACATGAATTTTATTGGATTTCTACTAGACCTGGCAAATGGTTCGTTTGGTTTTGAGTCAAGTCATGTCTATTCTGGTCTGGTCGCGTTTGGGTCTAGTTCGGGTTAGGTATGATCGGATTTGGGGATGGGCCTGCATCTCGTTAAGTCAATTTTTAACGTTTAAATTTCATTAGAAATTGGGTTAATTTTGTTTTTACTTTAGTATTTGAACTTATAAGTTCAAAAAAATACATATTTAACTATTAATATCTTTAGTCATCTACTACGAGTTTATAAAAAAAATATTGATCATCAACTTTACTATGACATACATTAAGATACATATTTAAACAGAAAAGCTGGTAAACTTTGGAATAAGGACCATTAATTTAAATTTGAAATTATTAATACTCGGGTCAGGTCTGTTTCGGGCCTATTTCTAGCACCACCTTATATTTCATATGATCTATATTAATTACAACATTTCTTTTATTTGGACGTGTCACATTAATTGCAATGCAATGTACTCTATCTCTTATTTGGTAATATAATCTCTCTATCTCTCTTTTAATTGTTCCACATTTTATCCTCTATCTAAATCCTCATTCACATGATTCTTTTTTTTTTTTTTTGAAAAAGAAATTTCATTAATTGAAGGACAAACGACATATACAATAAGTATTAAAGAAAACCAAGATATAATCAAATAAAATTAAATCAAATTTGTCTTCAAAGAAACTACAATGAAGCAGATCGAGCAATACAACACAACCCCCTAGTATTTGCTGAATCAAATAACTATTGATGGGGAAGTCTATCATCCTGACATAGTTTGGGGAAGAAGATTCTTGATTTAAATATGTTGATCGCATCCGAATTTCCGATACCTTTATGTTGCGGGCCTTGAACTTCAACCAATGTGAACAATTTTTCATACCATTTTTTAAACTTCCACGTGGGAAGAGAATAAAACCAAACTTCCATAAAAGGAGAGAAAGAACCCAAAAATTGGGTAGAAAAGTCTCAAAAACAGAGAGAATGAGGGATAATTAAGAACAAAAGCAATAAAAACTAGAAGAAAAACGAATAAATGGGGGCTTACCACCATCCTCGATGGTAGCCCCGAACTAGACGAAAAGGATTAGGGTTTTTTAGGAGGAAAAGAAAGAGGGGAGAAGAGGAGACTAGAGTATTTTTAGCCGCACTGTGAACATTCACATGATTGCTTAAGAAACTAGGCTTGTGGTCTGTGTCATACATGGGGTTAAAATATGTTGCAAAAATAATATTTCTTTATTGTAAAAATTATAATAATTTCAAAAATAAAATAATTCTAAGAAACCATTAAATGATACAACAACTGATCAAAAAATAATATCGTAGAAAGATTGATATAACTATGATAAACTATTTTAACCACTTTTCATATTTATTAGAAGATCCTTATCTATACTAATATATTAAAAGGCGCTCCTAAACAAGGAACTATGCCATGTGGCGCTATCCCTTAGAGTGTTTACCTTATGTACTATTGTACTCCACATATAATAAAAAAAAAATTAGAAAATACATGGTATAAGATTTGATCCCATGACTTCAAACTTATATACTAAAGTCTTAACCACTATACCAAGTAATATTTGGTGTTATAATTTTAAATTAAATATTAATAAATAAAAATTATAATTACCTGGGGGCTGGGGTATAACCCGGGACTAAATACTAGTTTACAATAATATTATATACAATTATAGAAAGATTAATTAGAGTTAGTAGCATCAAATATTTTTCATTTATACTCGACGTAGTTTTCTTAGAAATAATTTTGCAATAATAGTGGAACAAATTAAAGCAAGTATTAAAGGATCCTAACTCCTAACCTTGAAAACAGATTAAAATGTGCCGACGTTTACGACAAAATAGTAGTTCATATGAATAGCAATATGACACCCACCAATTTGTCGAACCACATAATCTTCGCTTATCCATCCACTTTCTCAACTGTTTTTAGGCAGGATCTTTATATATAGAATCTTCGGAATATTGTGAAAATTTTAAAGTAGATGCCAATTCATCTTCCTAATCTCTAATTATTGAAGCTATGAACTTCTCACTTTGGACACTTTCAGAATGATAAGCACATATTCGTCCAAAGACATTTGGATAACTATGGCAAACAGTAATTTGACAAATAAATATGTCTTCTAGATGAACAAAAATAAAGGGCAGTCCTTATCCCTTGCTTCCTACTTGTTTTGACTGGATCACAAATTTTACAATGACGGCTATTGAGATTTTTTAAAAGGTTCTCATTGGTTAACCATTGTTTCAGAGTGGGTCCCATTACAAGGAACTTGTGGAATAAAATCAATACTAAGTCGTAATCCACGTCTCGTGTTCTAAGGTTGGGGTCAATTCATTATTGCAACATTATACTAATATTTCACTCCATGCTTTTCTTTGTGTGTTGTTATGTACTTATGTCATGGATATGCCTAGAGATGATGATAGGTAAAGTCCTAGAGTCGAACTTGTTGGAAGTTCAACAATTATCAAAGAAAAATTATCCTATAAAGTAAGAGAGACGAAAAAGCAAAAGAAAACCATTTATCCTACATGGAAGAAAAAGCAAGTCTCTCTCTTGTTTAAATATGAAAGCTCTTTAAAACATCTTCTTTGGTAATGAGCTTAAAAGAATTGGTAACCACACACGCTGACCGAGCTCAAGGCGAGCACAGTGTGGGCTGTGGGTCTAGGGTCAAGGCGAGCACAACTTAAAATTGTGAATAACCACCTGCCAGATACCCTTATTTCAAAATAACCACCCCAATTTCATTTGCGTTTAAATAACCACCTCTACTTAGCTTAACGTTTTTAAATACCCACCTCTTAACAGAAAAAGGTGACTCCGTTACCTCTGAGGCCTGTTGACACGCTTTTTATTAAATTTCTCGCCAATTTTCCTCGACTTTGACCTATATATATATATATATATATATATATATATATATATATATATATATATATATATATATATATATATATATATATATATATATATATCTCTAACATTGACAAACCTAATCTAAACAAATTTGGCAAAGATTTACTTCAATTCCACTGTGATTCCTCTTGAAGCTCAAAATTCAGGTATGTTCTTTGCAATTTCTAGGGTTTTAATGTATATATCTAGGGGAAATAAGGGCTTTTCATGTATTCTTATGAATTCTAAAAATTCTACCTTTATGAACTTGTTAGGAATTTGTTATAACTGAAAGGGAATCAATTACTTGCCATTGTACTCTCCCTGTTGCAAGGAGGACTTCTTGGACTGAGAAGAATCCCGGACGAAGGTTCATGTCTTGCAAATTCTATGAGCATGAAACGGAGAGGAGGGGCTGGTTTTTTTGAGATGGATTGATGAGAGACGAACCGAATGGCGAAGCTATTTATCAATCAACTTATCTTTGCCGAGAAGAGGTTGTTGGAGGGCGAGTTAGGTCATTGGAAGATGAAGTGAGCGGTTTGCAAGGACAACGAAGACGTTTGGTGAATGATTATGGTAATTTGGAGGTCAAGTATAAGACTTTGAAGGGTGAATTGAAGCTGAAGAAAAAAGCCAATCCAAAGCAAATGAAGGGTGGATTATGCAAGGGATTTATGTTTGTTTGTGTGTTATGTATGTTGTTGATTGCAGCTGCTAGGGCAATATAAGATGCAATTAGGGTTGTATTAGCTAAGTTAGGAGGGAGTTTTTTTGTTTTAGTTTGCTTTCCAAGAGTGAGAAAGCTTATTGTTGTAGTAGGTGTGTTAGGAAAAATGAACCAAGTTAGTTAATGAAGAATGAACTTAACTAGGCTATGTAATGGTGGAATGATCATGCATTTTGACATTCACTCTTAATGAAGAATGAACTTATCTTAGCTATATCATCATCCATATGTCAATTTATTGAACCGATATATCAAACGAGATTCATTGATGAACCGATATATGTTTTCCAAACTCATATCACACACAAACCGAACAAACCGATATTCACACACTTGCACTTTTCCATATCGAAACGATATCATTCAACTTAAACCAAAAAAAAATCCAAAGCATACGATTACTAATATCGGATTACAAAAAATACAACTTGCTATTAACTTTGAACACATCAAGTTCTACTTTGTCATCCTAAAACAAATCACTACAAGTCTCAAAGTCAGTTTCTTCTTTGAGCCTTTGAGAGGTAGCTTAGGTCCGAACCGAGGTGTGGATGTTGTTGCTTGTTTCGAAGTGAAGATTGCCTCGGTGACAGGAGGAGCCGTGGGTGGTTTTGGAGGTGCTTTAGATGATTTAGGAGGTGTTGTAGGTGGCCTACATGCTGCTGGTTGTTGTGGTTGTGGTGGCTTCTTTGATATGTTTGGTTGCTTGCTTGTAGGGGGGTTATGCACAATTGAAGAGCTTGCTTGGGAGGAGCTTCCTATGATGTTGTCTGCTACTTGATGAAATAACAAAAAAAGCATATATATGTTAGTAAAAAAATCTGAAATTTCATATTAAACCTCATAACACAAGTTAGATAAATACCTTTTTGTTCTTAGCTTTGATAGTTTTTTTGACCTCTCGCCTACGCCCATTGTGAAGTGCTAGGAGGCCTCCCAACTTCTTTTGTATTTGCTGAAACTGTTGTAGCTTTGCATCCCCTTTTATTGTGTCCCACTTGACCACAATTGCTACATTTGCTACCATCAATGCTCCTCAACTCATCAGAATCATCTTCAATCTCAGCTTGCAAACTGATTTCTTCCCCACCAACATCTTTCACAACCTGTTTTTCCTTTTTTGAACTTGTTTCACCCTTGTGAAACTGAAGTGAACCATTCACTTCTTTCAACAAATTATCCTTTGCAATTCTTCCCCTAGTTTTCACAAAAAGCTCTTCATGTTTACTACCTTTCAACTCCACTTCTTCTTCCCCAGCAACCCAAGCAATATCATCTAAGCTTGTATATTCAGATAAACTCTCACTTAGTGAATCTGCCTCACTGTCACTCTTAACAAAAAGCTTTTTCTTTGCCTTTGGCTTCCTAACAGCCTTGCCTTTCACCTTCCCCTCATCTTCAATCTGCTTTTGCTTACCTTTTTCTTTTCTCTTAGGTTTATCCTCTGTTAATTCCTCTTCACCACTCTCCACTCTACAACTTTTCTTCTTCCTAGCAATGTGTTTAACCCTAGGAGTGGATCTCTGTCCCTTTGGTAGTCCTCTCTCAAACTCTTCTCTGCTCATAGGCCAAACATCACTGTCATTTTGTGCATCTCTAGGTGGCAGATTGAACCTTGGGCTTCTCCTTTGTTCTAGTTTAACTTTGGCCAACTTCAGATTTGTTTGGCTATTTTGAGTTGGAGGGTTTACTGTGGCTGGGTTAGAGAAGGTAGAAGAAGTTGTGGAGTTTCTTGTATTAGGTCTCAAAGTGGGCTTTTGTTGAGTGGCTTTTTGGGTTGAAATTTGTTCTTGTTTAGGAGAGCTAACAGCTTTGCAAAAGCAGTCCAAAGTTTGGCTTTTGTCAATAGTTTCAAGCCACAATGAAATGGACTCTTGGTTTGTCAATTCAACTAACCCAGTGCTTAATGTTTTACCCTTCTCACTAAAATGAAACTTCAATCTACTTGGCAAACTCATACTACTAGCAGCATATGCATTCTCTGCCATTCCCCATAAATACCTCAAATTAATTAATTCTTTCTCTAATTGACAACTAAGGTAACTGAACCCCCCCTCATACTGAACCACCTTCCTCCCTTTAATAATCTTCTGAGCAAAATCCCCACCAACTTGAAGCCTAATTTGATATTTCGACATTCTAGCAAGGGCAAAACTGAAATTAGGATTCTACCAATTTCATAAGGCAATCAACAACAATTAAAAATCAATCAAAAACGAAAAAGCAATTGCTTAACCAAGCTTCTAATTACTTAATTGAATAATTTATACATGGATTAGTATAGGATAAAGGTTAAAGTTTCAGTTTTTTTACCTTGTTTAGGGCATATAATCAACTTCACTGGGCCCCAACTTCACGACACAATGCAGTAACACCACCGTCACTCACACCTTCTTCTCACTGTAAAAAACTGAGTTGCAGATTAGAGAGAGAAAGAATCTTGTCCAGAAAATTGAATGAAGAATTTAAAATGGGGAGGGGAAGGTGAAACAATAATTGAAGTTTGAAGAAGAAAGAGGAGAGAGGAAAGAGAGAATAGGAAGAAAGGTATGAAATGCGTGGTTTGTTGGAGGGAGATTAGGTCAGTCAAAAAAAATGGGCCCCACTGTTAACGGAGTCACCTTTTTCTGTTAAGAGGTGGGTATTTAAAAACGTTAAGCTAAGTAGAGGTGGTTATTTAAACGCAAATGAAATTGGGGTGGTTATTTTGAAATAAGGGTATCTGGCAGGTGGTTATTCACAATTTTTCCTAAAATCAATACTAAGTCGTAATCCACGTCTCCTGTTCTAAGGTTGGGGTCAATTCATTATTGCAACATTATACTAATATTTCACTCCATGCTTTTCTTTGTGTGTTGTTATGTACTTATGTCATGGATATGCCTAGAGATGATGATAGGTAAAGTCTAACTCGAATTCGATTCGATACTTCAAACTTGGTTATAGTGATCTAGAGTCGAACTTGTTGGAAGTTCAACAATTATCAAAGAAAAATTATCCTATAAAGTAAGAGAGACGAAAAAGCAAGAGAAAACCATTTATCCTACATGGAAGAAAAAGCAAGTCTCTCTCTTGTTTAAATATGAAAGCTCTTTAAAACATCTTCTTTGGTAATGAGCTTAAAAGAATTGGTAACCACACACGCTGACCGAGCTTAAGGCGAGCACAGTGTGGGCTGTGGGTCTAGGGTCCTATTTGAATCCCAATCATTTCGGTTTATCGCTAATTGTGATGATCTCGCCTTGCCGTTATTAGCGTGGATACCTAGCCATTACTTACGAGATTATTCTTATATTCCTAATTGATTTTGTCCCTTATTTTTAGCCCTTACCGGTTTTCCCTTTGCCTTGCACCTTATAAATAGCTATTCTTCTCATCAGTTTTAACACACAGAAAAATCGAAACTCTCATTCCACAAAATGTTCTATCTGATATTGGGAAAGTTCTGATCTCCATTCGTTGTTTGTGAGTCCTTTTTAAACCCCAATCATTTTGGTTTGTCGCTAATTGTGAAGATCTCGCCTTGCCGTTATTAGCGTGGATGCCTAGCCATTACTTACGAGATTCTTACATTCCTAATTGATTTCGTCCCTTATTTTTAGCCCTTACCGGTTTTCCCTTTGCCTTGCACCTTATAAATAGCTGTGCTTCTCATCAGTTTCAACACATAGAAAAATCGAAGCTCTCATTCCACAAAATGTTCAATCTGATATTGGGAAAGTTCTGATATCCATTCGTTGTTTGCGAGTCCTTTTTGAACCCCCAATCATTTTGGTTTGTCACTAATTGTGAAGATCTCGCCTTGCTGTTATTAGCGTGGATATATACCTAGCCATTACTTACGAGATTCTTACATTCCTAATTGATTTCATCCCTTATTTTTAGCCCTTACCGGTTTTCCCTTTGCCTTGCACCTTATAAATAGCTGTTCTTCTCATCAGTTTCAACACATAGAAAAATCGAAACTCTCATTCCACAAAATGTTCTATCTGATATTGGGAAAGTTCTGATCTCCATTTGTTGTTTGTGAGTCCTTTTTGAACCCCAATCATTTTGGTTTGTCGCTAATTGCGAAGATCTCACCTTGCCGTTATTAGCGTAGATACCTAGCCATTACTTACGATATTCTTACTTTGCTAATTGATTTCGTCCCTTATTTTTAGCCCTTATCGGTTTTCCCATTGACTTGCACCTTATAAATAGTTGTTCTTCTCATCAGTTACAACACACAGAGAAATCGAATCTCTCATTCCACAAAATGAAAGTACTCTTGTTTGTGAGTGCTAATCTTGGTGGACGGTCATGGTGTTTCTACTTGCACCGGGGTAGCGCGAAATTTTCTTTTAGGAAAGTGGTCTTCCCACGCCGCGGCAACTTAATATTGGTTCATCAGTTCTGTAAGTTTATTTACTGTACGTAGAACCAAACTCAATTTATAAATTCAAGAGTTTGGACCTAAACCTGATGGAGTGCTTGCAGAGTAATAGTAATGTATAGCATATGTAAAACAAACAACATTAAAGCGACCAAGAAAATTTAATGCAAATTATTTAGCATTGGGAAAAAAAAAGGGATATTATCTCAGATAACCCTGACATATAGGCCTTTTTCCCAAATAACCCTGACATATTTTTTTTTTCCCAGATAACCCTGAACTTGTATTTTGTCATTAAACTTAACGGGATATCTAACGGTGTTAACTTTTTATTAATTAAACCCAGATTAATTGGCCTCTCTTGTTCTTCATCTTATTCCCTCTCTTGTTCTTTATCTCCACACTACCATCACCACCATCACCAATACCACAAGAATTGGAAAGTTCTTGCTGGAAAATTAGAACACAGCAGCCCCAATTCGAACCCTAAACTGGGCAAATTCGAACCCTAAACATCCCCAATTCGAACCCTAAACAGCCTCCTGTTTCTTGGTGCGTGTTGTCTTACCTTCATCCTCTCTGGTTGCTGTTGCGTGCTGTTCTCGCGCACCACACTAAATTTGGCCCAATTGTGAGATAGAGGAGAGAAGAGCGCAAAGAATGCTTCTGCCGCCAGTGCGCCATCGCCGCCTTCTTCCGCGCATTATGCTACCGTCCTCGCCGGAGCCTTGCTCCGTTGTTTCTCCAGTAACTGGTGGTTTTGATTAAATTGGGGGCATTTCTAGGTATGATTGAGTTTGAGTTTATGGGTTTGTTAACAAGAAAATTATTTGGTTGTTGCTGCAGAGTTCAATGTACACATATACCTGCACATCTTCAACAACAATACGATTGACACCATGCTCCATTGGGCACATATCACCTCTTAAACAAAATCCACGCTCTTCGAAGTCCCTACAACGTTGACGATGGGTTTTGATTTTGTTGAGGAGAAGACATGATTTTGAAATCTGGGTGGTTGTTTTTTCTCGGTTATTTTATGGGTTTTTGAGTTTTGTGAGAGAGGAGAGAGAATATGAACAAGGTTATAATTATGGAGGATTAACAATGGTTGATTTTGTGGTTTTTGGGTTTGAATGGTTGATAAGTTGCTGTTGGTGGCGAGAAGGTTGGGCTGAACTTTATCTGGATTTGGAGAGAGAGAGGGAGATGAAGACATGATTGATGAAGAACAAAAGAAAGAGGATGAAGAACATCAATTTTTTGTTTTTTTTTTTATAAAAAAATCGGTTTTTCATTATAAATGTCAAAATAGTTAACACCGTTAGATATCCCGTTAAGTTTAATGACAAAATACAAGTTAAGGGTTATTTGGGAAAAAAAAATATGTCAGGGTTATTTGGAAAAAAGGCCTATATGTCAGGGTTATATGAGATAATATCCCAAATCATCAACCATTACTAGAACTTTCTTGTATGATACAATGACATACAACTTACAAGGTTTACAAGAATTCTAGGTTTGACATGATCACTCATTCACTCTAGAACTCAGAGCCCTCTTGATCACACAAGAGCTCATCAATCTAACTCTTACGGCATGTTTGGTTAGTGGTACTAAATTGTGGTAATGGTAATGCTTTTTAATGTAAGTTTGTGAAGACATTTCAATGTTAACATCTATGGTAATGGAACTTGATGTCAAAACATGTGTTTTCATTCATAAATTTCCATTACCACCCAATACCACCTTCCCAAGTGGTAATGGATGGTAATGAAATTTTAGGAAGAAAATAGGTGTTTTCGGATAAAGTAGCATTACCATGAATGTTGACATGGGAATGCCTTCACAAATTTGCACTAGAAACCATTACCATTAGTCCATTACTACTATTTAGTACCGCTAATCAAACGGGTCGTTAATGCATATTTATCATCTTCTTTATTTTTGTAAGAAAAAAGGAAAAAACATTAGAAGTCGCGAGTGGAACTCTTAATACATTGCTTACAATAATACTACCTCTGTTTTTTTTAGTTGCAACATTTGCTTTTTGGCACTATTCATCAACCAACTTTGTTAAGTAATCTCGCACCATTATATAAGAAAAAACATAGTCAAGTGGGGTCTTGTTAGATTCGTCTCAATGCGATGATTCTAAATATTAAATTTTTATAATTTTTACTTACACCCAATATGAGATATTAACGTTCAAATAAGTGTCTCGGTAAATGTGAAAAAGCAAAGGTTGCAACTATATAGTTACAATGACCAATATATAATCCATAAATCAACCTCAAATACTCTAATCCTAATAGATATATACAAACCCCAAACTATATTAATGATCTAGATATAATTTAATGCATGCGAAATACATACTACAGAACTAAAGATAAACCAACTAATATCAGAAAACTTACATCTCTTGATATTTACTTATATGCTGTCAAATCATTAAAAATCTCCAAATCCCAACATTTTGTTCATTTCGCAAGAGCTATGTATGACAAGAATCCAAACTTCCATCATTGAGATAGTCACTACTCATATGATCAAACAAAGCAAATATCAGCGTGGACCCTCGTTAATCAATAAACATCATTTTTGATGAGAAGAAAACAAGACACCTTAGTTGGATATGTGGTACGCTTTTCGGCTCACTATTAAAGAGATAAACATGGTCTAATTATAAAAAGCTATTAAAAAAAAGAGGGTAGATTTCGTGAATCGTGATTTTGTCTATGTCGACGAATTCTAGCCACATTGGAAAATATGAGGCTAAGAATTCGTCTATGTCGATGAATACTAGCAACATTGGAACATATGAGGGTAGGGGCCAAGTTGAACATAGTAAGTTTTATCGTTTTAGTACAAAGATGTCACAACTTTCACAGTTCCACTGGCAAAAATGTAACATAGGACCATATGATGCTTATCAGCTTTGTACTTAGTGAACATATGTAGCAATTGATTGAAAAAAGGGAGATAGTAGAATTTACAATATAATTTAGTTCAAAAAAGTTACTAGTCCTGTTTGTCAATTAGCGGATAGCGATTAGCTGATTGTATTAGCTGATAGCTATCAGCTGATTGTATTAGCTGATAGCTATCAGCTGATTGTATTAGCGGTTTGTATAAAGGTGTTTGGTAAGTAGTTGATGTTGATTGCTACATTATTGTGTAAAATGACCAATAAGAACATGTGCATAATCTATTGTTATACCTTTTATTATTTATTAATGTAACTTTTAACAACTTTAGGACATAAATGTAATTGGTCTACTCATTCCCAAACCTCTAATGTCAAAAAGCTTCTCCCCCAACTTTTTCAAAAAGAGCTTTTTAGGCTCAATAAGCTAATTGAAACCTCTTTTTACCAAACACTCAAATTAGAGGATTGACTAGTCAAATCCTCTAATATGAGTTCAAACCTCCAATTTGCCCCAAACCTCTCTTTACCAAACAAGGCCACTACCTTTTAGCTAGCGATTTAGGACAAAGTGTACAAAAGTCTTTTGACTTAAAAAAGGTAAATATATATAGCAAACAATTAAGGAAAAAAAAAATTACTTACGATGTGTTCTCTTCACCTTAAAAAATAAGTTTAAGTTCCAATAAGTTTAGATCAGGTCTGATCAGGTCTAACACAACACTCAAAAATAAGTTCCAATAAGGGTCAATCAAGTCTAATAAGTTCATTTCAGATAAGTTCAGGTTTTTTCAGGTGAATAGAACGCACCCTTAGACTGACTAGAAACATTTAGTTAGAGAGTCTACCAACTACCAAGGGCCTATTAATCAAATAGGAAACGTCGTTGCACAAAATATACTATGAACTATGAGATCACCCCAAGGATGAAGGGTGTTTTTTTTCAATCTATAGTCGTTTTAGTTTTACTTTATTACAATCTATAGTCGTTTTAGTTTTACTATTGAGTGGTAATCAACTGTTTACATAATCATATATAATTTAGTATTATCGCCATTTATTATTGCTTACTAAATAAATAATGAGAATTAGCATTCTCTAAAAAAATAATGATGATGATGATAATAATAATAATAACGGTTTTTTCACCAGATACCCCCGAGGTTTCACAATATTCACCTGATACCCTCGCGTTTTCAACAATTCACCTGGTGCCCCTGAGGTTTTGAAAAATACTTAGAATACCCTTAATGACTAACGGCCGTCAACTCCGTTAGTCATTAAGGCTAAATCAACCAAATTAACCCCATAACTAACCTAACTAATACTAATTAATCCTAATTAACTCTAATTAAACCTAATTAATAACTTTGAACCCTAATTAACCTATTTCTCTCCCTAACCCCTAACCCCACCACCCACTCCCCCCCCCTCCCACCACCCCCTGTCCCCCTTCCCCCACCCCTCCCCCACCCCCCCCCCCCCCCCCCGCGCACCCTCGACTCGATTTCCCCTCCCCTCACTCCCACCCCGTCGATTTTTCGATTTTTCCGGGCTTCACTTATTGGCACTTCCAGTGGGCAGCTGCGAGGAGTGAGGGGTAGAGATGGCCACTGGTGCGGGCTGGGTGGGCTGGTCTGCGAGCCATAGTGGGCCGGGCTGAGATTTCACGGCCCAGGACCAGACCGTGAAATTCACGATTTGGGCGGGGCCGGTCCACGGGCCGAAGGATCTAGGCCCACGCCGGCCCTGCTACGGTTTTCACCGGTTCGAAAGCGGTTCCGACGGTTCGTGGGCTTGTTGGGTCAGGTGGGCCTAGCATGAGAATTTTTTTTTTTCAAAATTATTTAATCATTGGAATCATTTATTATTGTTACAGAAAACCATTTAAATTAATTAAAATGTATACAATTATTAATATTAATGAATAATTTCATTATTTTTGAATTTGATTGAATTATAATATATGAAATTTGATTAAAATATATACAATTTGATTAAAATATACACAATTTGGTGAATAATTACTTGAGTTGGGTTCGGTTCATGGGTCTGGGCCGGGCCCGGGCCGGACGGTTTTAGTAGCGGGCTTTCGTGGGTTGGGCTCAAAAAATCTGGTCCACGGCCCACCCACCAATTTCACGGTTCGAGCCGGGCCGGACCGGGCTTTCTGGGCTCACCCACATGGCCCAAGAGGCGGGGCCGTCTTTGGATGGGCTTGGATTGGCCCGCACCGTTGGCCATCTCTAGTGAGGGGGGAGGGAACGAAACTCGACGGGGGTGGGGGGGAGGGAGCGAAATTCGACGGTGGTGGGGGGGGAGGGGATGGGAAATCGAGTGGGGCCGCGCGGGGGTGGAGGGAGGGGTTGCGAGGGTGGGGGAGGGGTTGCGCGGGGTTGGGGTTGGGTGGGAGGGGCTACGCGGGGTTGGGGTGGGGGAGGGGCTGCGCGGGGTTGGGGGGTGGGGGAGGGGGTGCGGGGTTGGGGTGGGGGCCGGGGGGTGGTGGGGTTGTGGGAGGGTGGGGGAGGGGGCGGGGGGGTGGAGGAGGGGGATGCTTGGGGTGGGGGGAGGGGGGGGGTGGTGGGAAGGTGGGGGAGGGAGTGGTGGGAGGGTTAGGGTTTAGGGTTAGGGGTAGGATTAGAAATTAGGGTTAAGTTAGGTTAATTAAGTTTTTTTAGGGTCATAGTTAATGGAAAGTTGACGGTAGGGTCATATCAGGTATTTTTCAAAACCTCAGGGGCACCAGGTGAATTGTTGAAAACGCGAGAGTACCAGGTGAATATTGTGAAACCTCAGAGGTACCTGGTGAAAAATCCATAATAATAATAATATTATTATTATTATTATTATTATTATTATTATTATTATTATTATTATTATTATTATTATTATTATTAAGTTGAGTTAAATTGAACTGAATTGAACTAAAATTAACTTCAAAAGAATAGGAACTTATTCAAATATATTTCGTATTTAATTTTTATGTATACTAATTCAAATATTGCTTTTCTTGGACAATCTATGACTTAACCATAATTCCTGTAAAAAAAAAAGACTTAACCATAATTGGGTGGAACATTACTTGCCTAATAGTCAAATACTAGCTGTCTTTTGTTAAAAAGTTAAAAAGTAAAACATAGGGTTTATATTTCTTTGCCTTCATCAACAATCAACATAAAATAAACGAGTCAAACCACACGTGAGGTTGTGGCCGCCGGTATTGTATCCAATTAACTTTGAAAGATTTAATTAGCTACTTTCTTCCTTATCTAGTTCTATGAATTCACTCTGACATTTTAAAGATAAGATGATAGTCAAAACGAACTTAATACACATTTACCCTTTAATCTTACTGGAAGAAAAAAAAGTGAACTTTTGACCTCTTTTCCTTTTTTAATGAATTTTGTTTGACCTATTAGTAATAAATAAGTCTTCATTCTAGTACCAAGTAAATGAGTTTGTTTTAGTGATCGCACTTTGTAAACTACTGTATGGGTATAACCCAAGTACGTTAGCGGACGTCCCTAAGAGGTCTGCGAACATTAAGAAGGACGCGAACATGTAAACGTTATCTACAGCTCCAGAAGTCAGTTCACTAATGTGGTCCGACAACGTCGTTGGCGGTCGCCTAACAAGACAAAATAGAGGCATCTTCCCTTATGTCAGGCGCATCACAACCATACACATGTAAAAGGATTACACACCCTGTCAGAGGAATAGTACTCCTATAAATACCCCACTAGTACTATTCTGCAGGTACATTCTGAACATTACTTTCTCTCTCTATCTCTCTACTTTCTCTCTCTAAATTCTTCACAGACATAATACTGACTTGAGCGTCGGAGGGGGTTTCCTCGGCACCCTCCGGGGTAGTTTACGTTTGCTGTCTTGCAGGGTTTCCATGACGGCCACACGAGGCTTTCCGTCTCGGCCGCAACTTCCAACACAAAGCGGTCACCCGTTTGACAACCGAAACAACTTGGCGCTAGAAGGAGGAGACCACTTATGAAAACGGTCATGGAAACCAAAGCGGACTAGAACGATATCAGTCAGTTCAGGAAGTAGATTCTTGATAATGAGGGAGACTTGAGTACAAAGTTCAAGAAACAAAATTATACTAGAGGGTAACATACCTCAATTTTATCACTTATCCCGGACGATGAGGATAAATCATGGAACATCCACGACGATGATACCGCCACACTCCCATAGCGGACATAGTTTGGGTTAGCAAACAAGCAAGGATATGATGAAGAGGCTTGGCAGCCAGATGACTAACGCCCCAGCAAACAAGAGTTGTGATGTTATCATCCTAGAGTTTTCATTTCTCATTCCAATTGTATATACTATGTTATGAAGTTCGATTTCATTCCTTGCAAATAGTTCGTATCCATGATGCATATAAAATGACTTAAGCTTACGAAAAACTATTATGTCAAGTATGCAAATTACGAAATATAATTACGAACACGATCAACAAGGTCTGATCATGAATGATCGTTATGATCATAAGGTTAATAAAACTTTATATCGGCCACATGACAGGCCATGACCATAGTAGAGTCAAAATTTATCTCGGCCACATGACAGGCCATGACAGTAAAAAGGTCAAAACTTATATCGGCCATATGACAGGCCAGGATCAAAACATGGTTTATAATGAACCAAGATCCATCTTGGCCATATGACAGGCTAGGATGAAAACATGGTTTATAATGAAACAAGATCCATCTCGGCCATATGACAGGCCAGGATCAAACTATGGTTCAAAAGTAAACCAAGATCCCTTTCGGCCACATGACAGGCCATGACCGTAAGAAGGTCAGAATTTATCTCGACCATATGACAGGCCAGGATCAAAATATGGTTCAAAAATAAACCAAGGTCCATCTCGGCCACATGATAGGCCAGAATCAAAACATGGTTTTTAATGAACCAAGATCCATCTCGGCCATATAACAGGCCAGGATCAAAACATGGTTTATAATGAACTAAGATTCATTTCGGCCATATGACAGGCCTAGATCAAAATATGGTTCAAAAATGAACCAAGATTCATCTTGGCCATATGACAGGCCATGATCAAAATATTGTTCAAAAATAAACCAAGATCCATTGGCCATGTGACATGCCTAAATCAAAACATGGTTTATAATGAACCAAGATCCATCTCGACCGTATGACACACTAATTAAGATCAATATATGGTTCAAAAATAAACCAAGTTCTTTAGAGGCCATATGACAGGCCAGGAACAAAACATGGTTTATAATGAACTAAAATCCATCTCGGCCATATGACAGGCTAGGATCAAAATATGGTTCAAAAATAAACCAAGGTCCATCTCGACCATAGGATCCAAACATGGTTTATAATGAACCAAAAACTATCTCGGCCACATGACAGACCATGACCGTAAAAAGATTAAAATTTATCTCGGCCATATGATAGGCTAGGAGCAAATCATGGATTATAATAAACTAAGGTCCATCCCGGCCATATGATGGGCCAGGACCAAAGTATGTTTTTAAAAAAATAATTCCTCCGTTTCTTAATAAGTGCAACATAGAGAAAGTGGGGGAATACCAAGGAATGTAGAGAGAGAAAATTGGGACCACAATAAAGTAGAGTAAATCAAGTGATGAAACAAAAAAGTTGTGGTCCCCTCTTGCTTTTTGGTGGCATATTTGTAATAATATTAAACTTTTTTTACCATTTTGAGCTATGTTACACTTATTGTGACATTTCCTAAAATGGAAAATGTTGCACTTATTTAGAAACAGAGGAAGTACACCTTAGTCCATCTCGGTCATATGATTGGCCAAGATCAAATTGTGGTTTAAAAATAAACCAAGGTTCATCTCGGCCATATGTCAGGCTAGGACCAAAATAATAGTCGTAAATTATACTACTGTTTATATCGGCCAAATGACTTGTCTAAAGTAAGAAATGCTTTATAGATGGACAAAGTTCATGCTGGCCATATAAAGACCAAGACCATATAAAAGGTTAAGTCAAGCATGACAAATTACCATATAGCTCCAATATCGGCCACAGGATGCAAGTGACGTTTTAAGTGTTCAAAAAGTAAACGCCAAAGACAAGAGCAATATTTGGTTACAAATGCCAACTGGGCCGAATTTAAAAGTTATGCAAAATAAAGTTTGTTTAATCTACAAAAAATCTCCAAAAGATGTACATGAAAAGTTGGGAGATAACCGCCAAAGATCTCACGACGTCTCCAAGACAGTGTCGGTATAGACAATGGTGCGGGGATCCAGGTTCGTGATCACATGCTCACTCACAGCAATAATTTTACCGCCAACTCCACCTGAATGGCCGATATCTTCGCCTTATCATCCGCAAGTTGTTGAGAAACATGACGTAAATCTTCCAACTCCTTAGCAAGCCTCTCTAATCTCCACTTTATGCTTTTCATTCTCTTCTCTTGAGTGGCACAAAAAACGCTGAAGGTGATATGAGTTAGCTTGGTAATAACGATACGTCTCTATCACCTCGAAGGCGGAGCCTCCAAGCTGCACAAGGGAAGAAAAAATAAAAGGTCATATAAGCATATGCATACATGTATATACAAAATAAAAAATGAATGAAGTTCCTTAGCGGCCACATGACAGGCCTAGGAACAATAAATGGTTCAAAAAACCAAGTTCTTTAGCGGCCATATGATAGGCTAGGAACAATAAATGATTCAAATAACCAAGTTCTTAGCGGCCATATGACAGGCCAGGAACAATAAATGGTTTTTTTTAAAAAGTTCCATCACGGCCATATGACAGGCCTCAAACAAAAAATGGTTCAAAAACCAAGTTCCTTCGCGGCCATATGACAGGCCTGTAACAAAAAAAAATGGTTCAAAAAAACCTAAGTTCCTTCGTGGCCATATGACACGCCTGGGACAAGTCATGGTTCAATAAACCAAGTTTCTTAGCGGCCATATGACAGGCCTGGGACAAGTCATGGCATCCGTTCCCATCGAATCCAAAGAACCTCTATGGTGTCAATTGTCACCATAGATGCTTGAGGGGCTAGTTGTTTGGGTATGAACCCAACTGATCTCCTCGCGGCCAGTACCATGGCGGACATGGATATGATGATGGATGCGATGACATAGTTGTATGGGTATGAACCCAACTATGTTCGAGACCACTACCATGTCAGACATAAATATAATGATGAATGCGATGAGAAGTTATATGGGTATGAACCCAACTCTGTTCGCGGCCACTACCATGACAGACATGGATATAATGAAGGATGTGGCTAGAAGTTAACAACAATAACTCAAGTCATTCAGTGCAGGATAGAGGCCGTTAGGCCCATAGCGGCCATGGTGAGGTCAAAGAATACGTGCGTCGATCATTACGCTAAATTTGGCTTGATGAAAATCGTACACATAACCTTCTTCCGGAGCATCTGGAAGTGGCAATAGTCACATAACTTTCTTCCGGAACATCTGGATTTAGTCATTGCTTCCCAATCTTTGCTGACACCCAAAATGTCAAAGTCAAGCAGGTTAACTCCTGCACAAAGAAGAAAAAATGGCATGAAGATTAACAACGAAAAGTTGAAGAGTCATATCGGCCAACAAAAAAAATGATGATGATGATAATGGTTAGCAGAATCAAGGAACAAAATGCGAAAAATCATCCCGACCAAACAAGGAAGGGTACACAAAGATGCATGCAAAATGTACACGTTCCAAGATTTATATTAAAGAAAGTCAAAGAATAATATTTTAAACCCAAAAATAAGGTGAGAAGATCAAGAAAGCTTCCTTACTTTTGGGAAGATATCAACAAACTTTCTAAAAATTCAGAAGGAAAGAAAGAAAGTAGTACAGTTGATCTGACGGTTGGGTTGAGATCTCCTCCATCACTCCGTTAAATGGGTGACATGTGTCCAAATAGTAAGAAAGGACTCAATAAATAATAATAATTTGAAAAAAATATGGTGCCACATTTGTCAAAAATTGTACTGACTCAAGTACAAAAATGCAGACAATGATGACAAAAATGTCAAATCAAAATAATAATAATAAAAACTAAAGATTGGTAGCGGCCATGTACGTACACGGCTGAGACCAAAAGAAAAATGGGAACATGACAGACCAAGGTATCTAACGGCCACATAACAGGCCAAAGTCATGAAATGGTTATATGACAGACCAAAAGTTCTTATCAGCCACATAACATGCCAAAAATAATGAAATAGTCATATGACAGACCAAAGGTTTTTATCGGCCATATAACATGTCATAAATTGAAGAACGACAGTCAGATGACACGACAAGTGCGTATTGACAAATACATCCTCATCGCATCCAAAAAACCTCCATGGCATTAATTAACGCCATAGACGCTTGGGGGACTAGTTGTATGCTAGCGGACACATTAGCATGTTCGCGAGCATCATACCAGGATGCGATCAAGAGGCAGCCATAACAACGCTTGAAGTCAGTTCCATGAAGTTGTCCGACAACACTGTTGGCGGCCATTTAATAAGACAAAATAGATGAATCTTTCCTCATGTCAGGCACATCATAGCCATACACGTGTACAAGGATTATGCACCCTGTCAGAGGAATAGTACATCTATAAATAGCCATTTGGTACTATTCTGCAGGTACATTCTGAACACTACTTTCTCTCTCTAAATCCTTCACGGACATAATACTGACTTGAGCGTCGGAGGGGGTTTCCTCTACACGCCCGGGTAGTTTACGTTTGCTGTCTTGCAGGGTTTCCATGACGGCCACACGAGGCTTTCCATCTCGGCCGCAACTTCCAACCCAAAGCGGTCACCCGTTTCACAATCGAAACAACTACTATCAAGTAACCTCTAGAAAAACAAACTACATACTACTACTAAGTAATTAGGCGGGAATACAATCAATCTATAGTGACTATAATGACAACTTGAATGGAAGTACTTGTCGAGTTGCCGACGTATAGATTTCAAATTGTCACTATTACTCTATTAGTCTTTTTTGTAATAACTTATCTTTTCTCCGATTGTAGATGTGAATTAATTATGCACAATTAATCAGACTTGTTGAGAAACTACATCATTTTTAATATTGACACAATTCGATATTAGTATCGTCCCTATCCAACTGACGAGAAAATTAACATGACTAAATTAATCAATTTCTCAATTGAACTTGATCTAAATATGATCCAAACAATATTGAAACTAAAGACGGTTTTGACGCGTTTCAAAAATATGATGGTCTACAACTTTTCCATATAGGTCCATGGTTATGCAAAGTCAGCCTAGAAGAAGAAGAAGAAGAAAGAGCTAAGAGGAAGGAGTGAGTAATGTCGATAGAACTAGTTATGCACAACTGTTTGTAATGCAGTACAAAACTACAAATGTACAATCACTCTTAGACGGTCAAATACACCACGTCCAACAAGCCACACCAGTACAATCAAATCCACCCGTTAATCCAAATTTGAGAAAATCAAATTTGACGATCGTTTCATGAAATGTAATATTATCACGATATCTATCTAGCAATACCTAAATGTAAAACGTGCAAATAACAACTCCGACATCGCCCAGACCAATAACTAATTGTACACGTAAAAGCTCATATAAGCATTGAAATCTTCTTCTCGAGAGTCAAAGATGCATCATCTACTAATACATCTTTTGAATTGCACTCCAGCCTAAACTAAGATGGGATATAAATTATGATTGAGCTTAGTTATACAACAATCAACAATGTGATAATTTTGTGATCTATCTACTTTTCTTGAATTATGTTCTACCACTGTTCCATATATATAACACTCTACTACTCTATGTCTGTATATAGTTTTGCTTACCACGTTTATTCCATATACTCCATCCGTTTTTTTAATTGTTATACTTACACTTTTCACGCATGCCAATGCAAAACTTTAAGGATGTAATCTCTAGTTTTGTATTTGTAAATATTATAAAAAGTACATATTAAGACGAATCCAACAAGATCTCACATGACTATATTTTTATTCATGTAAATCACAAAGGGTGGTCAAAGTGATTTGTAAATAGTGTAAAATGTCAAAGTGTAACAATTTTAAAAAAACGAAGGTAGTACTTAAAAAAACATGAGTCCATAAAAGAATTGCGTTGACCATATACACATAAATTTCTAGTACCAAAAATCACATTACATGGTGATAAGAAGAGAAAGGTAATCTTGGAAACAGTTCAGTAAATACTACATCTGTGACATGACCTACCTAATTGTATCCATATGGGTTGTGTTCTGAAATGGAGGGAAAATGTTACTGAATTACATAATCTTTATTCTTGTCTCTATTACCATGAATCTGATACATGAAGTGTTTTTTGCCCCCAACAACAATGTTAATATAATGACCCTAACATACATGACAAGAATATGTCTACTTACAACTTCTAATGCCTGCCATCTTGTATATTGTTCAATGTACTTACAAATCAAACAAAGCTATCTAAGAGACAACCTTCATAATGCCACTGCCTTCCCTTTGGGAATTTTTTCGCAGTTGGCTGATCCCCATCCGATCATAGTTTTCTCGTTATCATAGACTATCATCTTATCTTGCATCGATATATCTGTAGAAAGGAAAAAAATGCGATCAAGCAATGAACAACATCAGAGGATAGGCAAAGTCTTGTATTAGGCGGTATTACAAAGTTATTGTGGGACTGGGATAAATTCTTTATTTTTGGGTTTCATAGTTATGAATGTATCATCAACTCAGCACTGTGCATGCACGTCTTGTCTGTAAATTCATGCATCGTCCTCATTCTGTCTCTTTTAACAGACACTCAAAACTCATATCAAACACTATAAGAACCATCATAGACTCTTAACACGACTAAAGAAAAGGGAAGACAGGCACCAGTCACAAAATTATGTGATCAAATTTTAAGAGTGAAAAGTCTTGTGCTGAAATTTTCTTACTTGACATAGCGCTGGGATAACTTTAATGTCTCACTATAAGTTATAATAACTCATCAAAGACATTCTCTGACCAAAAACAGATTAGGAAAGAAAAGTTATTCTTCAAAACATTATGCTTTTCTTTCTTACCTCCAATGATGTTGGAATTCTGTAGTCCTACTTCAGTACCATTCAGAATTCCCAAGCAGACACTGCCTTTCATCTGACAGCAGAAGAAAAGCAAAAACAAATTGCTGCATCAAGTACTGTCAAGCATTTAAGAAAGTACAGAAGATTGTTTCAAAAAAAGAAAGTACAGAAGAGAGTGACATTCTGAAGGTGCTACTTACTGAGATAATAAGATAATTTTCAGGAGGGATGTCATAATGAGAAGCATATCTGCCTCCATCCCCAAAGCTTAAAGCCAAAGGCTTGAAGTACTTCTTTACATCGCGAATGCTCTTGAAAGGTCTTCTACCTTTCCAGCATACAGGAAGCGTGTCATCATCAGTCGCATCTTTCAGAGACGTTCTATGTAAATCTCTCGTCAACTGCAAAATACATTTCACTTCTGAAATTGTCAAATGTTATACTTTGCCTTTTCATAATATAGTAATGAATTAAGATTGTATTTCCTCATAAAGTAGTTTCTTTTGAAAATTCTCACCAGAGAAACAAGGGTGTGGTAAGCCTCAGAGGCAAAGTAAGAATAGGAACTCCCACTATCGAAAATCACAAGAAGATTTTCAACTCCAGTTGTTCTCCGACCATAAACGAGCTCTGCAAATCCAGGTGAGTAGTGTTTCCTGAAAAACAGATTATATTTTCTTTACAAAGGGGCAAACCACAGATCAAGCCATAACTTAGGGACAATGGGAAATGGTCGTACGTGTAACCACTAGATGAATTTGTCCAAACCATACGAGAAGAATCATAAACTTGATCTCCTATGAAGATGTAGCCTCCCCCTCGCGCACTTAAGCAGTGGCCGACAACATTCCTGGTCAAACCCTGATCACTGAGTTGTGAGACAATGCTGGCTTTCCCCTTGCCAAGGCCAAGTACTCCATCCAAGGGATGGTGAGATGAGCCGGGGATTTGATCATATCCACATCTGCATATTTGGTTAAAAAAAATTAAATTTGCACCCAACAATACGTTAATTAGACACTAACTATTTTTCTCAAGGTCACCCAAAATGGAGGAACAGGAACCCCGAATCATAAAAGTACTAACCCAATTCCCAGACGAGGACTTTGTGTTAGTCCGTTAGTAAGGTTAAAATGCATGGCATCCCTTAGGAGAACACCAAGCGATGAACCACCATCTGCATACTCAACCTCATAATCACATTGCTCAGGGGTTTCACTTCTGTAATATTCAGGTTGTACAGCAGCACACAAGGGATCTCTACAGGGTATTAAGTCACTGCTGGGTTTGTAAAGAGGATGAGGAGCCTGTGAAAAATTTCCATGCACAAATAGTAGTGAGAAATAGCATGACAAAACAGGAAATAAGTTAAAATCAGGATAGATGATAACCAATCAACATTCTCGTAAAATGAGGAACATGTTAGTTAAACTCACAATACATTCGGAGTCTTACGCAATGGAATTAGATGAGAGAATAAATAGCATATGGTCTTACGACAACAATAGAATCCACAACAATGCAAAAGCGTTAATCCCATTAAGATGGAATCGGCAGCTTGAGCCAAGACTTTTTCAGCCTCCCTCGACTTCTTCTAAAATCTCCATGATCCCAACTCTTCAATTCCCTTACCAGTCCATCCAAGTCACCATATGGTCTTTTACATAAATAAAAGTTACAAGTCAATAAATCACAGGAGAAAGAAATTGCAGCTTACCCTAGTACAACGAACACAAGGTGCATCACATTGGAGCCAAGTGAGATCACTGCCTGTATCAGGATCAAGAAAGTAGGGTCTTGGAGGATCCCCTACAAGGACTGGTACATAGTAAAATCTGCAGAGCAAATTCTGAAATGTTTGAGTCTCTAAATATTGCTGAGAAACAATGCATCATATGTAATTTCACAGGAACTTTATATATAGATTCAGAGCTTGTTCGCGCTAACACAAGTCAATATCAAGTCAATAATTGCTCCTTAAAAGTATGACAACCACAGCTATAACAAATTAGCAGAATAAAAAGATGACACACTTGATTTTCCAGCTCAAACAATGAATCAACCAATACTACCATGAATTGACCCTTTCTAAATGGATATAATTACATGCTTTTGGAAAAACTAGTAGAGAAGCTCCGACTTCTGAAATGATGTCCCTTTATCTATCATAGACATAATCTGAATTCCAATCTCCAAGAATAATTAAAGTACAACCCAATATCACCTATAGCTTGTTCGGTAAGCAATAATATGCAGTAGTAATGGTGGTGGCAATAAGCCAAGGGCCATCGTAACACAATCCTATCCTCAAGAGTTCCTCGATTTGCAGATTTATTGGTGATGGCAATAAGACAATGGCCATTGTAACACAATCCTATCCTCGAGAATCCCTCGATATGCAGAATTCTTCGTAAATAGTCATTATTACTCATTATCCATTTCTTCCAATTCTACATATCAACTCATTACAATTACAATCGTTTATTACCACAGACCAACCAGACCATTGGTCAAAAAACAAATTATGTTACTGAACTCTTTATTATAACCAATGAACACATCAAATTAGACCATAAACAAAACTTCCAAAAATTAGTCAATCTGATCCTATTTTGTTAGTCCAAGCAACATAGACAACAGATAATACCCACATCCTCAAAACCACCAAAAAGAAAAAAGAACCTAAAAAGACATCATCACAAGTTTCTCAATCTTGCCAACCTCTATTGTAGACAGATTCCAGCAATCAGCATAACCTCAATCAACACAAACTTCAAAGATTTATCAAATGTACTAACTAAAATGTGATTAACAAAGACAAAAGCATTGAGTGTTAGAGAATGTGAAATACCCTCGAGGATAAACGTTGCCATAAACAGGGAGAATGATAGAGGAAGCCATGATCCGATGAGAATACACTGAAGATGAACTTGCTCCAAAAAGCATTGGGCGACCTCTATAATAATAATAAGGCTGTTTTTCAGTAATATAAGAACATTTTGATATTGATGTTGTGCCCAGAAAGAGTAACATCAAGCACCATAACATCTGATGTTGCATCTCTTTATTTCTCATCATTGCTTCTCTCTTTCTGGCCTTAACTCAGGGTTTCAAAAGGATAAATGTTTTTTTTTTTGTCTTTTTTAGACACAGCAGATATTTCTGATGTTAGTTTCTTCAGTTGGTTATTAAAGGGTTGTTGAAATAGTAGTTCAGTCTTATTTATATACTATAGAGTATAGACCCAAAAAAAAAAACTACTATTATAGTAGATTGATTCTGTTGTGTAATCTTGCCTTGCTAAATGAAATCATGAAATAGAGAATAAATTGTAATTGTGATATTGTTTTTGCTTCTGCTAGGATTTTTCTTATGTTCTTTTCTTGTTCTGCAATGAAGGGGAAGGATAAAAATAACAGTATTGACAGATCCAACTGTAATTCTGACTTAGGGAATAAAGATAGGAATGATTTATCTAAATTTTAAGTTCTTAGATGGGAAAAGAAAAGCTTTTTTATAAGCTTGGAAAGGGGTTTAGGAATATAATACATGTAAATGAACATATGGTTAGGACTTTAGTGTTTATATAAAGAAACTTCTTGAAAGTTTCCTGAAAAGTACATTTCTGGACCAAATAATAGGAAATTTTTAACTATTTAAAAGCAAACGACTTGTGAAAATAAAGTTAGCAAGTGGTCATACCAACTTTGTAAAAGACAACTATAGCCCCAGTATTAATTATATATGAAATGGAATATGTTTGAGACATGTTGAGAGTTTCCTATATGGTCGATATGGACAACTTATTTTTGTTTGAATTATGAGAAACCTTTTATTGCTGATAACACATGACTGGATACATAACCTATAATTTATTTTGATGGAATCTATAATGTTAAAAAAATTGTAAAAATATACCTTTGGCATTTTTGGTGGTCAAACTTTATAGATTTTGACGGCATTTTTATTACTAATATGGAGTATATATCAATATATTATTAGAAATTTTTTGATAGATTGTATTTTCAAAATTACAATTTTTTTTAATACTAATATTTACTACATAAACAAAAGTACTAATGATTAAAGTTTGCATTCGAGATCGTGAAAAAAAAAACAGAGGAAGTAATTACTAATTTGCCCTTAAGCTCCCAAACTCCCCAATTCCCTCCAACAACTAAGGCCAGTAGACTCTCTTTTCTTTTCCTTTTTCTTTTACTAATAAGCATATTCTTCTCTTTTTTGTTTTTGCATTTAACCTTTCTCAAAAGAAATTGTTATACTGTGATAAGAAAAAGGGAAATTTATGAGGATTAAGGAATAAAAAAATAATGTAAATCCACTCACCTGTAAAATTGAGGACAAAAGCAGCAGCAAGTTCCAATCAGTAGTTGAATTATGACAGGATGGCAGCATAACCTTCAATAAGATTGTGTATAGAAAAAGTCAGCTATTGGAAAACAACCCCAGCCAGATTGTCATGAAGCATGTTATATCAGATTCAAGCAGCATTACTAAAAGCAGTCTAGTTGGTTGGAGTCTTCCATCCACCCGCGTGACGGGGGTTTCATTCTTCTCCCTTGCAAAGTGGGATCCCTAATTCCTCACCCCAACCCTCGGACCCTCCCCCACTTGCAAGGAATCTTCATCTTACCTAAAACTAAAACAAAAAAACAGCAATTACTAAAATGGTTTTGCTACATTAAAATTGTCTTCTAACTGTCCAACCTAACATTTACAATTCCAGCAAAACCCCACATTTTCCTTCTCCCTTGGGGAAAATTATTGATGTATTGTTCCTCTTCAAAATTGATTGTCATATTGATAGTGTAATACTCCTATGAACTAATAATAATATGACAATAAGTTTCGGATGTCAATAATATACAATAAAAACATATTGATTTATACTGAGGCATGAAACAAAGACAGACCAGAATGAAAACACAAGATATCTCATTTATATCAAGGTGAAGGCTTTAATGCAAATTTCTTGTCTCAGATAGAAATTGATTATAGGATTATAATTTTTCTTGAGGGTTCTCTCTCCAATTGTTTTCCTTTCATTGTGACAGCCTTTAATTATGCACCAACATAATGCATTTCCTTCCTTGTCCAAAAGTACACACATTTGACCAATTTTTAGCTTGCCCAGGTTGGGATGGGGGGAGATTTTCCCAAAATTACAGAGTATAAATAGATGTTAAGACCTTCTTCGAATCATCATCTTAGTTCTGTTCAGAGTCTTGTACTGTAGAACGACCAATTCAAGTCAATGAGTTCGCGGCGGGGCCAGACATTGCCAAGTCTACCTATACATGCACAAAAACATCTCTCTTTAGTCACTTAGAACCGAGGATACATCCATCAAGATGGTCATTGTATAGTCAATGTAACAAGAATATTTTTGCTTGCTGGGTACAAAAGGATCGAAATATTTCAAATAACAGGAGCACCAAACTTTTTCCTCAAGGAATATTATTTGATCAATATATATTCCAAAGTTTACAATGCTATCACTGGTATAATTCATGGCAAGATAAAGAATAAGATCTTTGTCCAGATCTTACTCCATGTGTCACATACATCATACTCACAAAAGCTATTCTGTGACAATTCTATGTTAAACTACATATCAAATTCCTGTACTATTTCTCAAAGTTCTCTGGTTGGCAAGCCAGCTTCCTCAAAATTTGACTGCTGCATAGCCACGACATTCCTTTCGACAATCCGAACAAGCTTGAGAAATCCTGGAAAATGGAAACTGAATTTAAAACCCCAGGAGAACCAGCAACTATGATGGCAACATCTGATTGATGTATGTCCGATAATAGTCAGAATGTGCAGGAATTGTTCACATACATACATTTCTAGATTAAGATACTCCACTGTAGACAAAGTGTGACACTTAGAAATGGGAAATGACTAAGCATTTAAGAAGCCCATAGAAGAAAAAAGGTCTGAGGAAGTATATAGTAGAATGTAACAGAGCAAGGAAGGAAAATTATTTGGGACAGTTAAATAAAGTGGTGACCATTATTCTCTAATTGAAGGGAGCACGACTTAAAAGATGCCCAACACAACGAAACTAGTGTATCTACATAATTCCTGCTCCAACCCTTTTTTGGGATTGTCAGCCAACTAAAGCGAAAGATAAAGGAGATATAATAAGCCAAAAGATGAGTTCATGAAGAGTTTGCCTAACCCAGCAAAAAAGACATTATTGGTTTGTATGTAATGCAGCTCACAACTCAAAAAGACCAAAAAAGTCTACAATATTCTTGTCATCTTTCAAAATGCAATTTTTTCCAGATTGGCTTTTGAGTAGTCCTTGTGCTCATGTCTTGTACTATGTTACCATTCTCTCGAGTAAAGACATTGTTTTCAGAACAAAGAGAGCAAAAAGAACACTCCGCATTATTCTGCAGTTATTGTATTACTTTCTGTCATAAAAAGCTAGATGCAGGTAGTTATCTAAAGAGCCTAAACGTTCTCTAACCCACCACATCCTCTCAAGAAATTCTCCCAAACTCCTGCCTAGTATGCAAAGCTTAAAATCCACATAGGATCTCCACCAAGAGAACACTCACCGAAACTGTAATTTAATCATTTCACCAAAGAAGTGTAAAGTTTTGAACAGCTTGCATTTGCATATTACTATCAACAGCAAGGGTGAGTTTCAAAAAGAGGATGATTGTTCCGTTATGCCAAATTAATTATTCTCCAAATAGTAAATTTCAGCAAGGACCAAAATGTGGATGAAAGAAGGCAGAGAGGAAAGATGCATGACTAGCCAAACGAAAATATGACTAAGGTCCTTGAAAAAAAAACAATGCTAATAGTCAGCATCATTTGTGGACTCCTCATAAAGTCATCATCACATAGCAGTACTACTACTCAGCATTACTCTCTAGTGCCAATGAGTTATCTAACAGATTTCATAATAATAACTTCTCATTGTAATCCAAGTGTTATATAGACAGACATCGTAACTTTTACAGCTACACCTTGATGTTAACAGACATAAAACCAAACAAATGCTTCAGGCTTGCGTTGTTTTGAAGTGACTGATACAACGATATACGCTGCACCCCAGATCAGCAAAGTATACGAGTACTGGTTATGCATGGTACACCCTATCAAGTTATGCCCTTTTACGATGAGAGAGATGTGGCATAAGAGTATTTCTAGTCTTCCCCTGAAATGACATCACATTCATAGAGAAAGGAATCCACTTGAATGCATAAAATTGTTGTTCTATGTCAAAAGATGGTCTAAAGTTCAGCACCTCAACTTATCTATATGGTATGACGACAAATTCGTCAATTCTCACAACACACACAACATAAGTGGAAAACTAAAATCTCATCTTGTCTTCTTCCCTACGAATAGTAACAGAAGGAGCATCTTGTTGAATCTTCTCCACCTCCCTAAGCACAATTGTGAAAGACACCAAATATAAAAATAAAGGGTATATGCCACGCTGCAATTCATGAATTAAGGCAAGCTTACAAAGACAAATGCTAAGGGTTGTGGCATAGTAGACAAAAAATTAGGCAAAGTCTCCACTTACAAAACCCAGCTTAGAAGTGCTGCACTTCTCACCATCAGCATCATGAAGCACATTAAACCCTCAAGTTTTGCCTCAAATGAGTACCCAAGTCTCCATATAATCTATCTGACTATTATGGCATTACAGGTCAAAGAGGTCTCATAGCTTAAAGACTGATATAGAATCAGATTCTTGATCATAGGATTGTGTAAGAATCCTACGATCAGCATTTTCCCTAGACAATTCTGTACATATTATAAAAAGCAATTCATGTCTTCAGCCTCAAATGAATTACCCAAGTATCTATAATCTGTTGGACTATAATACATCTAACATTGGCAGTAAAGATGAAAGGAGAAGTCCAAGTTACATAGTTTATATACCGATGTAGAATCATATTCTTGCTCATAGGATTGTGTAAAGAACCTACAATCAAATCCTCTAATCCAATAGGATCATCAGATCCAACCAACATTAAGATTCTAATAATGATTTGGCATGATCAACTCTCTCCTGGATCATACTAAATAAGATTCTAAGGTCCAAATTAGCATTTTAATGACCATGGAAAAGTTTTACTCTTGCAATTTTGCAACAATACCCTAAATCTTGCTCAAGCAGGGTCTAGGGAAGTCGAAAACACACGATTTACCCTAACTAGTCAAAAACTAATAGAGACTGTTCCTGAAAGACCCAATGCAAAGCAATTTCTTCTGTTCAATGCAATCTTTCATAACGACATTAAGAATTAACTATGTTCCACAACAGATCAAAGAGCTTGTCTTCAAATGGTATTAAAACCTGTGTCACCATAAGGCTCTGCAGGACATTTGCAAATGTGTCCTTTTCCTAAACTTAACAAATGCTACCTTCATCTAGTGTATCTGTTAAAAGTCATTCTCCTAATTTTATGACAGAATTCAGACCCATATACTGTTACGACAGTTTGCACAAAACATGCCCACAACCTGAACAAGGGTTTCAAGATGTTCTAGCCACTCTTTTTTCAATCTCGCTGAACCAGCCTTCATCAAGGGGTGTTTAGCTTTTATGACAATCTCATAATCAAGGAGCTACTCATACATTGCAGGATGAAAGATCTATTCTCAATATGTTTATCAAGATTGATACCACAAAAGCCAGTCATATTATATTTTTGAGCTTCATGAAGAAAAGCTTTGATGGTCCTAGAACTTCTGTTGGTTTCCTCATAGATCTGTCTCTTAAGGACAGACTTGTATATCTCCCAAAATTTTCCTCTCAACTAGTGACACTTTTCTGAATGTTCTCCTTGATGATTAAGGACCTAAAAGGGGGTATTAGGCAAAGCATCCTCAAACCTTTTTCTCGGGCATGGGATACTTTTCTCACACTTTCCTTCTTGTTCAGACATAAAGAGTTCAAGTTTCAACCAAGCTAAAAAAATTTTGCTCCTAGGTATTGAAGATAGGCTTTGATTGTTACATCTAGGGATTTGACTTCTGTAATATTAACTCTTACTCCAATAAACCCACATTTCTATAGTTTCTTATTTGGATACCAACAACATGATATATGCAGTAGATGTGAGCTCTTGAGATTAGACGAGGCATTCAAGAAGAGGTGGCTTTAATAAAAGTATCTCTGCTTTTAAGCCGACTTACCAAAGTAATAAGCACTAATTGGTAGAAGCAGGAGATCCCCAAGCTGAATACTGGACTAGAAAGTTTCTCATCTATGCAGGTAAATTAGGTGTTCTATCTTTACTGTTTACATATCTATAGGAGCAACATATATCTGAATCCCAGAAAATATTTGAGCTGTATGAAATATTTGGAAGGAAATCTCCATGGAATGGGAAACATTCTATTAGCAGGGTCCAGGGATTGTTCAATATGTCCTGGAATCAAGTTGTCTTCTCTTAGAAAGTAGGTGATCTTTTGATAATGTATAAAGCAACTTCGAGCATGAACAAGGTTTTCTTTACAGGATTGGAGGATAAGCATATATGCAATTTCAAAAGTTTCCTTTTACTAGGTCAAGCTTGCAACTATTCTATTATAATTCATAATGATCTTCCAAAGCAAAGAGACCGGATGGTTGATACTCTGAACTCTTTTGCTAATGCTGATAGCTTGTTGCAAGATTAGATTATCAGGGATAAGTACATCAAGCTATCAGAAAAGGCAATAAGTGGAATAGGCAAAAGTGGTAAGCTTTCCTAGAAACTTAGTGCTGTCTGTGCCTCCGTGGTCAATCATTCTCAAAAGCTACATCCCTTTTTAGCCACGTAACAAAGTCTTGCGTTATTTGGTTGACATGAGAAAATGTAAAGTGTGACTTCCTAGGAAGTGCAAAGTTGGTGAGTTGATTGGTTGACAAAAAAAAATGGAATGGGGTAAGTGAGACCTCCTAGATTCCAATTCTCACAAAATGTAGTTACTAAGTAACCCCCCTAGGTAAGTATTTATTCACCAAACAACTTTTGGCAATTTCCCATGAATTATGATTATGGAATTTAATTCTCATGAATTTGAATTTCATGGGAGCTTATACTCCCTATGTAAACCAAACGACCACTTACGGTGACAGTCCCCCTTAAGTGTAAAAACAAATCAATGTATTCATAGGCACATGTGAATCCCGTGGTAAATCTGACAGAGTGAAATTACTTGAACTGCTCCAGTGGAGAAGAAAGGCAACCAGTGAGATTGCAAATATAAGTCATACCCTTATTCTGACAAGGCAACTACCCTTCTCTAAAAACAAACTCAAATTATAGAAAACAAAGTATGTTGGAGAAAGCATTGCACCAAAGGAATAATCCAATCAGTACACCCCCCACACCCCACACACACACAAGCACACCTTGAAAAGGACGGGAAGGAGGGCAGGTAAGGGAAGGGGGAGGAAACCAGCATGAAAGTGATTCCTTCAAAATGCATGGATAGTTCTCAATCTCTCATTATCTTTCCTGCACATGATGCACAAATTTGGCAAAATTGCTTAGTAATCTATTGGTTCTCAGCCAAATATCAGTATGAGTATTCTATACACCTGCAGTTTAAACAAAAGCTTCATCTCAGAATGTAGATTAAGAGGGGGCCTCTTTTTTTTTTTACTAATAGTTAACCTAAGCTTAGTCCAAGATAAAAGTATGCCCTATTCACTGTAAAAATAAATCATATTGGCAGTCTTCACCTTTTAACTTCTCGCCAAAGCTTGTGAGTCACTAAAGCTTCTCGCCAAAGCTTCGTGAGTCACTAAAGCCTTCAATTTGTGCCACAGCCAATACCTAAGAGCACCAGATTGTCCTACTTCCTACTACCTCCACTCTCCATATCAATGCCCTGTAGAACTATATATAAGTAACCTTTGCAACCATCACACTAACATGAATCTAATAGTGTGCTTACTCAATGAATGAATGTCAATACGCAGAAATGCTAGAGAAGTAAAATCTAGGTATAAGAGATATAGCCATCATATCTACAAAAGAAAAACAGCAAAACGACGCCACTTGGTGGTCTAACTGTCTAATTCCGAGTCTCAAACAAAGAAATCACCACCAGAAGATAGCACAAAGAAGTTTGTTAGAACTCCTCCAAAAAAATGAACACCCACTTGCAAAGTGCTTACTTAGACCACCAAACGAAATGTGAAGCAAATGGCTTAAGACTCTAGTTTCCCTATAAGTCAACTTGCTTATACGAAATCCAATCTTGACAACCAAATACAGACCAGCACCATATGTATCAATTATACATCTAATTTATAAAATAGCCAACTACTCCATATATTGATGGCATAATTCAGATGTTCTCCTGTTATTCACGACAGGCACAGCTGCAAAATCACACCCTCAACCTCAGGAAATTTAGGGATTCCTGAAAGTTCCGCTAGTCAGTGACTACGAACACAACTCTCATGACTCATCCTTCATATAGGCTAATAGACACTAATGCAGCAGGAAAGGATCCCTTGAATAAGTGGAATTTCGTCCTTTTGGATAAGCAAAGATACAACTAATAATTTAAAGAAAAAGCCCAGCACAATTTAGTGACCACAACAGCCAAGAAAATGACAAAATTGTCCCTTCAACAAGTTAAGAGCACAAACAACTAAAATATGATGTGCACATTTCCCGAATCCTATGAGGCCATGACAAACAATCTGTCCAAAGCCTACCTCAGTGCTAGCTGGTAATGTCTTTGATTTAGCATAGAAACTTGAAAGAATATTGCAATGAACACATTACCATTCCATACAAAAGCAGCATTAAGTATTATGAATCAAATTGGAAGAATTCTCACCAATTAATTAGAAATCTTCCGCTGCACTGAAGGAAATAGGGAGAAAACTAGAAGTAAGACCTTCCACAAAACTGGAGCTTCGGATTAAGGAGCAACACTAAGAAGCAGAAGTGAATGCTCTTGATTTCCCAGAAATCTCCAAATCCACAGCTGGAGCAAGAGACCCGTTATCCAAGTTTAAACTGCCATAACTCAATTTGCTTTTAAAATGTGGTATCGCTGAGTGCCTCCTGCTATATGTTTTAGAACAATGACCAAGTTCCAATTTCCGCCTTTTAACTTTTGACAGCCTCCTGCAATATGTCCTCAGAGGAGACTCAGGTTCCTCTTTCATCCTTACACCTCCAGATAAACATCCCATGCTGTATGTCCTTAAATAACAATCTGGTTCTTCCTTGCACTTCCCCTCTAATGATGCCCGCCCCTTCCTGGTATATGTAATCAAGCAACCACCAAGGTCACCCCCGTGCTTCTCATCTTGTGTTCTAGCACCATTCTGCTCACATTGTTGTCTAGTATCAGACAACCCATTTGGCTCATCACCCCCTAATATTGAGTGGTTTGCTGTAGTGATTCGTTGCAACAGCTTCCTGCGGTTCCAAACTCCCATTCACCTCAGGCACATCCATACAATGGGTATTCAACAAGCACGAGTTTCTCAAGATCCTACGCGAACTATTCATCGCTCTATGCAACCTAAAAGCCAATTGGGCATCATCATCAATCATCGAACCCCGTTGATCACCCTCTTTATCTACAGCAACCACACCCACTGCACTACTCGCTAACACCACCGCCCTCTTCGCAACAATTGCTTTGTCCAAAGCCTTCTCCTTCGCTTCAAGCGCAGCCGCAATCTTCTTCTGAACTAAAACATGAGCATCATTCATTACACCCTCCAAACCCTTCCCCTTATCCTGTGAATCACACACCCCAGAACTCCCTAATGAATTCGTTAATTCACCACCACATTTAACCTCTTTACCCTTACTTCTACTACGAAGAACCCTAGAATTATACTCATTCTCAAGCATTTTCGGAATCCAACAATCAAAACAAACCGAAAAAACATCACTACTACTACTAATATTACCTGAACCAAAAGAAAACATCGGAACGCACTCCTTATGAATCCTACGACGACATTTCTTGCATTCATAACACGACTCCATTGATGAAGTTGAAACCCTAATTAAGCAATACGAACAATACTGCGATGATTCTACAAGATTGTAGCAACTCTTACAGAGAAGAACAATTCGCCATTCACTAGCTAGGATTTGAAGCCGATTTTTAGGGTTTGTGCAATTGATTCGACGATTACAGCAATGGCAATCAGATAAATTAGGCAGTTCCCTCGTTTTCTTCTTCTGATGAATTGGGGGTGCAGGTGGAGGAAATTCCGGCGAATCCGCCATTGCCGCCGGCGAAGGTTTCTTCATCGTCGCCGACGACGAGGAGAGAGAATCGCGATCGGAATTTTGTGTTTGGTGAATTAGGGTTTTAGACAGAGAGATTAGAATTAGGGTAGTGCAGACAACCAGAAACCAAAGAAAAAGGTTTGAAAACTGTTGTATTTCTTTTCAGTCCCTGTTTCTCTGTTGTAATATTTTCGGTTTCTTTGTTTTGTGCTCTAACAGATAATAGGGAACCCTAATTTCCTAATTTTGAATGTTTAGTGGGAGTAAGTGAGTAACCATTAGTTCAAGATCCAAGGTTCGTATGTGTGGAATAAGATGTTAGTTTGGTTTTACATTGGTGAGAGTCTGAGTGATTGAAAGGAAAGATTTCGACTCTTCGTTTCGACATTGTTTGTGACGATGTGCAGTTCAGTGTTGATTATTGCGAGACGCGTATTTATTGGTTAAATCTAGAGAAGAATAGGGATATGTTCGATGATTAAGAGTGGAACGGATCGGCCTCAACATTGTCCGTAACTCCATGTTGTGCGAGTATCGTTGTGGCGGACGTGTATTCATAGATTGAATTTGGGGAAAGAATAGGGTTTTAACCGAGGATTCATTGTGGGATAGATTCCTCCCCCTCTAGTTTTGACTTCGCCACTCGGGAAATTCATTTGTAATTGATTTATGTTGTTATACATCATTAATGTAAAAGATTGAAATTTAGAGAAGGATCCAGATAATGAAGCAAAACATGTACATAACCGTTCTTAATGGACATATTATGTGCAATAGCCTTTGTCTATAATAACTCTATCTAGTAAGTTATGGCTTAATTAGTCAGTTTTTCTTAAGTACTTTCTACAAGATTTGGCAAAATCTTCTTCAACTTTGTGAGGACAAGGTCCAAAAGTGGCTGCTTAAGATAATCAGCATAAGGTAACAGTATGGTGCACCTGGTATTTACCAAACTGTGGGGAAGAAGTTGGCATTGTTTTGTGGTTGGATAGGAAATTTAGGTAAGAAACCCTCACCTCCTACCAAAACGGCAAAATCCATCAAAACTGATCTTCTTATTCTCTACTTCAGCATTTAGATTTACTTTAGGTATGGTCATGAAAATCATAACATAGATTCATTTTCTGCTAATAAGTGCATGAAACTTAAACCATAATGGTGATAATAGACATTCTTGCATAATATCGTAAGAGTATTTTTATATAAGTTTAAACTGTACTATTAAAAAAATCGTATGAGTATTTTTATTTAAGTTTAAACTGTACTATAAAAATCACATACACCAATAAATTCAGAAGAGTATGTGTGTAAAATCTTCACTATCTGTGCGGCTGTGCTATATATTCTTCAAAAAAATTAAAAAACAGAACAGTGGTCTATGAACATATTTCAACGTTTCAACCATTGAATAAAACCAAGAATGATCCTAAAAATGCTGCCACTCATCAAAGCCTTCAACAAGTTTAGCTTCTTGAGCGTGTATGGCGGATATCTTATTGATGAATCTCCTTCGAAACTTCTGTACATGACCGCCTTTTTATGGCTGAAAGCCTCAAAGGAGAATTTTCCATGGTAGTAGCCCATACCACTGTCGCCGACTCCTCCAAATGGTAAAGTAGAGACAGTAAGCTGCATCATCAGAAATAATAGCACACAGTTATTATCAGAGGAAAGAAAAAGCAAATTCGCATTATTTAATATTTTAATTGTGTATAATACTGTTTTACAGAACTGATAGATTGTCGAGTACTTACATGCAGAATAGTGTCGTTGATGAGCATTCCTCCTGCCGATATGTCCTTGATAAATTCAGTTTTCAGCTTCTCATTGTTTGTGAAAAGATACGCTGCTAATGGCTTTGGTTTGGACTTGATCACTTCAAAACTATCTTCAATTTTTTCAACCTTAAAGTTGATAGCAAAAAATCAATAAATGACACATTTTCGAGAAACTTGCAATTTGTATCAGATATAAATTAGGAAATTTCAGCTAGAAAATGCAATAGTGAAATGGAAATCTGAATATACCAACTTAGGCTATGTTCTTTTCACCTTAAGAAAATAAGTTTCAGGAAAAATAAGTCAATAAGGAACAATATATTAAGATAAGGGCTTAAGTTCAAATATGGGTCAATAGGTTCACATAGGATATCAAGTTAAAAGAACGAAGCCCCAGAGGCCAGCCCTACACCGGACAAGCACCTTTAAAAACTGAGTTCTAAATATACAACACTACTGATCATACTCACAGTAACAATAGGAAGCAAGGGTCCGAAAATCTCCTCTGTCATCAAAAGAGAGTCTTCTGGAGCGTCTAGCAAGATGGTAGGCGCTATCTTCCTATATTGTAAAAACAATAATATTTTAATTTTTAACACATTTGACCACTGAGATTCATTTAAGAAACTAAGAATCAGATTATGGAAACTTACAATTGCATTGCATTTGTCTTACCACCTAAGACGATCTTATCAGATACTCCATCTTCCTCCATTAGTTTCATTAACCGTGTGAAATGATATGAGTTGACAACTCTAGACATGTCTTTCGATTCCATATGATCCTTCCCGAAAAACTTATCCAACTCTGATCTTAGAGCAGCAATCTGCCAATAAATAAGACATCAAAATATCAAATTATATATGAACACAATTTATTACCAGTAATAACCTTAGTTGGCACATTAGCAGATATCAGCAAGAACAGTTGTGTTACCAGCTGTGGAGCGAAATCTTTGGTGGTAATAACATAATCTGCAGCAGTGCAGGTCTGCCCACTATTGCAGGACCATTTTCCTGCTATAATTCTTCTTGCCGCAACCTTTAATCAAATAAAAGATTAGATATATGTATTTCTTTTAAAAAGAGAAGCTACATTACAAGTAAAGGAAGGATTTGTACTTGCAAATTGACATTTGAATCAACCACTACAGGGCATTTCCCTCCAAGCTCTAGTACAACCGGTGTAAGGTGCTTGGCAGCCGCAGCCATGATTATTCGGCCAACTCTTCCACTACCTAAAAAAAGGTAAAAAAGAACGAGTAAAATAACTACGCATTTACTGAAAATGTAAGAAAAATGTTGAATCTAGGATCAGGAAAAAAAAGAAGATAAAAACCTGTATAGAAAATTTTATCCCACTTTTGCTCAAGAAGGGCAGAAGTTTCATCAACAGCACCCTCAACAACTTTTATTAAGGTACTGTCAACATATTCTTGCAATAGTTTTGCGAGTAATGAAGATGTGGCTGGAGCGATTTCAGAAGGTTTCAGGACTACTGCATTTCCAGCTGCTATTGCACCAATCACCGGATCGAGTGACAACACTGTCAAATTATAATTCATATGTAAGACTGAATGTTAAACATCTCATACAAGTATTATCAATATCTAAGATCAAAAGACTTCATAGATGTCTAAGATAATGTATTTTTTCCACATACAGAAAGGATAATTCCATGCTGAGATAACGAGCACAACTCCCAAAGGTTCTGAGACAATCTCTGCTGATGAGGGATATGTTGTTAATGAAGTTTTCACCTGCAAGGGCATTTTATCAAAGTTTTGCTTGTATGAGAATCTAAGGAATATGTAGTATTTAATCACCACGTTCTTCTCAAACAATTTCTGACTTTCCTTTTTCTTTTACTTTCAGCTTAGGTGTCTAAATTTCTTAAAGAAAGTTACTCACCTTCTCTGGCTTCATCCACTGCTTCAAGTCCCGAAGTGCCAACTTACATGAAGATTTTATCATGGCAATCTACAACACACACGATATACATTAAGATAGTCTACTAAAATATGATTAATGTTGATTATTTTCCCCAAGATTCAATTATACGTTATAAAATCATAAGTGTGATTGAGATCGAATAACTTAGCATCTGTTCGCCACCCATTTCTATTTTAATTTTTTTTTTTTTTTTTTTAGGAAACTAAGAAAACAATAAGTAGTTTCAAATTTTCAGTTGTCAACCTTTGAAATAAACATAGTTCGTTTCAGTATTATGACTAATGTTAAGTTTATCATACATATTATATGATTTTTAAGATCTTTAAACTGAAAACTAAAAATGATTAGATTCAAATTTCATATATGCACGGATCCTGCAAAATTGAAGTCCAAGATTATAGGACTTTGATGCAATGACTGGTATCAAATATCTTCAAATAACTGGTAAAGAAAAGCTTAAGATATGTACCTCAGCAACAAATCCTTCAAATTCGGGTTTGCAAAGATCTTCATGAAGGGCTTCAATGATCTCCTTTTCCCTCTCATCAATCATTTGGGATATACTCTTTATTTGAGCTTCTCTCCATTCATAAGTCTTCGTCTTTCCAGAGCCAAACTGCTGTCTAAGCTCCTTAACTAGAATACCAGCTTCATTTGCATCAAATGATGACTTCCTTTTCTCCTCTGCCATTACAGGAACAGCTGCAGTAGAACTTCACAGAGCGAAATACTATAAGACAACGTTTGTAAGGAAAGGGGAACCACAAGCATATTATAAAACCAAAATGATGACCAATCTTGGAGTGCACAAAATGATCACTTACAGGTATACTTCTTAAGAATAGATGATGGGGTGCATCATTTTTGTTCTAAACTATTAGTGGACAAAGTCTTAACTATTAATTTGACCAAAATAGTGATGGAGTGCATCATTTTTGTTGACTATTTTCACTTAAAGAAAATTTTATTTCACATGTTAGTTCAAGGGTACTAGTTAATATAAAATCAAACAAGTTATGTCCAAGGTCGATAAGTTCAGAAAAGTAAAGTTTTGTGCTAATAAGGGTATGGTCTATTCATACCATAAGTTTAGATAAGTTAAGTTCAAAGCTAATAAACTCAAATAAGTGAAAATCAGGTGAAGAAAACGCACCAATACTTTGAGGACAAAGATCTCACTCCTAAAACGGACAAAGTTAACAACTACCACAGACACATTGGGATCACATGTTCACATTCGAATTAACAAACAGTTTGTAGCATGTTATTTGTTGGATAACATTATTAAGAATAGATTTTTTTTTATCCATATGGCCGCCAAGAACATGCTTGGTCACATTCTTAAGAATAGATGATTATGATTTATTTATGTTATCAGATAAATTCATGCTAATTGTCTAGCAGTTAGGCAACTAACAACGGGCGAAAACTCTATAATACCCTCAACCAAGTTCAGTTTGTTAAGGGCATATTGCTAATTATGCAAATGATTAGAGAAAACTGACTTTTTTCTATTGGAAATGCATCTTACACGTTCTCAAAAGAAACCCATAATTACTAATCAAATCTCAACCAACTAATCAAAACTTTTCCTAAGTTGGTGAATGAACTTCACCCACCAAATTAAGCTTTTCTTAAGTTGCTTTTTAGTACAAGAAATCACAATAATAGTAACAAATAAGAACTTAAGAGAGAGAAATATGCATACCAGTGAATACGTGTAGAAATTGCTGGAAAAAGATGGTTTTTAAGCTGAATATGAAATGAACTTGTTGAATTATTCTTCCATAAACAACAATTGAAGGTCTTGCTCAATCCTGCTTCTATACTACTACACAATTAACAAACAAAAACAATAAATTTATTAAAATTAAAAAATATGATGAATTTCTGCAAATTTAACAAATTTGAAGTTGAAGAAAGAAAACTGAGAAAGGAAGAACCTGGGATTGTGAAGAAGAAGTTTAATGGACAAAGTCATTATTAGTATATCTTTGATTTCTTGTTTATTCTAAAAAACTATGAAAGTCAAGGATTATATATTTATATTTGTCTGATTCAGGGGAGAATGAAGAGGGAAGAAGGAAAGTATTTAACTAAAAGATAATTTATTTCCGGTTGTTATTGGTTCACTTTCCTATTAAAGACTTATAACTGTATTTTCAGCATAGGCAAAATGTGTTTTAATCACATGGTGATTATGGGTTAAACTAAGTGATGTTCCACTTTATGACAAATTAATTTCGGCTAAATTAGATCAGTTTCAAACCAAAATAAAATGAGTGTAAAACTCGTTGAACATCTCTCATTCTCACTAACGGGTTTTATTGATTGAGATAGAAAGGTAGGGGCTTCATTGAGACACTTTATCAAGATAGAAAATTTTAAAAAAAATCAGTTGTATTCAAGTTTTAGTCAAACAAAAGAACATTCCGACTAAAAGATGTCTACTTGAACAATAACTTTATCTCAAATTATATGGAGAGAAACATCAAATAAAGATATATTATTGTTAGTTTATCCATATTTTCCAAGAGATATGTACTTGGGATAATCCTAAATACTACTATGCATCTTCAAAACAAGTTCAACTATTAGAAACTGGTTAGTAAAACTGATAAGATGAGCAGTATGGCTCCAACACCAATATCACATATCAAACGTGTTATAGAATTTCCTTATAAAGGATATATACCTCTATAACACACAAATTGTTATTTCCCCCTTTTTTTTAATCCCTTTTTTCCTTTCTAAAGTGTCTCAAAATATAACTCTCTTTTTTTATTTCACACATTTTCAAAAATAGTATTTTGCTTTGTTTATTCAACCCAAGGGTTGAATTAAGTATTAATCCTTTTCACCACTTATTATCATTCTCTCTCCTAAAATCCCTTTTTTCCCCATAACATTTATTTTCAATACACAAACACTATTTACATTTTTCTTAGATTCTATTTACCTTAATACCCGTGAAAAAACAGAATCAAGCACTATAATATGGGACGGAGGGAGTAATTAACTCTATTATGCATGGCCCAAAAAGAAACATCTACATATCATGCATCTTTGATGTAATAAAAAATAAGGGATTGTTAAATGTCGACCCCAAATTACTTAAAATCGCCCCAACCACCATATGAATGTACCATTATACCCTTACTTTTATTTTTTTTGTTTTTACTTCGACTTTTAACTCCTCCCACCTACCATCCTCACCATTTCAGTAAAATAGTATGGTCTAAGCAAGTTTAGTCGATTCAATTTCAAATTACTGCACTAGATGACAAACTAAACTAATTAGGAAAGATCGGATTATAGGTTACATGGGGCGAGTTAATTTCTCTAAAGGTGTGACTATACGAACTACGGTTGGCCTCATACATGTGTTATGAGTCATCCAATCTAGCAAACATAGATTCATGAGATCAATTCAATTGAATCTAGATACTCATCAATGAATCAACAATAAAGCATAATTGAATCTTTAAACAAACTAAAATTTTTTAGGGAATTTTCATTAACGTACCTTACCTTAATCAAAAGATTGTGTAAAATTTGTGATGCAATCAGTATGATGATATGATTGGTGTTTTGATGCAAGGACGACAAAAGTCGTAAATTCTACAGGAATTAGCAGACCAAATTTTGGAAAATTCGAGAAACAACGCCGACTAACTAACGGAATTGTTGAGGCAGTGCGTGGAACGGAATATATATAGTTTTAAGTTGTTTTTGGATATGTTATCAATATTTCAATATTTAGGTTACAAAGAAATCTCCTAATTGTGTTCGGAAACGTAACGGAACAAGACAATATTTATAAAACGGTTTTTCTAACCTATGCACCTAGTGCAAAGGTTAAGGCTTATCTATTAAACAAATTAATTAACTAAAATAGAATATCCTCCCTACGATTATGCTAAATAGTTAGTTTTCTTATTAATATATATTTTATCTTTTTTTTTAATCAAACCAAGAATTACGTGAGACAATTTAGGAAACAAATTTCCCTCAAAAATCTACTGCTTCCTTCTCAAACTTGTCGCCATCACTTACACACTTTTTTTTTCAAACCCAATATTATGACAATATGGGTAAATAAATTTTCCTCAAAACTCTAGTTGGCCCCAATCTACTGCTTCCTTCTCAAAGTATGTTTACACTCATCTTTCCATGGATACAGTAGCTTACATGTTTTAGAGACTATTGTTAGCATATCAAAATTTGGGATTAAATGGAGATAGATTTAAATCGAGAATTGGCACCGTCATCGAGCGTATTAGATGGCAACAGGTACGCATCATACAATCTCAATTCCCTTTCTTTTCTGTTTTTGTTTTGGTTGAAGCATTGTTGGTTTGTTAAAATCCTTATATTCATATGCTTAACAAGAGTACCAGATTGATAATATGTCGAATAAAAAGCTAGTATTATAGGAGTAAAAAGCAGCAAGTGAGATCGCAATGATAGTATGATACACTATTATTATCTAACAATTATACATCAAAGTATAGATTCAATGGAAAATGTCAATATTTTATAGCTCAAAGGGGGCAGTAGTATTAGTCATAGTTGGTAAAAGTAGTGGTCAACGTTTTGATGTGGAAATTTCCCTCAATACATGTAACTATGTAAGCTACTGTATCCATGAAAATATGAGTGTAAATTTCTTTGAGAAGGAAGCAGTAGATTGGGAAGTAGTAGATTTTTGAGGGAAATTTGCTCTTAAATTGTCTTACATGATTTTGGTTTGATTAAAAAAAAGATTAAAGATATATTAATAAAGAAACTAACTATTTAGCATAATAGTAGGGAGGATATTCTATTTTAGTTAATTAATTTGTTTAATAGATAAGCCTTAATCTTTGCATTTGCATAGGTTAGAAAAATCGTTTATAAAATTATATATCCTAAACATTTTTTTTATAATGGTAAAAAAATAACATTAGGAGACCCTTTGCTCATGGGGAACTCCTAATGTGATATATTTCCTAAGGGCCTGTTCTCCCCACCTTATTTTCAGTTGTTCAGTTCAGTTCAGTTCAATTCAATTCAGTTCAGTTCATTTCCTAAATTATTATCATTACTATTAATTAGTTATAATTTAATTCAGTTCAGTTCAGTTGTTTTATGCCGAAGAGAACAGGCCCTAAATATATGAGAAGAAAATTTCACATGTATTCTCTATCATATTGAAATACTCTAAAAAAATTTAAACTTTTATGATCGAAATTACTCTATGTTTACTTAAGTGAACTAATGGAACTTATTTGAAGTTATCCAAACTTATATTTTCCCCCAAAATTTTTTTGTCTAAACCTAGCTACTTGTACTTATTTAAACTAATTAATTAATCAAAGCTCATTTGAATTTATTTGAATTTTTTAAAGCTAATACTTTTTCTAAAGACGGAAAGAAATGCATCCTTTGTGAGGGTTTGAGTATGTGATTATTAACAATTATGAGTCTTTCTAATTTAGCACTTATAAAACGTTTCAAGGATTATAGACCATATGGCCCAATTATCAAACTTTTAGGCTTCATTTTACACCATTTTTTACAAAAAAAAAACTAGTATTTTGGCCCGGGCGATGCCCCGGTCAGTTATAATTATCAAATATTTATTATACATAAATTTCATAATTGATTTTATTAGTTTTTCGTAATATTTTGTCTAGTGCGAAACTGGAAAATGGACATTATATCATGATAAGTTGTTTTAAAAACTTCTAAGGAGTTGGGATAAAAATAACAATTTCAATGGAATTAGGATAAAAGAATGTTATTACTTGATAAAAGTGTTAGAGATCAAAAAGTTTGTGTATATCTTTATAATTACATATAATCATAAGACTTTATCATTTTTTACTTTGAAACATTAAGCATTAACATTGTAGTGGATTAGTGGTTAAACACTCACATTTCCTTTCAAAGGTCTTGTGTTTGAATCCTAGTAACTACACATTGTCATTATTTTTTAATGAGATTATAAACATGTGTATTAAAAGTTTAAGCGAGTGACACGTGACAGATTCGGCTTTGATGGAAACGCCTTTTAATATATTTGTATAGATAATACTCCATATCAACAACAAAACAACATACAACATTTACAATAAATTAGATATGCAAGTTATATTTAAAAAAATGATATGCGGTTTAAATCTATACTATCAACAAATATCTTGCAATTGAAACCAATCAATTAAGATTCCTCTAAAATAAAAGAACTAAGATCATAATCAAGCATTGTTAGAAATCAATGACTTCAACTTTGCCTTGAGTAAATATTTGATGGCTCGGAGAAATGTATCACCAAATTTGAAATTAGTCATATACCTATAAATAAATTTTGGAATCAGTATGGAAAAAACACCCGAGGTCCTGGTGACAAGTTTTTCGATTCGAATAACATTGGTAAACTTTTGAAAATCTTTATTTTTCGAAAAGGATCAATATATGAGCATTTTTTTTATCCTATTGATGGAAAAATAAGTTTTATGTTTTCAGTTGCAATAGTTAATTATAAAATCCGATTATATAAAATGGAGGAATACTAGGAGTAATAGAATTTAAAATAGAGTGGGTAAATAGTTGATTATTATTAGACACCTAAATTATATTATGGTCTTAAGGGATATTTCAATAAATGCTCTTTATGTAAAACCAATTATTTTATCTATTTTAGATTCACATACCTAACCGATGTTTTTATTTAGGTAGATAAGGAGAAAAATCCTACTAAAGTGGTACTTCTTACAGGTTTATTAGTAAGTTTTGTAGGTCATACTCATTGAGAGTAAGGAAGATAATAAGGAAAAAAGTGTCTTGGGTGGACCGGTTCACAGTAATTTCTTATGCACCTGAACTGACTTTGTCACACAAAAACTGATTATATTGGGGGAAACCGACTATATTATACGAAAACTAACTATATCAGAAAATTGATTATTTACAAAATCTGACTATATAAAATGTGATTTATCATACAAAAACTGACTATATCAAACGAAAACTGATTATATCAAATGAAAACTGACTATATCATATGATTTTCGGTGCACAATAAGTTATTGTAAACCCGATCCATTTAAGTTTTTTTTTTTTTAATCTCAAGGCCCCTAATGAAATTTGATCTAACCTAACCATGATGCCAGATTTTTACCCCGAGGACAAACTTTGCTTGAGGACCATTATTGCTTGGTTAACTAATATTGAGTATTTACGAACATGGATGTGTAGTGCAGTAAGATGTTCCTGCACATTTTTAAAAAGCAATATGGATGTGGGACACTGGTACTCAAGAGTTTCAACATGCTTCTCTATCATTGTCCAATTATTGTTTTTCGTTTCTTTTTTTGACGGAGGATTGTCCAATTATGGTTCTTACCAATCTACCATTGCCACAGTACAAATTCGACATCATCACATCATGAAAGATAATATTACTAGTTTTTTCTTTAAAAAAAATAAAGATAACAAATCATTTATCATAGATGAATAGTACTCCCTCTGTGAGGGAGTAATTCTTCTAATTGATAAGGTATTATTTTACTTGGAGGAGTGATAGACAATGGTTGAGAGATAGAAAAATTAATAATAATAGTGGGTTATTTTAAAGTTAAAGAGCAATATGGGACAGGTAAAAATGAAAATATAAAGTGTAATATAGATTATGAGTGATATGCATTTTATTTTCAACCTTAAAAAAAGGTGAACAACCTAAATATTTTTTATTCAAAAAGAGACTTTCTAATTTTTTAAAAATGTTTAGATCGTATTGGGTGACAAAATTGGTTTCACTTTATGTGTTTCTCATATAATTTGTTACCTTTGCAGATACTTTGGGACCTCCCCGAGGTAAAGCTATGGCTTCATTACCACACCCCCCCTCCCCTTCTTTCCACTCTTCAGAGCCTCCAATCAAAGTCAAAAGTCATTGTTAAATTCATCTTCTTATTGTGGAGTATCTGGATGGAGAGAAAAACGACATCATTTTCAACAATGGCAAACTTAACATACATAAATATTTCACAAAAACGCAATTCTACTTTACAATATGGTATTTCAGAACCACTATCGACCATTGCTATGCGACTGGTGCACATTACTCTTCCTCCAATCTCCTACATCATCAATCGCCCTAGCAAAAGCAACCAATCCTCGTGTCGTGGCCGGGCAGCCCCTTCCACCCCTTCCTCCAACTTAACTTCGATGGCTCAGTCCATAACTCCTCCGCTGCTGCAGATGTCATCTTCTGAGACCACCAAGGCCAAACTCTCAAAGCTTGCGCCTACAACCATGGAAGAACCCAAGTCTTCATAGTAGAAGTGTCGGGTCTACAACTAGGCGTCTTACTAGCTATTCATGAAGGTATTCAACCTCCACAAATCAAATGTGATAATCTTCCAGTCATTAATGCAAAAAAGTATAATGGGACCCCTTGGCGAATTGCAAACATTATCAAAGACATCTTCAACAATTCGAGCACTGGAGCATCAATCACATTTACATAGAAGCAAAAAAAGATACTTGACTGGATAGACAATGTAGGACATCGAGTTGATTTTGTTTTTCTTTGACAAATGTAATAATTTTGCTTTAAGCCATACGAGGAATGATAAACTTATTTCTTAGATAATCAAAAAAAAAAATAATAAAAAAATAAAAGCGAAAAGGTGGTGATATGGGTCCAATGGAATATAAGAGGAATAAAACACTATTTATATTTCATGAACACTATTTGTTAGTTGCATTTAACACTATTTTTAGTTACACGAACACTAATTGTAGTAGCATTAACACTATTTTTTAAAGATCGGGATTTTCGAGACTACTTTTTTTGGTTTGACTGACTACTTTGCGATTTTCGAGATAACTTTTTTGTTTGGACCGACAACCTGTTTCCCATATATATTGGACAGTTTTTACGCTAGATGTTTGTAAGCCCAGAAACATCTAGGTTTATCATTCCTCAAGCCATACACCTAAAACTATTTTATTATTTTTTCTCATTTTTCCATATGATTTACCTTCATCTTTCACGGAGTAGTTGAGAAAGGGAACAAAAACAAAAAAATATTCCATGTCTCCATATTCCCAAATCTTCTCTCCACTGCAAAGTACTACAGAATCAAAAAGTTAACAAACATAAACAACCAAAACTAAAACCAAAAACCAAAATCACATTTTCCTGAATCAAAAGATCATATCTTTTCACTCTTTAGTCACTCTTCATCAAACCCCAGGAAAAAAGATTGCATCTTTTCCCCTTAATTCATCATTAAAATCTCTTCCACCCCACATAGGAGAGAGAAAGTGAGAAAGAAACCCAGAAAGATGTTATCAGTAAAGCTGGTGAGATCTCTGGTTCTGGGTGAAACCATCATCAACAACCCATTTACTTATCATCATCATACTCATGATGATAATGATGATGCTGAGTATGATGCAGATGATGATGATGATACCCATCTTCAAAGAAGAACACTCAAATCTTCTGAAAACAACAATGAAAAAGATAAACTTAAGAAGAAGAAAAAAAAGATGCCATTGTTATTATTCATCCCAACAAAAGAATTAATTAGTGATACTTTTAGATTAGCTACAATTGCTAGAGATATTGGCATGGATTTTCACCCTTCTTCTTCTCTCTCTCATCTTCTCTTCTCATGGCCATCTCCTCCATCATCATCATCATTATCACCATTACAATTACCATCATTATCATCATCATACTCGCCACTTTCACCATTTTCATCATCATCATCATCAAATAATCGACCATCAGTTTCATCTAATGCAACAACATCAACATCAACATCATCATCATTATCATTATGGGGTAGTACAACAATCCCAAACGACGCCGTTCCTCTCCCTTTTCCTTCTCTCTCTACTTCTTCCTCAATCTCTCTCCTCCGATACTTCGTTTCTCTCTCTAAAGGTTTATTCAAGCTTGTTTTTCTCGAAATTGATGATAATTCGAGATTTAGCCCTAATAATTTGTATAATTGTAACTATAATTATGATAGTTCTTCCAATGTTGTTGCTCTGGTTTCTAGGGTTTCGGGGAAACCGATGAATTCAATGGAGGATTTTTCTAGGGTTTTGGCTGGAAATGGGTGGGCACTTTTTAGGTCCTCGGAGAAGAAGAATACGGCGTCGTCTTGTTCTGTGTATATGTTTAGGAAAATGGATTCGCATCGAGTTCGAGCGAAGAAGATGATCAATGGTTGTGATGGTGGTGGAGAGTGTAGAATTAGGGAGCTCAGATTGCCTGCACTTGATTTTAAGAATGGGGTTCCTTTGAGGATTTTGCAGTATATTTTGCTCATGACAGATGATATCTTCTATCTTGCATAAATTATTTGGTAAGTTTTTGATTTTGATTATTTATTGGATAAATGTGGAATTTGTTTGGTGAAATTTGGTTTATGTTATTTAATGTTTTGAGTGGAAATGTTAGGGTGAAGTTGAAGATTTTTTTGGCATATATGTTATGCTTGTTGGTAGATTACTCTGGAGTTTAGTAAAGAGATATTCTTGATTGTGTATAAATTACTATGATAATTGTTTATTTTTTGATAAAAGATTAAGCTAAATTGGGCAATTGTATAGAGGGATTCATATTTCAGATTTAGGGTTCTTGTGTTTGAGTAGTATTTCACTTCATTGCTGCTAACATTCTCGAGCTTGTGCCAGTTGACGACGATTTACTCAGTTGCCTTAATTAGGTTGCCTTACTAGGGCGGTGCGGTATCACTCTCTATTTGGCTCTAATGAAATCAATTAGTCATACTTAAACTATTGATTTTCATTATGGTAAACAATTACACTCTTCTAGTTAAATTAGGATAAAGATGTGGTTTAGTTAGTCATCAAATGAGTTGGGATCACTGACCTTTTTTCACCATCTTATAGAGGCGGGAACTTTTTATATTGGGCATTTTGTTTTATTGGTTATCAATGCAATACCTTAAATTTGTTGTAGCTGATTGGTGGTTCTTTTGTTTTCTTTTTTTCCCCTTCTATTTGCCAATATATCGCTGGTTGATGCAATTAATCCTAGGTTATACAAGAAAGGGCTAAGATAGTCATGATCTTCAATCTTGTGTGTGTATGAAGTAGTGGCAGAGGAGCCAGATTTTTTTCTTAAGTGGGGACGAAGTATGGTATACCTACATCTTGATTGATATAAGGCTATAAGCTAAGGAATGCCACAAAGAATGATCTGAGCGTGAATGTAACGTGTCTGTGTTTTGAAATCTTGAAAATGATTCGACCTAGGGCCAAGACGGATTGTCTGACCACCTTCCTTACTCTGTTAGACTTGGTTGATATTATTCTATAGCAAGTTTGTGTCTCATTGTTTGGAATAAACATGGTTGGTTCCTTTTCTTTTCTTTACTTTTGGGGTGTGGGAAGGTGGGGGGTTGGAGATGGGGATGGGGGAAGGGGGACCAGCAAAATTGCTCCTCTTAACTAGTCTGTCTTCTTTCTAACATAAATGCCTAACTAGAGACGTAGATATATATTGTCTGCATTTTTAAAATTTCAGGAGCCACAGATTTTGTAATGTCACTTTTAATGTATTTTTCTACTAATCACCTAGCTGAGGTTTTGTACATGCCTTTGCCCAAAGCTGTCAATTGGGCCAATAAAAACATGTCAATTTCAATTGTAAATCAAGATGTGTTTTTCTCTGTCTTTTTGTCGCTAGCTTTAGTTGATCTAAATGATCTTGTGATTGTGGTTCTACTTGAGGGACTCTTTTAAGTGCTTTTAATTTTGTTTGAGATTGGTTTAGATTTTCACACTATTATTGATGTGCCTGTACTAATCATAGTTATCTTAATTGTGTATGCTTCTGCACATGTATAAACTGAAAGTTGATAAAATGTGAAAAGCTGAATTATGTGATCCAGAATTTGCAGTGGATGTTTATTGATTATAGATTTTTGCAAGGCAAAATTCTTTTTCTTGTCGAAGGCTCTCTTGATTCCCTTTGAGCATTTACTCTCATGAATGTATCTTTATACCACCCATGAAATACTTTGTTGGTTTTTCTTTTCTACTGTCTGTCAAAGAACTAAAAGAGCTTATATATCCCATTTGATCTTTTTCCCCCTTAAAAGACGAAAAGTGATAACAGCAGTTGGGACTTATAAGCTACTAAACAGGTAAAAAGAAAGGGAGGCTGTGATAGGCAAAAAGTGAAAGAAAAAAGAAATCGTTTTTACATGTTATAAATCAATAGTTGAGATTGCTGGTGTCAAATATTCTATTTTAGAAAAAAAACAAAATTGCCTTTCAAAAAAAGAAAAATACAATATTGATGTGAAATGGTTGATTAGTTCTCAAGAGTTTGATGCTTGTGGTTTTGCAGGTGAATGCCGGTTTTAGCGAATTTCACCAAGGAGACCATACAAATGCTGATTGCGAAACAACTTCTACTCGACCCGAAAAGCAACCGATTCTTTGAGCTTCACAAAGAAAGCAAGGATGAAGTATAGCTGCAGAAAAACGCAGCGACAGCCGACAATAGATAGCTAGTAGTAAAACCCAAAAATGAAAAAAGTCTCTGAGATAGTGATCCTGTATTCTTGTATACTATACTACTAGTGGTCCAACTTCATTTGAGTACAGTTTTTACATTTGAGTTGTTAATATAGTAGACTGTAGCTAGTGGAGTAACACGACTGTATTCATCTGTATGAGCTGTAAAAGAACTCCTCTTTGTACTATGGAGTTGATAAGAATGGAAATTATGGATCACAAGTCAGTCAGTCTGTCAAGTGTGATTGCCATTTTACCAATCCTCTCCTTAAGCCCCTATAATTTACTTCTTGAATTTCCTCTGGATTCAAAATTTCAAATGAAGTTTATGGCTTTTGTTCTCAAATGTACAGATTGTACACATTTAAGAGATATGGACATCACATGAAGTTCTCAAGATGAGACCTGTTCAAGTCGCTCAAACAATCGAAAGTGGTAACCACCCGTCAGTCAATGCAGTGGCCACTGGCCACAGCGGAGCGATAACATAGGCATAGGTGGCGTTAGTCATGCACTCATGCTACCTTGGAGGGGTAACATAGGCCTTGGTGGTTATGGAGCGGTGCCATTTGGGCCGCTCTTCTACCAACCAACAGCTCCACCTCTCAAGGTTCTATTGGACCCCCTCCTCCTGCTTTTTGAGAGCTCAACTTTGATAGGTCCAGATTGTCTAATGGTGATAGTACTGCCATAGTGTGTGTTTCAGGATTCTAGGGGTGGCCTCAAGCTTGCGGGTGCTAAAAATAACTAGTCTTGGTGGAAGTATTGTGCAAGTGAAAGCTCTTCCCCTTCGTGAAGGGATTAAATTTAGGTTGGCTATTTTCTTGGTATAAAAAACTCCTCGTTATGCCTTAAAAAAGCCCTTTCATTATCGCCTTGTAAGTTGGAGCAGTGATAAAACGCTCATCATGAGCGGGCGACCATGTCCACTCACAGGGGTGAATGGGTAATTTAACAATTAGAAAAGGGGTAAACTAGTAATTTAACAATTTAAATGAAGTCAAGATGGTATTAGGGAATTGACTAGGGAATGAAAGGGGAAAAGGGATACACAAACAGGGGTTGAGTTAACAAAAACATGGATTTCAAACACACAGACAGGGGGTTGATTTAACAATAACCAGCGTTTCAAATACACAAACAGGGGTTCTTATCAATAATCAATTGTACTTTTTGGGGGGAAAAACTGAATGAGACACGCAAATCAATGCAGCTTTTTGCTTTATGGCAGAGATCACATGCTTACTTTTTGACAAATAGGAGTTGATTTAACAATAACCAAGGTTTCAAATACACAAGCATGAGTTCTTATCAATAACTAATTGTACTTTTTGGGAAAAAAGTTGTCAGTGTCACTTTTTGACTTAATATTATTTTTAATGCTTCCCACAATATTTTATTAATATAAATCTGTGACTGGGCAGAGGTGCCCACTCACAATGAGCGTTTTATCATAGCTCTTGTGAGTTGTAGGTGACAATTTGTGTGTAATTTTAATCAATCAAACGTCAGTGGAATATTCTTTGGTCACATTATTTGTAATGCGAAGTGCTGCTTTTTCACTTAACTAGTTGTTGACCCGTGCGCTATCGCGCACGGTCCCCCAAGGTAGCAAAAATTAATTAATCAATTAACAGTTTAATTATTTTAGCAAAATTATATCAATTAACATTGATGAATGTTATTTTAGTTTATATTTGTGAATTAAAACATATTGTTTAAGACTTTATGTTATTCGTAACTAACAAATCCTAAGTGCATCATTGTCTTTCTACAGCTAATGCTTGTTGGAGGAAGAGGTCGTAACTCAGTGGAGTATCCCTATGAATTTCAGGACTTTGCTAGGGTTTGAATTCTCATCCCAACAATAAGTCAGGGGAATTTCTCTTGTCGGTCTTTAGGCCTGTTGTCTTCTGGTTGTTAAACCTTATACCCAGTCTTTAAGTTGGTGTACCCTGAAAGCTAGTAGTCTAGCAGGGATTAGTCGTTAGTCCAATTATCTCTCCAAATAAAAAAAAGTTAATGCTTGTGGAAATAAAAGTTAATGCTTGTGGAAATAAGCATTACTAAATCGTGCACCATAGAGACCAAATTTGCTAGAGTACCCGAAGGAATGACTCTCCTCTACAAGCTGCTAAACTACCAGAGCTTTGAAAAACCATAATCTTTATTATACTCGAGTACACTACCATAGTCTATCTAAATAATAATGCACGTTAATAGCACAAAATTTAAAAAGAGATCAACTTCGTTATAACCCATAACCTTCAAAGTAGAGGTGATCATGGGTCGGGCCAAGCCTCAAAAAAATTGCCCATAGGTGGAGCCATGCCGGGCCGGGCCGAAATTGTGTGCCCAAAGCTCGCTATTTCGGGCCAAAAAGGGCGGGCTTTTCGGGCCAAAATTGGACTGGGCCAAAAAATAGACTAAAACGTCATTTTTGGCTTACCCAAAGCTCGTCCCCAAGCAAACAAAAATCGGGCCGGGTCCGGGGGCTGGGCTTTTTTGATCACCTCTACTTCAAAGCTTACGATGCAAGTTTGATTTCCCTTATTATTCTATATTATTTAATGCATTTATGAGAGTAATACACAATTTCAGGAAAAAAACACTTTTGAGATCTTCTCACATAATCTACAATTAGATTCCTTATTGAATCAAAATATACTTTCAATTAGCTGAAAAGCTACTTGCTCATACTTATTTCCAGAAAAATAATAGTAAAATCATTATATACACTTCCTTGTTTTTTAAAAAATCAATATTTATTATTTTTAATCAAAATATATCCTCTATTTGTTATAGCAATAACAAATCAACATAAAATCAATATTCTCTATTTGCAATCTCCAATTTATAATATAAAATTATACACATGCATGAATAGTGAGAGTAAACGATGACAACACGTAGTTGCATAAATAACATTCAGATAAGACTGGAAAATTCATTCATACAATCTTGTCCGAAATATTTCTTAAACATTAGCTCCAAGATCAAAATCTTGCTACTTGACAATGAAGACGTTGGACCAATGATCAGTTGCGCATGTTGCTTGCAATAATCCCGGGAAAAAAACTTCATTTCATCATAAAACGACTTAAAGTACATATATCTGAATTAAGTAACTTTAATGAACCCAATCTAATAGGATATTGTTCTATTTCACTTTTAGTATAATAGGATTAGGTTATCTATTACAGAATTTCACTCCTTTCCTTATTTAGCATAAGACCAATCTTTCTATATTATTATATTTACCATAAAGTCATATTCCTTCTCTTGGCCCACACAAAACCTTCAATTAAGTGTCGAACTCTTTTCCTATTTCTTTCCCTTCTATGAACTACCTAAAATGTGTCCTTAAACTTTGTGCAAAAAAAATGGGTAAGCAAATAAAAGGAAAGGAGTAATTCTTAGCTACTGTGACTTTTATCCACAATAATGTGTTGCAAGTGAGTCAAATACATCCACAAACAGAATCAAAACTCATTGAATAAGTAAATAAAATACATAAGCAAGTTTCAAAATTATGTGCCATACAAGCCGACCTCAAACATCATATTGTTCAATTATAGATTAAATAGATAGAAAGGCGTAAAGGCTCATACAACGGAGAATGAGGCATTTTAAATGTAGGACCAAATGTAATCACTCTCTTGCAATGATTACTACGTCAAATTTGAAGATTTCTCCTGCACTCTTCCATGACTTGGAAAAAATAGCAGCTTTCACATTTTTGTGCTCAAGACCAACTCAAAACCTGCACGCACATCCAGATCTCTAATGAAATTCAGAGGCAGACAAACTAAGAATTGCCATCAACAAATTGGCTTGTTCAAGCAAAAGCAGACAAATCAGATACTATATGTAGTTAAAAAAAGGTTGTATTAATGAGCCAACTACTTGAATAAAAATAACAAAGATGTGTTTCTAATCTAAAAAAGTCGCTATTACTGACCGCTCACAATTGATTTCTTAGAAAAGATTGGGGGGTGTTGAAGCTCACAATTGATTTCCATTCCATGGCTTGAACCAAACACCTAACACCTAATAAAGCTAACCATTTTTGTTACCATTCCTCACCTCTATTTGTTTTCATTCCCTTTCCATTTCATACCTTGAACCAAACGATCCCTAAATGTGTCATGATGAAACATTCACCTTCAAAAGCATGCATACTTTGATTCTCAATATATGAGACAAGTTAAAAGAATACATACTTTTTTTGTTGAACATCTCCATGAACATTCAAACTAAACTACTCCTTTCCGCATAATCCCTGAAACATCTATCACTTTTAATTTCCAACATCAAGAAAAATGCCACATGAATATCTAACTTAGAAATCAGAAAGTCCTATATTGTCCGAGTCTATCTTAATATCTCATTGAAACAGAAAAGCATGCAGAAATCTTTTCTTATAATGCAGACTTTTAAAAAAGACCCTTTTATGGTGCCAAGAGAAGTTTACCCAATTCTCCTGATCATAATAATTATATTAACAGGCGTACTAATTAATGCATGCAACAACATTAATATTCATTCTGGATGCATAATCCAAAAAGCTGGCTTTATTACATATCATGTTGGCAAAAACATTCCACGAAACAATGAAACTGATCACCTCTTCTTGGATATGCGGTCAACTTCAGTGGCCAACACTATGAAGTCCGATTAAAATGTTTCAAAATACATTTGTGTGAGATGGTCTCATCTAAAACTTCTCTTTACACATGTCAAAAGATGAATTTTTAGCTTTAATTAATTTTCTTAGGGTCGCTGCTAAATGTTGCCCTTGAATTCAAACCCTCTAGGTTTCCTTAATCTATAAATCAAATAATGCAACATAATGAACTATATATGTATATATACAAAGAAATTCTAGAATACACGATAGATATAAAGCGAAATAAATTCTAAGCAGCAAACTAATGAACTATTTATGGTTTGTTGTTGTCATTGTTTCAGTAGTTTTTTTCTTCGTTCCTTTTTTGGGTCGCAGTATGTATTAGAGCTGATTTTGCGTTCTAAAAGTATTGGGAAGATAGAAATTGAGAAAATTAGGTTATGTTCATGAGTTTGACTGGTGGAACTTATTTCACCACTTTAAAGAACTGTTAAACGAAGATAATTGGTGCTCAAAACCACTACTTAGTTGTAAAGGAAGAGAGGGATTAGCGTTATGGTCAACTTCTAGAATATTCCTAAGAGTTACAGCTATTTGATCAGACAAGAAAAGTTTATTTACTTGGCCATATGAGTAATTATGAAAGTTCAACTATTTCCAGTAGATGGAAATGGAAAGTTGCAGTATTTTTTAATACTAAACATGGACTAATCACTAATGCACACAGATGCATTCTTGCACATGCACTAAGGGTTGTAAATATAATGTTTTAACAGCTGTTAATACATTTGTAATTAAGTGATAATTAAAAGAAGCTGAACAAACCTTACTCTCATATAGCTCTTTTTCTTTCTTCATGTGGATGTTTTTTCTGCTTTGCTTCTCTCTCTTTCTGGCTTTAAGGTAATACTTTCTCCTTGGTCCTCACACCACGGGGAAGAAGAGATTCTATTACTGAACCAAAGGATACAAAAAACGAAAATAAGTATCAATGTCCCGTCCGGCCATCCTTGAGATAAGAGGTAGAAGAAAGCTAGTATTTCTTGTACTCCACCAATCTGAAAAGAAATAAACGAAGTTATGTTACCAATGAAAAAAGAAACATTGTCAAGAGAGCTTTGACAGCCTCTTTACAATAGATGGAAATAAATTAACTATCTCACATACATTTTGAGCTACAACAATGTCTGCGAACAGAGCTTATGAAAATTATGATCAAGATCCTACCAATGTAAATAAACACTGGAGAACTTTGACGACCTCTTTACCTCTTCTCTATTTTCAACATGTATATGCTATCGCAAATATGTTACTGGCCTTATAGTGATGTAGTAAATTTTCAAGAGCTCGTGCATATGTGATAGTATACACATGTTGAAAATAGATCCGGTAAAGAAATTAGGATGAATTTCACACAAAAGACGATCAATGAAAACTTAAAACCAAGCCAACCGTCAGCATAAACACTATTATAAACATAAAACCTATACTAATAAAAAAAACTTATACAGAGTAAAGGTAATGTCAAAATAAAGTGACTCAAAGATGAAGGGACCATAAATTTCATACATTGTAAGCAAAGTTATTAGATATAATCAGCAGACATGTTGAGATCTATTCCATCCAACCCTATTAAAACCAATTCTATAAAACACTTTAAGAATGTTGAGATCTATTCCATCCACCAGCGAAAACACATAAGAGATGACATCATATGAATTATGTGACTCTGGTATGAGCATGAGCCTGATCAAATGATATTTTCAGAAATTGTAATCATCACTTAAGGGAATAGTTTATCAATGTGATGAAACTTGTAAAAAAATAACATATAAGAGTCAACACTATAATTTGAAGTGAATCCATGGTTTATAGGAAAATAATGATGCCCAACAGACTGAAGAGATAGGGCATGTTCTCCACTTGCATCACTCTTGGCTTGAAAATATTCATAAACATGAAATATTACGATCTTTCTTTGACCCAACAGAGATATAAGCTAAATTTATACCCAAAATTAACTGAAATCAAACTCCTAAAAAAGATGAAAAATGAGATAACTTTCACCAAAATGGAATTAAGACCTCCAAAAATCTGGTAGTGGTATTTGGAATTTGTGTAATCATACTAAGATGACTGCATTTGATTATTCAAATAGCAAGTGCGGTGCACACATCCTTTCCATCACCATAATTCTTTATTTGGTGCTAATCTCTTCCAGTCTTCCTCCTACACTAAAAAACGAAAATGGAGTGCTTGCAAAAGTCACCTGAAAATTAGAGATTGAATGAGGACCCCATTCTTCCCCAATTAGAAGAAGATAACAGAAAATAAACCAGAGACTATTACGTAACTATCGCAAGATCACTCTTAAGGTGCTCAAACTCCATCACTTCAATCTGTCAAATTACACCCTCTAAACAAAATATGGCATCACCTGATCTTAGCATTGCAACTCTTATATTCATCCCACTCGACTAATCTAAACCTTGAAACCTCATACCATCACTATTGCCAAAAAAAAATTGTTTCCTAAATCTTCTCCTTTCACTAATCCAATCTTCTCAATCCCATATCTTTACCACATTGTACTCTACATGTTAACAATTAATACTTTTCAAGGAAGTTACCTACCCAATTAACTCAAGAAAGGGTGTACCAATTAACAAGGACAAAGCTAAGACTTCATCCTAAGGAGCCCAAATCAATCTAAAAGTTACAGATTTAACTGTAGCTTTACTTATATGTATTTAATAGAAAATGATTAACATGAAGTAGTTAAGCAGATAATAGGCAAGAACCCTGTGTTAATGCTATTTACCCCCCCCTTCTTATTGCAACCTCTCCACAATGCTTAGAAAACAACAGTACATACCTTTTCTTAAGCATCCTTTTCATCTCTCTATTATTCCTTTATAATTTACGTCTCATGATTAACCAAGGATCTCTATATTGGAATTAAGGGAAAAGCCAACAATAGAAAACTATAAAGGAATCTATTAAAAAACAAAAGGTGTAAATACCCAACTAAGAATGTATGAAACCATGATCTACATGTAATTTTAAACTCTCTCTCTAACTCTAACAGTAACTAACTCTCACTCTCACTCTAACTCTAATTTAACTCTAACTCTCTCTTTAACTCTAACTCTTTCTCTCTCTCCCCTCTCCCCCTTTTCCCCCCTTCCTCCCCCTCCAACTCCCCTCTCTCTCTCTCACTCTCACTCTAACTCTCACTCTCACTCTCACTCTCACTCTCACTCTCACTCTAACTTTCTCTCTAACTCTAACTCTACCTCTCTAACTCTAACTCTAACTCTAACACTAACACTAACTCTTAACTAACTCACTCTCACACTCTCTCTCTCTCTCTTAACTCTAACTCTAACTTTAACTCTCTAACTCACTCTCGCTTTCACTCTCACTCTCACTCTCACTCTCACTTTAATTTAACTCTAACTCTAACTCTAACTCTCACTCTCACTCTCACTCTCACTTTAATTCAACTCTAACTCTAACTCTAACTCTCACTCTAGCTCTAATTTAACTTTCTCTCTAACTCTTTAACTCTCTCTATAACTCTAACTCTAACTCTCTAACTCTACCTCTCTAACTCTAACTCTAAATCTAACTCTCTAACTCTCTAACTCACTCTCACTCTCACTCTCACTCTCACTCTCACTCTCACTCTCACTCTCACTTTTAACTCTAACTCTAACTCTCTAACTCTAACTCACTCTCACTCTCACTCTCACTCTAACTTTAATTTAACTCTTAACTCTAACTCTAATTTAACTTTTTCTCTAACTCTTTAACTCTCTCTATAACTCTAACTCTCTCTCTAACTCTAACTCTAACTCTAATTCTAACTCTAACTCTCTAACTCTCACTCACAAACTCACTCTCACTCTCACTCTAACTCTCACTAACTCACTCTCACTCACTCTCACTCTCACTCTCACTCTAACACTAACTCTCTCTCTAACTCTAACTCTAACTCTAACTCTAACTCTTTCTCTCTCTCTCCCTCTCCCCCTTTCCCCCCTCTCTCTCCCTTCCCTTCTCTCTAACTCTCTCTCTAACTCTAACTCTACCTCTCTAACTCTAACTCTCACCCACTAACTCACTTTCACTCTTACTCTCACTCTAACTCTAACTCTCTAACTCAAACTCTCTAACTCTCACTCACTTTCACTCTAACTCTAATTTAACTCTCTCTCTAACTCTAACCCTTTCTCTCTCTCTCTCTCTCTATGGCTCTCTTTCTCTCTCCCTCTCCCCCTTTCCCCCCTCCTCTCTCTCCCTCTCCCTTCCTCCCCCCTCTCTCCCTCCCCCTCGCTCTCTATTTCTCACTCTCACTCTAACTCTCTAACTCTCTCACTCTCACTCTCACTCTAACTCTCACTCACTAACTCACTCTAACACTAACTCTAACTCTCTAACTCTTAACTCACTCTAACTCTAACTCTAAGTCTAACTCTAACTCTCACTCTAACTCTAATTTAACTCTCTCACTCGCTCTAACTCTCACTCTAACTCTAACTCTCACTCACTCTCACTCTAACTCTCTAACTCTAACTCATTCTCACTCTCACTCTCATTTAACTCTCTCTCTCTAACTCTAACTCTAACTCTTTCTCTCTCTCTCTCTCTCCCCCTCTCCCCCTTTTCCCCCCCTCTCTCCTCCCCTTCTCTCTCACTCTAACTCTACCTCTCTAACTCTAATTCTCACTCTAACTCTCACTCACTAACTCACTTTCACTCTCACTCACTAACTCACTCTAACTCTAACTCTCACTCACTAACTCACGCTCACTCTCACTCTCACTTTCACTCTAACTCTAATTTAACTATCTCTCTAACTCTAACTCTAACTCTAACCTTTTCTCTCTCTCTCTCTATGTCTCTCCCTCCCCCCTTCCCTCCCCCCGTCTCTCCCTCCCCCTCGCTCTCTATCTCTCACTTTCACTCTAACTCTCTTTCTAACTCTCTCACTCTCACTCTCACTCTCACTCACTAACTCACTCTAACTCTAACTCTCTAACTCTAACTCTCACTCTCACTCTAACTCTAACTCTCACTCTAACTCTAATTTAACTCACTAACTCACTCTCAACTCTAACTCTAACTCTCACTCTAACAGTCTAACTCTAACTCTAACTCTAACTCTAACTCTCTAACTCTAACTCTAACTCACTCTCACTCTCACTCTCACTTTAATTTAACTCTAACTCTAAATCTAACTCTAATTTAACTTTCACTCTAACTCATTAACTCTCTCTATAACTCTAACTCTCTCTCTAACTCTCTAACTCTAACTCTACCTCTCTAACTCTCACTCACTAACTAACTCACTTTAACTCTAACTCTAACTCTAACTCTATATCTCTATCTCTAACTCTAATTCTCACTCACTAACTCACTCTCACTCTCACTCTCGCTCTAACTCTAATTTAACTCTCTCTCTAATGCTAACTCTAACTCCCTAACTCTATCTCTAAGTCTCTCTCTAACTCTAACTCTAACTCTTTCTTTCTCTCTCTCTCTCTCTCTATGTCTCTCTATCTCCCTCTCCCCCTTTTTTCCCCATCTCTCTCTCTCTCCCTTCCCTTGTCTCTCACTCTAACTCTATCTCTAACTCTAACTCTACCTCTACCTCTCTAACTCACTCTCACTCTCTCTCACTCTCACTCTAACTCTAACTCTAACTCTATAACTCTAACTCACTAACTCACGCTCACTTTCTTTCTCACTCTCACTCTAACTCTTACTCTAATTTAACTCTCTCTAACTCTAACTCTCTCTCTCTCCCTCTCTCCTTCTCCCCCTTTTTCCCCCTCTCTCTCCCTCCCCCTTCCTCCCCCCATCTCTCCATCCCCCTCGCTCTCATCTCTCACTCTCTCTCTAACTCTAACTCTCTAACTCTCTAAGTCTCTAACTCTCTAACTCTCTAACTCACTATCTCACTCTCACTCTAATTCTCTAACTCACTCTCACTCTAACTCTAACTCTCTAATTCTTACTCACTAACTCACTCTCACTCTCAGTACTCTCACTCTAACTCTAACTCTAATTTAACTCTTTCTCTCTAACTCTAACTCTAATTTAACTCTTTCTCTCTAACTCTAACTCTCTCTCTCTCTCCCCCTCTCTCTCACTCTAACTCTCTCTCTCTAACTCTAATTCTAACTCTCTAACTCTAACTCTACCTCTCTAACTATAACTCTAACTCAAACTCTAAACCTAGGCATAATATAGGCTTAACTACCCAACTCGAGTTTGTATGAGCAATTATAGAATGGTGAGTGGAATCTTTAGAGTAGATCTATACAGTGGAGTAGAAGAGTCATTTTTCCTTTAATTTCCTAGCTTGTATTAAGATTTTGTTTTATTATGGTCCTAATTTTTGCATTAGGATGTATAGAAGATGATTCACTTAGTCTTGAAAGACTGAGACCAGAGGGTTGGATCTATTTGGTATATATTGAGTATACTATTGAGTTTATCTAAGTTAGATTTGGCTAGGCAAAGATTCTAGTGAGCACCAGATCAGTTACTCATTGACCTAAAAGACATCTCTGTGCCGAATGATTGAAATAACTAATAGTTCACGCATTTACAATATTCAATTTAAACCAGTTGCCATATGCCTCCAAAAAACAGACATCAAAATGAGTAAAAAGTAGACTGCGGATTCTATCACTCCAGCAGATACATAAATCAGTTGAAGACAATGGTAATGTTACAGAAACACCATTTATTAGAATGGCCCAAATTTTCGCAATCATGCGAGAGACTAAAATGCGAAACCCGGTTTAGGAACATAAAATTGCCTATGTTCGAATAAGAAGTTTAGGGCATGTCCTATAGAGTACTTTCAAGAATATCATCGACTGGTGAAGCTTACGGTCAATTAATTCACACAAAACAAGTGTAAATCTTACTTGGGAAGAAAGTTAGAACAGAGGATATGGAAGCATTAGGCCGACTAAAAAAAATGAAAAGTGAATAAGAATGTAAAAAAAGTCCTTTTGCAAAGTGAAAATTAGACCTCATCTGCTGCATGGAACTCTGATAGGCTAACTCGCCACTCTTCTAAGGCAAAACGTTCCTTCACCACAAGATCCGTGACCTGTAAATTCGAAAGGTATTATTAAACATTCTACAAAGGTGAAATGAAAACATATTACCAACCCGGTTCGGTCATGAAAGCAGGTATCATTACACAACATTCTCGCTCCATAGATATTGAAAAATTACAATAAGTTTGGCAAGGAAAGGGTTGGGGGGGAAGAGAAGGGACTCTTACAAAGTAAAACCATAAGCTGTAGTTTTAAACTAGAGAAAACACATAGAGTGCACTTAATAAGTACGGATGAGGACTATTCATCCAAATTCCACTTAACCCATCCATGAATAAAGATGATGCTTTTGTCCCCAAATATAGTGGAATCATATAATATATCTAGTACATTTTACATAGAAGAAAGTTTATATTGGTGAAGATAAAATCCAAATGCACAGTACAAGACCAGCAATACCTATTATGTAAAAAGGCATTGACAATAGAGTACATACGCCACAGGACACTCACCCTCTTGGAGTAGTCCACCTACCACATTAAATCCAATCCATGAAATAAACATCATCAATACAAAGTAACAAAACCGCGACCTCCAATATGGATGAGAAAGACATACGCTGACCCACCACAATTTTATGACCTCTCTTTCAAGTTTCAAATATACAGATGACATTATTGGTATTTACTGGAGATATGTTGAAGGTAAGATTGTTCACTTGCATAGTAAAATAAATTACTTCTTCCCTCCTTTTCACTAACATCCTCCCGCACCACATTGACTGATCAGAACACTTGTCAATCACTCGCCAAATGTAGGAAATGCAACCACCCAAACATTAACCGATGGGTTTCGCTTGCTTCTAGTAGACTCATAATTTTTGTAATTACCCCTCTCTTCCTATAAGACTCGATCGTATATATGAAATTATAAAGGCAGTCACATGCTCCGAAGGAGCTGCAACATATCCCAAGCTGTCATGTAATCATAAATTTCGTTATTTCATAGCTAAGTAATTTTAGTGATTATATTTCATCCAAGATTAAATAAGATAATCATGTAATCATACAACTCAAGAATATAAATGGAAATAAAAACTGATGATGTCTTGATTTAGGGACATGAGAATTTTCAGCACCTCCATATTTATGAGAATAAGTTTGACTTTGATAATTATGATTATCAGTATAAGAAGAATTCTGCTGATCACTTTGATAGTTATCTTGTTCCCCGGACACTGCTGTGCATTTTAGTCAACTCCACGATAAAAATCTAGATATACAATAATACTCCTCACATCAAGTACAATTTACAACAGAAATTTGTGTTGCTAACCTGCGCCCAGGAGGATCTAGAACATTCTTCGATCTACTGAGAGTTGTTGTTGTTGTCGTTGTTGACATTATCGTAGTCATCGTCGTTGTTGCGTCCATCACGGTGTGCCTCTTTCGCTCTCTCCTCCTTCAAACTCCCTCCTATGCCACTTAACCATCTTGCCTTACTCTTTCTCGTGTCGCTTGAAACTCTCTTCAGCAAAATATCTCTCTAATAAAAAAAATACAGTATCCCTCTTCTAACCCTTATGTTCACAGTCCCTTCCAGTACTCTTGTAAACCTACTATCCCTCACTTGGACCTCATAGTGCTTCCACTCAGACTAATTCTTATCACCTTTCACCATAAACCCTTATTCCATGACAAACAACAAAATTAACCTTATGTTGTCAAACTGCACAAATTCACAATAGCTAGTTTACACACATATATAAACTCATTACCCATTAACCTGAAAAGATGCAGAATCACCACTTAATTTAACCATAAAAATGATTGAAAAAAGAGCACTTCAGATGATTCGTGAGGTAAATTCTACTCCAAAGTATGAATATTTGAATCTTTGGATAAATATCAGTATTAAGAAAGAGAGACTTACAGTGCTTCGTCTTTCAACATCATAGAAGCAGTGCTTGGTCTTCGTTTTACGATATTAAGAACAATAATAGCAGTCTCTTCCCTCCTCAGAGTGGTTGGGTGTATATTGTGGTAACACATATCAAAAGGAAAAGAAAATTAAATTAGACTCTAAACCATGAAAAATTAAGGCTTTTAAATCAATAGATCTATCAAATTACGAGAGACAGTTAATGCAAGTAAAGATATCAAATTAGAAGAGTACCACTTTGCTTTAATTCGGATAAAAGCCCTCTGGTTGGTTCCCGGTCTGGACTTCCCTCTGATTCTTGTCAGTCGCACTTCATCAAAAGGAATTCATGAACCCGAAAATAAACGATAAAGGGTGAGATCATCTGCTTTAATCAAATCTTACTTTTTATATTAAAATGAAACCCTAAAAACATAAAGAATCAGTCACAATTTCAAGCTTTTAATCCAAAAACTTCCAGATCCAAAAATATAAGCAAAAATGAAATAAAAAACCCTAAAATTCGACAAGAAAATACGCGGACGTCATGTGGGGTTTGTGTATCTGGAGTTTGTCGGACTGTTGATGAAGAATTAAATGCAGCAATCATGAGGATAGGTGATATTTGCTTATTGCTAGTATGTAAGCTAGTTAGCTTACACCTGAATGTTGGGTATGTTCTGACATCATTGAAGTTAAATGATGATTAGTATAGGGTTGGATTTGTTCCTTATTTTAGTAGTTGGAGCGATGTTGCTTAGCGAATCATGTTCATTTTCCAGTTGTCTTCCTGATTTTTATTTTGGCATATACACAAAGCTTTGAAGTGAAAACCATTATGCATTGCTTACATTCTGGAAATTGTCCTTCATGATGTTGGGCATGGCTTGAAACTTGAACTTCATCAATGTTTTCTGTGCAATTGTCTCGGATCACTTTGATGCTTGAGTTGCTAATTTTTCTCTTTCAATGACTTCGAACCTGTGTAGGCTTGAAGCTCACAAGAAGAGGCCTTTTGGTCCAACAATAAATGTAATTTTCTCTTTAAAGAATTAGTTGCCTTTCTATAAATCCATTACGAAACCTATTTTTAAATTTTTTGATATAGTTTAGTGCAGAGGAAGCTGTTAGCCACCAGCTTAATGCTCTAAACCCTCACAGGCACAGATGAGAGAGAGCTGAAGACTTGATTTTCAAAAAAATGGCATTAATGGGGTTAATGGGGGGGGGGTGGGTGAAGCAATAGGAGGGAAAAGTAATCTTTTTACCGAAACAGCAGGTCACAAGTTAATGTGGAGTGTTTTTGGCGGACATCCCTAATAGTTGGGGGTATTTAAAAAAACCCATAGTTGGGGTATTAAAAGCAGACACTCCAAAGTTGGGGGTATTCTCATCCATTTTTCCATTTTTTATTATACACCCGGGTGTACCGCGAGTATGGTGCACCCAAGACTATTTTTCTGCTAATTGCTCATTTGAAATCATCCAAATGAGCAAAATGTACTAAAAAAAGGAGAGTTTCAAATGAGCAAATAAGTAAAAATTAGTGTTGGGTATGTATCATGTGCATGGTACATCCGGGTGTATGATGAATAAATATATAATTGACTATTATAATGTACTCAAAAAACAGTTTCCCCACGTTTACTTCTTTAAGCTCAACAAAAACAGAGGAAAAAATCTAAAAATTGCAGGATTAGACTACAGAAAAAATGTATGTATGAAGTCATTATTAAATCAGAAATCAGGGGCATGAGATTTAATTTCATATAATTTTGTTAGGCATTTAAGAATATTCTCTAGTTTGAGTTCCAAATATCTTGGAAAACCAATCACAAGTATAGCTGGAAGAAGTCAACGCCATTAAGGACTTTACTATAGACCCATCACGTGGTGAAAGCTTCAATTAAAATTCTACTCAAATTAGGATTTATGCATATGCTTCTTATCTTTATATATTAAGAATATTATGATATAATAAAAATATGATTAATATTTTTAGCATAGATTATTATCTTATCATCTCATTATCTTATGATTTATTTTGAATAAGTGTTTTGATAATATTAGGAAATATTGTATTGAGTTAAAGGAATATTGTATCCGTATAACCATTTTTCAAAATCAACGCAGGATGTATTTATTCTTCGTTTCCACTTTCCAGTGAAACTCTTTCTTCCCATCTACTAACAGGTAATCTCTTTCTTTCCTCTTCTTGGCTGCATATATAGTTTGAGTTTCACTTCTTCGGTTTTCATTATTGCTGCTGTGCACTTCTCTAATCGAAGGAGCGAGGTTGTTATACAATTCTTTTTTTATAAAAAAAACTTCATTTGGCCTACTATTAACAAAGTCTTTTAGTGAATGCTATTATGTTGTAAAGTCTTATGAGGGTGCATGGTATCCAAGTCCTAGGATCAAGTCCCGTTTACATCACGCTTAGTTGCTCTCAAACGCCAAAAGAAATCAACAAAGCCTTTTAGAGTTTGTAAATTCTATTAATCATCAGCATATTATTGATTATCTTGTGGGGATTTCCATAAGTATTATAGTAAATCATTATTATTGATGGTTCTTGCCTCTTGGAGCCCTAATATTGGTTTTATATTCTATCAATTACTATTAAGATGTTACTATTAACCTTGTAGGATTCTTTATAAAATCGAATCGTGTCTTAGCTTGTTCTTATTTCAGCTAATTCATGTATGCTATCGCTACATTTCATGAAAGAGAGGAAATATTCCTTTTTTCCTTGGCTACGGGATTTTTGGAAAAATAAATTGTGTGGATGTTACACGCAGGCGCACCGTAATATTGGTAGGATTTCAATCTTAAGCCTTCCAGATGATGTGATCAATGATCATATAGATATCCTCAGTAGACTCACGGCTAAGAGCGTTTTTGCATGTAGACTAGTTTGTTCAAAATGGCTTCACTTGTCTTCCACACAATTTTTTTGTTGAAATCCATCTTACTCGTGCTACTCCTCTACTTTTGGGACAAGATAATAACACTGAGAGGATTTTGAAAAACGGTTATACACTTAATTATACGGATATGTTTTTACTACAAGACTTTGGAAAGAATTTAATGCTCAAGCAAGTACGTATAAAAGGTGTGAAATACCTCTATAAGTGTCATTGGGACTTATATGCTTCTTGCAATGGGTTTCTTCTCTTCACGATTGATAAAGGCCCTATTCCAACAACTTTTGCACTAACTTTTATTGTTTTGACCTAATTGAGTGTTTGGCATAATAGAGGTTGGAGTAGTTGTTTGGCCTGCTCGGCAAAAGAAGTTGTTGGAGTACTATTCGGGTAGCTGTTAGTTGTCGGCTAGTAGCTGTTAGTTGTCGGCTAGTAGCTGTTAGTTCTTAGCTGTGAAAGTAGTTGTTTCAAAAATATAAGTGTTTGGTAAAAGTAGCTGCTGCGATTATATAAGATAAAATAATGACATATTGTTTAGTTAAATATTAATTTTAATAATATGATTAATTACAATATGATTAAATTAAGTGTTTATATTATGAACACATTGCATTATTTTTCTTTTTATAATAGATAAATTTTAGTTGGATTTTGTGACTCTTAATATGATATTCAAATATATACACTTTATAAAAACTAAGGGCCTATTCTTTTCGGCATAAAACAACTAAACTGAACTGAACTGATTGCAAGCGGACGGCGGTTGCAAGCGAACGAAATAAATTATAACTAATAATAACTAATGATAATAAATTAGGAGCGAACCGAACCAAGCGGCCGATTGCAAATCGAACGAAAATAAGTTGGGGAGAACAGGCCCTAAAACTATCCTATAATGAATAAAATATGAATAATTAATTGTCATTTCCAATAATTCAATAATGTTGTCTAGCTCTCCAGGCATATTTAGCATAAATTTTAAATTAGGTTTGTGAAACACTAAAAAAATAAGATGATATTCATATGCATTAACTAAAAAGCAAAATAGTCTTCATATGAATACATTTTGCGAAAAATATTATCTTTTACATTAATTTACTTGGGGACGTTTAGCTCGCCATAAAGATTCAGCTATACGGTCAAGAATAATCTGCAATTCTGTAGAACTTCCCGCTCTAATTCCACCATCTGAAGTAACATGAACATCCATAAGCTCTGACAAGGGTATAAAATCAGGATACTAACTCCTCTAAAACTCTAAAAAGGGATCATCAGGTGAATTTATTCTAATGTAGTTATGCAATGCAAATGTAGCAACCATGATTTGTATTTGTGTCTCAACATTATATTGTAGCATGTTAGTAAGTACTTTACACCCCTGCTCCAGGACTCCAAAACATCTCTCAATGCAACTTCGAAGAGATGAGTGCCAACGATTAAATGTTTCTCGATCATCTCGTGGAGGTGTGTGTTTAAATTGTTCTAGATGGTACTACCTTAACTTGGGGTATGGTACCAAATAACCCTTTCGATCTGGATAATAGAGGTTGGAGTAGTTGTTAGAGTTTCAAGTAGCTTTTGGATGGCCTTTCTCAAACGTCAGAAATATAGCGTTTAGGGTTTGAGAGGAACGTTGCAGCAGCTATGGAGGTGTAGAGATGACCAGTAAAGTCTTCCCCGATTCTCGTAATAGCTTTTCTCAAATGTTTTATTTAAATTTCTAACGTTTGAGAAAAGCTATCCAAAAGCTACTTGAATATCTAACAACTAACTACTTCAACCTCTATTATCCAGATCGAAATGGTTATTTGGTACCATAACCCAAGTTAAGGTACTATCTAGAACAACTTAAACACACACCTCCACGATATGATCGAGAAACTTTTAACCGTTGGCACTCATCTCTTCGAAGTTGCATTGAGAGATGTTTTGGAGTCCAGAAGTAGAGGTGGAAAGTACCTACTAACATACCACAATATAATGTTGAGACACAAATACAAATTATGGATGCTACATTTGCATTGCATAACTACATTAGAACAAATTCACCTGATGATTCCTTTTTAGAGTTTTAGAGGAGTATCCTGATTTTATACCCTCGTCGGAGCTTCCTGATGTTCATGTTACTTCAGATGGTGGAATTAGAGCGGGAAGTTCTACGTAAATGCAGCTTATTCGTGACTGTATAGCTGAATCTATATGGCGAGCTAAACATCCCCAAGTACATTAATGTAAAGGAGAATATTTTTCACAAAATGTATTCATTATGAAGACTATTTAGCTTTTTAGTTAATGCATATGAATATCATCTTATATTTTTAGTGTTTCATAAACCTAATTTAAAATTTATATGCTAAAGTTGCCTGGAGAGCTAGACAACATTATTGAATTATTGGAAATGACATTAATTTTCCATATTTTATTCATTATAGGATAGTTTAATTAGTTTTTATAAAGTGTATATATTTGAATATAATATTAAGAGTCACAAAATCAAACTAAAATTTATCTATTATAAAAAGAAAAATAATGCACTGTGTTCATAATATAAACATTTAATTTAACCATATAGTAATTAATTATATTATTAGAATTAATATTTAACTAAATAATATGTCATTTTTATCTTATATAATCGCAACAATTACTTTTACCAAACACTTATATTTTAAACAGCTACTTTCACAGCTAACAACTACTAGCCAACAACTAACAACTACCCGAACAACTGACAGCTACCCCAGCCAACAACTGCTTTTGCCGAATAGGCCAAAAGATAACTTTCATGTCATCTACAATCCCATCACACGAGAAGAGTGTCATTTAGTGGAGAACAACTAGCAGTTTGTGGATTCTTTTGTCATCAATTTGAAAGAGACCATAAGTGGACATTAACGCACAATCGAATGAAGCTTTTAGAGATGAATGGGAGATTATCCTTGTCTATTGTGAATGAGAATACAATTGAAGTATGGATTTTGGAAGACCTTGCTAGTTTGGTGTGGACAAAAAAGTGTTAGAAATGTGATCAAACAAGGGAACCGGATACACTACTCCAAGGCACGGAAACTACGCTTTCCTATTAGTTTAATTTCGCCCCTCTAAGATCACCGGGTTAACACGAAATAACTAATGAGATACAATGGAGAGAAACAATTCACAAGATGATCTTCTATGTGAATCAACAAGAACTTTGAGTTTGTAGTTTGTGAAGAACACTAGAGAAAAAGTAGCAAGTTTTCTCTCAAGCAAAGCAAGAAGATTAGAATCTTAAAACTGATTTTCTCCTCCCTCTCATATGAATGACAAGGGTCATATAACATATTCCCTCTTGATTAGAGCTGTTACAGCATTCATCTCCCTTTAATCCCCTGATTAAGAACACTTAATCATCATTAAACGGAAAACGTATGCAATACAACGGTTATAAACCGTCCACGCAAAATTTCACGCCCAAAACAGAATACACGTCGCGACCCGCGATACAGATCGTGAGTCGCGAAAATGCACTGGTCGCGACCCGCGACGGATGTCGCGACCCGCGACCAACCTTCTGTTTTGCTTGATTGCTCCACGTGATTTTGTGCATTCTAATCTTAGCATACTAGACCTCCTCCTCTTCTAGTATAGAACCATATGAGCTTACAAAACCCATTACCCTATAAATGTTCCAACAATCCTCCTCCCATTTATAGGGTAATGTTGAAAAGTTTTCAACTTGCTATAAATCACAAATAAAACATGCTCATGCATCATGGAAATATCTTACGATTGAATCTCCACTTAGTAAAAGTAACATTACAACAATTTCGATTATAATGATAGACAAAGCTTTGAATCATATAACCACCACAAATCATTGAAGATACTAATACACATAAACATTAACTTAGTTCTTAACCTCCGACACCTATGAAGCCTTGGTGTCCATATCCTTTCATAAGCGTTCCAAGTCAAGCCTTAGACTTGGTGAAGCGGCCAAACCTCTAGCTTATATAGGTAAATCTTTACGCACAGGCTCCTACAATTGAGCACTTATCAAAGACTTATTTAGAAACTTAATTCAACCTCTTATCATTGTAGTAACAAGCACTAACCTCGGGATGTAAATAACACAAGTGCTTCCAACCTTTAAGAAAAGTACTATCCTCATTGAATTTGAGATCTAACGCTGTATTAGACATCAAATTGAGTTTTCCTTAGCTAAAGGTTGATCAATAGGCTTAAGACCCATCCCTTTGTTCATTTTGTTCACTAGTTCCCTTGACAACTGTTTAGTAAACGTATCCGCCAAGTTCAAACTAGACCGAACAAAATTAATAGTTATACAACTATTCCTTATCATTTCACGCACATAGCTATGTCTAACTCCAATGTGCCTTGACTTGCCATTGTAGACTTCACTATAAGCTTTAGCTATGGTTGATGCACTATCACAATGAATAGCAAGAGGTGACATAGGTTTGACCCACAAGTCAACCACACTCAACACATTCCTTAGCCATTCCGCTTCTTGGCAACAAGATGCCAATGCAATGAATTCAGATGCCATAGTGGAATCCGTTATACATGTTTGCTTCTTGGATGCCCATGAAATAGCACCTCCTCCAAGAAGAAACACCCATCCACTTGTGGATGAATAATCTTCCTTGTTGGAAATCCAACTAGCATCCGAGTAACCTTCTAGAATAGAAGGTTCTCCTTTGTAAGTTATGACATAATCCAAGGTTTTATTCAAATACCTTAACACTCTTCTCAATGCTTGCCAATGCAACATACTAGGATTACTAGTATACTGCTGAGTTTGCCAATAGCAAAAGCTATATCCTACGAGTGCTAGTCATAGCATACATCAAGCTTCCAATTAAGCTTGCATACTCCAATTGTGAAATAGGAGTACCACTACTCGGAACCAAGTGAACACTAGGATCCATCGGAGTAGCAAAATGAGTCGAGTTCGATTCATTAAACCTCTTAATCACTTTCTCAATGTAATGAGATTGTGATAAAGAAATTGACCCTTTACCTCTCATTATTCTAATACCTAGAATAACATCCGCTTCACCCAAATCTTTCATGGAGAAGCTAGAAGAGAGAAAGACTTTGGTTTTTTTCCACTTGTTCCAAATCGGTCCCAAAGATAAGCATATCATCAACATATAAGCAAATTATAACTCCATTACCGTTATTATCAAATTTACTATATACACACTTATCGGATCGATTTATTTTGAACCCACTAGACAAAATGACCTCATCAAATTTTTGATGTCATTGCTTAGGTGCTTGTTTAAGACCATACAAAGATCGAACTAATTTGCAAACCTTACTCTCTTGACCTTTGACTACAAAACCTTCAGGTTGATTCATGTACACTTCCTCCTCCAATTCACCATTAAGGAAGGCAGTTTTGACATCCATTTGGTGAATTACTAGACCATGAATCGCAGCCAATGCTATCAAAAGTCTAATGGTAGCTATTCTAGCAACCGGAGCATAAGTGTCAAAATAATCGATACCATATCTTTGCCTAAAACCTTGGACCACTAATCGGGCCTTATGTTTTAGTATGGTTCCATCGATCTTCCTTTTCCTTACGAAAATCCACTTACAACCTAAAGGTTTGCATCCGGGAGGTAAATTAGCTAAAATCCAAGTATGATTTCCCATTATTGAATCCATTTCATCATTCACTGCCTCTTTCCAGAAAGCAGAATCATGAGACTTCATAGCCTCATCAAAGGTCCTAGGATCCTCCTCCATATTATAACAATATGAAATTTGAGTCACAATAGACTCCCTTGACCCTTCAACTAAATATAGTTGAAAATCCGGTCCAAAAGATTTCTCTTTTCTAATTCTTTTACTTTTCGTAATTTCCGGTGTTGTAGTATCATGATCATTGTTAATGTCATCTACAACATTGGAACTAGTACTAGGTATCATGTCCTTTGGTCTTGGAATCGATGAGAATCGAGTCTCATCAAATATTGCATCCCTTGACTCTATCACAGAATGGATAGAGACAAAATCATTTGGCTCAATGACATAAAACCTATAGGCTTTGCTATGTACCGCATAGCCTATAAAAATGCAATCAATTCCTTTTTCACCTAATGTTTTCCTTTTAGGTTCCGTCAATTTGACAATTGCCCTACAACCCCATACCTTAAGGTAATTGAGATTAGGCTTTTTGTTACACCAAAGTTCATAAGGGGTAGTCTTATTCCTTTTATTAGGAACTCGATTTAATATATAACATGCAGTTAAAATTGCATCACCCCCAAAACCGTCATTTAGACCCGAATTAGAAAGCATGGTGTTAACAATTTCTTTTAGAACCCTATTTTTCCTTTCCGCTATACCATTACTTTGAGGTGAGTATGGGGCGGTTGTTTCATGAATTACACCAATGGAACTAAAATAGCTAGGATTATAGTATTCACCACCCCTATCCGTCCAAAGTCTTTTAACTTTTTCATTAAGTTGAAGTTCCACTTCGGTCTTAAAAATCTTAAACTTTTCTGGTGCTTCATCTTTAGTAAATAATAAATATATGTAACAAAACCTTGAATAATCATCAATAAAAGTCACAATATATTTTTTTATTTCCTAAAGAAGGTGAACTATGAAAGTCACACAAGTCACTATGCACCAATTCAAGCAATACCGTTTGTCTAGTCACACTAGGATAAGGATTCTTTGTAATCTTATTTAGCATGCATGTCTTACACTTCTCTAACTTTAAATCGAAAGAAGGTATTAAACCTAGCTTAGACATGTCATATAATCTACGATAGTTTACATGACATAAACGATTGTGCCATAGAGAAGAAACATCAAGCATGTAAATAGAACTAGTATCAATTGCATTATTAATACGAAATTTAAACATACCATTACAATAAAAACCTTATCCAACAAAAATACCACCCTTGGAAACAATAAACTTATCCGATTCAAATACAACTTTAAAACCAAATTTATTCAAAAGACCCCCCGACACAAGATTCTTCCTAACTTCCGGTACATAAACAACATCCCGGAGAGTTAAAGTATTTCCTGAGGTTAACAACAATTCTACTTGGCCTATACCCTTGGCCTTTACCGTAGAATCATTCCCCATATACAAGATTGGACCATCATCCAATTCTTCCAAAGACTTGAAGAAGTGCTTATTATTGCACACATGTCTAGAGGCCCCGAATCTATCCACCAAGAATCATCAACTCCGCACAAACATAATTTCGAAATCATAGCCACAAAATTCATCTCTTCAATTACATTTTCATGTGCAACTTTACCTTGGTTTTGAACAACACTAGGTTGTCCATTCTTTGTCTTCTTCTTCTTAGAAGGACAATCCCTCTTGAGATGAGGTCCATTGCATACCCAACAAGTGAGGGTCTTCCTCTTCTTGTTTGCAAAGTTGGTTTTAGAGTTGTTATTGTTGGATTTCTTGGTCCCACTAGACCCACCAACCTCTACCATATTCACGGTAGACTTAGGGATACTAGGAGTAGTATCCTTAACCCCATCTTGAGCCCGGATACCCTCTTCAATACGAAGATGAGTTCCTAATTGCTCCATGGACATATCTTCCTTCCTATGTTTCAAGGAATGCTTAGTTTCTTTCCAAGAATGTGGTAATTTATCAATGATTGAGGCTACGGCAATAGCCTCATCCATCACCATACCATGTGATCTTATTTGGTTCAAAATATGATGAACTTCATGAAATTGCTCTATAATAGGCCGATCATTAGTCATTTTAAATGAATTAAAATTACTAACAAGAAATTTCTTACTTGAAGCATCTTCCGAAATATACTTGGCCTTAAGAGCATCCCAAAGTTCCTTTGCACTCTCCACATTTTGGTAAAGATCGAACAAAGGGTCGGTAAGAGAGTTGAGGATGTGACCCCGACAAATGTAGTCATCATTCTCCCACTTTGTTCTCTTCCTTGTAGTCTCCACGGACTCTTCCTCTCCATCTTTTGGGAATGGTGGCATGGGTGTTGAAAGAACATACACCACATTCAAAGTTGTCAACAAGAAGTGCATCTTCTTTTGCCATCTTCGATAACCCACCCCCTCAAACTTGTCCAACTTTTGGAAGTTCATAGTCATGTCCTTGAGTGATTGAGCCATATCCGAAAAGAAGAAGATTAAATTAATATATTATTAGAAATGTGATCAAACAAGGGAACCGGATACACCACTCCAAGGCACGGAAACTACACTTTCCTATTAGTTTAATTTCGCCCCTCTAGGATCACCGGGTTAACACGAAATAACTAATGAGATACAATGGAGAGAAACAATTCACAAGATGATCTTCTATGTGAATCAACAAGAACTTTGAGTTTGTAGTTTGTGAAGAACACTAGAGAAAAAGTAGCAAGTTTTCTCTCAAGCAAAGCAAGAAGATTAGAATCTCAAAACTGATTTTCTCCTCCCTCTCATATGAATGACAAGGGTCATATAACATATTCCCTCTTGATTAGAGCTGTTACAGCATTCATCTCCCTTTAATCCCCTGATTAAGAACACTTAATCATCATTAAACGGAAAACGTATGCAATACAACGGTTATAAACCGTCCACGCAAAATTTCACGCCCAAAACAGAATACACTTTGCGACCCGCGATACAGATCGCGAGTCGCGAAAATGCACTGGTCGCGACCCGCGACGGATGTCGCGACCCGCGACCAACCTTCTGTTTTGCTTGATTGCTCCACGTGATTTTGTGCATTCTAATCTTAGCATACTAGACCTCCTCCTCTTCTAGTATATAGAACCATATGAGCTTACAAAACCCATTACCCTATAAATGTTCCAACAAAAAGTACGTTGTAAATTGTGATCGTCAATTTGACCATGACCCATCTCGTGGTATAAATCCGATTTTGATCATCCAAAGTGATCACCTTTTAATTAACTAGCCTAAAAGGGGGCTGTTTTGGTATAATTTATGCTCGAACGACTTTCACAAAGTGAAGACAAGATCTAATATGGTGGGGAGAAAATGTGAGATTAATGTTGTAAGATACTCTAGCAGAATTTGTCACCATAAATAAAGACATGTAATATTTTCTCTTGATGTTTAAATTTAAATGTTTGTCTAATGTTACTACTAGTGAGATCGATGCTCTTTTTTCTATTATATAACTATACTTTTGGATTGGATTATTCATGACGATCTTAAACTATCGAACATCTTGGTTATGGGTGACCAAGAGAAGCAGGGTGTTGTTCAAATTGCTTATTTTGGATTAGCATGCAAGAGTATACCAAGCTCTGTAAAAGGCATTGGCTGACAACGGGGTAAGGAGCCTACAGGCTACAGCTTAGTGGTTTCTGACTTGCTTTACTTTGTTCACATAATCCTTTTTAATCTTTCTTATCTTCATGCACCCATAGGTTATTCTTCATAGATGATTAAGTGCCTATTTTGCAAGGTTGATAGATGTCTAAGTTTACAATGGTATTTTCTAAGCAATTGAATCTACTTAAAACATATCTATATGTTTGTGTGTAGGGGTGGGGGGTATCCTAAAGGATGGAATTATCTATAATGTGGGAAATGGAAGAGACACCTATCTTTGGTTTCATCATTGGGTAGGGGATGAACCACTTTACAAAATTCCTAGTATCAATATTCCTGATTCAATTGCACACTGGACAGTATCTCATATCATTATGCATAATGAATGGAATCCCTCAAGCATTTCTTCCATCATTCCGAACTATTTACTTACCCTTATTGCTGCTATTCCACTCCCTAAATTTGCTGAAGTTGAAGATGGTATAAGATGGGTTCACTCTCAAGATGGAGACTTTACCATTAAAACAGCTTATCATCGATGTGACTTTTGCTCAAACCCTATAACCCTGCAACCTAATATTTGGATTAAGATTTGGAAACACAGGGCACCCTTTAAGTATAAGATGTTGCTTTGGAACATTGTGCATGAAATCCTTCCCACGGCCACCATCTTAAAAAAGAAAATTAGTTCCTTTGATCCAACTTGTCATAGTTGTGGTCTTTATCCTGAATCTCATCTGCATTTATTTAGAGATTGTTTTCATGCTAGCATTTTATGGAAACGAATCATCAAAAACTTGAATTTCACTTCCACACTTAATCTAAACAGTTTTTTTTAATGATAATTGGGATGATTGGATTAGTTTCAATATGAAACAATCATCCAACTGGGTGTTTATGTTTGTCATTGGCCTATGGCATATCTGGAAGGTCAGAAATAGGGTTGTCTTTGAAGGAGTAATGACAAGATCCTCCACTCACTTTAATCATTTCTATGTGGATTATTTGCACTCTAATCATGTTTTTCAGAAAGGAAGTCAGGTTATGGCCAACCCACATCAACAAGTCCAATGGAAGCCTTATGTACATGGGTACCTAAAGCTTAATTAATACAGATGGATCATGGAAAGCGAAAGAAAAATCTAGTGGTGGAGGTGTTATTAGGCGCACTGATGGCTCATGGTGTTTGGGTTTTTCAATCAAGTTCTCGGCAGTGAATCCAGCAGCAGCAGAGCTCATTACCATTCGTGAAGGACTTGCAAGAGCGAGAGATTTCAACATTGATCGCCTAGAAGTGGAAACGGATGCTCAAGCACTCAAAATCATGATGGATCGAGCAGAGCAGTACCCACATCATGAACTCAGCGCTATCATATGTGATGTGGCCAAGCTGCTCAAACATAACTGGGTTGTGATTTTCCTTCATGCAAGGAGGGATGCAAATGTCATAGCTCACAAGCTTGCTAGGTATGGCATGGAAATGGAAGAAGATAAGAAATATCATTTTACTCCCCCCAATGTGTTATGCACGACTATATTCAAGAGCTAGTCAACCCTATGGCTTAGCTAGGTGTCTGAGATGGAGTTTGTTTTTGGTTGATCCTACCATCACTGTGGTTGTATTTATCTTCTGGTGTTGTTTTTGGGATCCGAAACTCTGGACTGGAAACTGCTTAACTTAATATAATTCCACTTTTGTGTTAAAAAAAAGTGTAGGGGTGGGGGTGGGGGGTATAGTAATATTGGTGCAGGACCATGCTATATTTTTTGAAAAAGAGAGACAAGGTGTAATAGTCATGTGTGATTCGTCATTCATGCACTTCTTAGGTGATAGGATGTTGGTGGTTAGTTGGTCTAGTAGGTGATTTTTTAGGCGTGGCCTGGTCCGAACCTGGTCCGGCTCGCCATTTGATAACTTTATTAGAAGCTATAGGAAAACAAAAAATAAAGAGAAGGGGAAGAGAGAAGTGAGAAGAAAATGGGTTAATTTGGGGTTAATAGGGTTTTTAGGCTTTAGGGGTTAATTAGAAGCTAATGATTAATGGAGTTAGACTTTCCGTTAGTAATAAAGGCATGTTGTATATTTGTATAAAAAATTAAGTTGGGATTCCCTGGAAAAAACCGTCGCACCTTCTTCCGGTTTCTTATAAACGATATTTAGTCTATTATAATAGAACTTGAAAATGGTAATTATACTCGTCGTGTCTTTTAGCTGGAAAACAGAGGCCAGGGTGCCATTCCTTTGACAAGTACTTATGAGAATTTGACTCCACGAGAAATTAAACAAAAAGCTGATGAATTGGCCATTTCTTACATGTACCAATTGAAGTATCTTGAATAATAAAGTGGCTCTGTCGTGTATTCATCGAGAGGAAGGAATTGATTTGATTCGACTTGGATCAATTGCAATATCCGAAAATATAGTTATTTCTTCATTCAAATTCGAAGTGGACTTTTTTTCTATTTTTGTATTCTTTTAAGATTTAAGGACTAATTATTAAATTGCAAAAAAATCAAATAATAGATTCGTGGATTTGATACATTGGAAAAGAATTCATGTTTGATAGAAATAGTAGATGGCATAAGGTTGACAAACGCGACGGATTCATTAATAATTTATAGATGATAAAAATGGAAAAAGGGTACACGTGAATTTTCAATACATCAAAAATATCTCGTGCATAAGCTTAAAATTGGAAGATATTTGGTGAAAAAATCCATTTATTTAATTACTACACTTGGGATGAAATATAAAGGACATGAAAGATAGACTTTGGAAAATTTCCCGCAAATGCCCGCATACACAGCTCATAAGTCATAACTAACCAAATCACAAAATCACTCTTTATTCCAACCAATTTTGGATGTTACATTAGAATTTTGAGCAAGAAATCTTGCTCAAATCAACAAATATGTTCACCAAATCCCAATGTTTCGATATCAGTTGTTTTTTTCAGTCATCTCGTCATCTACAAACTTCACTCAACACCAGATTCTCACTTTCTCCGATTGAAACTCATGATTCTTCCAAAAAATTCAGAGATTCAAATGTTGTTGATATTCCCAATAAAGGGTTGAAGAAATTCCGAAGATTTGAGAAGCAGAATTTAAACCCAGTTGTTGTAATTGATAAACAGAGTAGTTTGAGTAAAAACCCAATTGGGTCTGTTGATGATATCACTAGATTACAATCGGGGAAGAATTTGGATCAACAAAGGAAGATAAATGGTGGGGTTGAATTAGAAGTCGGGGGTGAAAAATTTAGTGTTAAAAAGTTGCACACCAAGTGTTCGACGAAATGGGCCAGTTATGGTGGGTGTATTCCATCCATATTGCAGGCGTTGGAGAGTATAAGTGACTTAGATGAGGCGTTTCGGCCGTGGGAAGAGAGGCTTAGCAACAAAGAGAGGAGTATTATCTTGAAGGAGCAAGTGAGTTGGGAGAGAGCAGTGGAGATTTTTGAGTGGTTTAAGAAGAAGGGTTGTTATGAGTTGAATGTGATTCATTATAATATCATGCTTAGGATTCTAGGAAAAGCGCGTAAATGGGGCGAAGTAGAAATGCTATGGGATGAGATGAAGATGAAGAGGATTGCACCAATTAATTCTACTTATGGTACATTGATTGATGTTTATAGCAAAGGTGGTCTTAAGGAGGAGGCTTTGGTTTGGTTGCAGAGGATGAATGAACAAGGCATGGAGCCTGATGAAGTTACTATGGGAATTGTTGTTCAAATGTATAAGAAATTGGGGGAGTTTAGAAAGGCTGAGGAGTTCTTTAAAATGTGGTCTTCGGAGAAATCGACGAAAGGCAAGGATGCACTAAAAGCACACAGAGTCAGCGCCACGAAAGTGAATTCTAGGACTCAAGTTGGTTTGAGCTTGTACACATATAATACACTCATTGACACTTATGGGAAATCTGGGCAGCTTCAAGAGATGTCTCAAACTTTTCAGAAGATGCTTGAAGAAGGAGTAATTCCTGATACAATAACCTTCAATACTATGATTCACATCTATGGCAATATAGGCAATTTAGAAGAGGTTAACTCATTGGTGCGGAAGATGGAAGAACTTAACCGCGCTCCTGATACAAGAACATATAACATTCTCATATCTCTTTATACTAAGCGTGATGACATCAACCTTGCATTTAGTTACTTTGCTCGAATGAAACAGGCGTGCCTTGATCCTGATCCTGTGAGCTACCGCACCCTTTTGTATGCTTTCTCTATAAGGCAAATGGTTTTTGAAGCAGAGATGCTTATCTCAGAAATGAATAAAAGGGGTCTTGAAATTGATGAATTTACACAGTCTGCCCTGACTAGAATGTATATTGACGCTGACATGCTTGAAAAGTCATGGTCATGGTTTAAGCGTTTCCACTCCGAAGGTAACATGACTTCAGAATGCTATTCTGCTAATATTGACGCATATGGAGAACGTGGGTATGTAGATGAAGCTGAGAAAGTGTTTGTTTGTTGCCAAGAGAAGAACAAATTAGGTGTGTTGGAATTCAATGTGATGATAAAAGCTTATGGCATAGGTAAGAAGTATGACAAGGCATGTCAGTTGTTTGATCGTATGGAGAAGCTAGGAATTCTACCAGATAGATGTAGCTATATCTCTCTCATACAATCACTAGCTGCTGCTGATTTGCCTCATGTTGCGAAGCCCCTATTTGTTGAAGATGCAAGAAGCAGGTCTAGTGAATGATTGCGTTCCATACTGTGCCCTAATCTCAAGCTTCGCAAAGCTCGGTCAGTTGGAATTAGCCAAAAGCTTGTACAAGGAGATGATTGGTTATGATGTGCAGCCTGATGTTGTTCTTTACGGTGTGCTGATTAATGCTTCTGCAGAGAGTGGAAATGTTACTGATGCCATCGACTATATTGACGCTATTAAAAAGGCAGGTCTCTCATTGAATGATGTAATTTGCAACTCCTTGATCAAACTATACACAAAAGTTGGATACTTAGAAGAAGCAGAAGACACTTACAGACTGCTTCGATCATTTGAGAATGGTGCAGATGTATATTCTTCAAATTGTATCATTGATCTGTATAGCAAACGATCAATGGTTACAGAAGCAGAAGAGATCTTTAATGATTTGCAAGAAAGAGGTGAAGCAAATGAGTTCTCATATGCTATGATGCTCTGCATGTACAAGAGGATAGGCAGGCTAGAAGAAGCAATGAGGATGGCAGAGAAGATGCAGGAGCTAGGAATTTTGACCGAGCTGTTGAGCTATAACAGTGTGCTTGCTCTATTTGCTGTTGTTGGGAGATTAAACGAGGCCGTTTCTATCTTCAAGGAGATGCTTAGACTTGAGATTGAACCCGATGATTCTACTTATAAGTCACTTGGGTTAGTTCTTGTGAAATCCGGGGTTCCCAAGCAGGCTGTTGCTAAGCTGGAGGTAACGAGGAAGAAAGATGATAGAAGTGGTCGGCAAGCATGGGTTTCAGCCCTCACTTCTGTGGTTTGCAGAGACAACTATGGCAACTATGATGGTGACTAAATGCTAAATCATCAAGTTAGGCTCCTTGTTGCTAAGTAGTAGTTGCTGTAAGAAAAAGGCTAGATAGAGAACTTGTTCTCCAGCGAACAACAAGGATGAAGTGGGGTGGAGCCTACACCAATTGGATTTACCATTTTTGCTCCATTCTCATAAGTTTGTAGGAGAACCGTTCTCGAAATAGCTGGAGTCTTGCTATGAAGGGTGTGATCAATGAAGTGCAAAAAGTGGTGTCTGTGTGCACTTTGAAGGTGACTTGATGCCATGGCTAGCTTCTTGTAGAAAATGTACATTGCTCTGGCACTTGATAATGTATTTCTTTATTCCCTGTTCTTTCACAATAGGAATGAAAAGAAATCTCGAAATTGTACTAATGACGTGAAAGAAAATGTTGCAAAAATAGATGGAAAGTTTTTCATTATCGATCTCATTCATTTTTATGTGGTTGTCAGTTAAGTCTAATTCTATAGTCTTACAGGACGGTTAAACTTACATTCTGTTTTTAAGGAGGTAATTTAAAAATTAATATGTTTGCATAATCATTTCAATTAACTATAGTCTTCTAGTCTTCATTATGGGTGAGTTCTATTTACCTGAAACCTAATTGGATTTGATCAACCCTATTTCATCTTATATTTTTACGTGATTGGATCTAATCACACATAAAACTTATTTCTTTCAAGGTGAAGGTGACACACCCTAAATTAATAAGCATCAATGGGCTTGTTCGACAAAAATAGTTGTTGTGATAGCTATTAGTTCTTGTAGAGGTTCCCCTCAAAAAAAAAAGTTCTTGTAGAGGTTAGACGTTAACCACAAAATCGCTTTTAAATTAATTAGTGTTCGGTAAAATTAGTTGTCATAATGGTAAGATAATAAAAAAATGAAGTAGGTCTTACCGTCTTACCTTTAGAAACTACCTTTACTAATAACCTTAAAAGCTTTAGCCTTTTTAAAATGTTGCCATATCAACCACTAAAATCTAACTTAAATATTCATCAAACACTACTTTTTGCCTTTATTAGAGTTTTGACTTGGTCAAACTTCTAAACTTTACTCCTTCTGTCGCATATTTGTCAATTGTCATCACATATTCCTTTTCTAAATGCCCCGATTCAGTTGCAATACAAGCTTTTCTCTACTCTTTCACTCGAGTTGGGTCGAAATTGTAACAACTAAATTAGGACGGAGCCAACAGAGGGAATACTTAAAAAGCTCTTGCCGTTGTATCAAACCAGTGAGCCATTTTTACTTTTTTTTATAAGGGTTGGTGATAGATTGGTTTTCTTATTGCTTTATTGTTTTGGGAAGTGGGTTTGATGATGGATTTACTTGCTCTTTCTAATAAGTTTTCTTTTCCTTCAATCTTCTTTGGGTCCTTGGTTCTTTTTTTTTTGTCAGCAAAACGGAATTCATTAGCAATATTAAGGGTTGAAGTTAACTGCAATATTAAGGGTTGAAGTTCACTGCAATATTAAGGGTTGAAGCTCATTAGCAGTAGCTACAGTACCCGAATTAGCTAGAAGGTTTACTTTATCTAGTTCCAAAAACTTAACAATGTTTTTAAGAGGAAATTACATCCATTAATGAAGCATTCGTCATTCTTCCTCGCCCATTTTGCAGTATGCCCTGCATTGAGTTGCTATCTCCGTTAGATTGGATTTAACTCTGTTTTTTTGTTGTGATTTCATCTATTGCCTGTTAACAGTCACTAACTAGGATCACATTAGACCAATTTTCCTTTGCAATCCATTGCAGTGCTTCTTTGATTTATTTTAGTTCTGTATCTGTTGCATCCCTACAGTAACCCTGGTGTGCATTGCGCTCGTAATAGACTGGGAAGATTGGTTATGGCAACATAATACAAGTTTAATTGAAGTTGGAGAGTTCAAAAAGTTTATTTGGCACGTTGGTATTAAGGAAATAATACAGATTTGAACTCCTTCAAAATTTTAGAGGATACTGATAATAATCAATAAAGAATCCACCTTCAAGACAGAAAAATTTGCAGAAACAGACTTTACAACACATCAGAGATGCAAATCATGTAACAGAATTCAAGTTGTATGAGCAGAATGTGTCCTTGATGCCCATATACCAAACACAAGAAACCAGAATACAAACAAAATTGCCCAGTATCGAGCCGGTCCATATCTGATCCTGGTTAGCACAACCTACAAAATTTTCGAAGAGAATCAAAAGTGTAATTAATACAACTCCTCAAATCAAGACAGATCAATGCCCTTTACAAAATCATGGTTTGTGCGCGCGTGTGTATTTCTGTGTATGTGCACGTGTATGTCTGGTGTGTGTGTGTGTGTGTGTGCACTTTATAAAATGAGTCTGGTTGTATGCTCTCAGACCTGAGTTCAATGCAAAGAATACAGTACTGGACAATTTTGCTACAGCAAGCATGGATGATCTCAAACCAAATCAAAAGATAGACCTAAATACATAAGCAACACATTAAATGCCTTAAAGAGAAGGGACAATAACTACTTACAAAGCGAAAGAAGACAACAACAGCTAAAGCACAAACACCTCCAAGAAGAATATGAAGACCATTTTTTGCTGTTTGCTGCAGAGAAGAACACAAATCTACTGAGAAGAACAAAATATTTTTGATAAAGCATTTAATTATTCACTTGTCATATCAGATGAAACTTTCATGCCAACCAAGCACCAACATAAAAGAAGTGCTAAAACAGAATTCAACTTGCCATTTCATATATATGTTCATACCAATGACCACTTGCTCTTGAAAGAAGCAAAGAGGAACAGCAATCACACCATTAATGAGTCCACATGGCTCATCTATTCGAAAAGCAGCAGCTAAAACATCAAGCCCAGTCCAAGGAGGGGACGACATTAGTTCATTCGCAAAGAAAAAAAAATACAAGAGTAGTTTATCATATATGCCCTCAATGAACCTACTTTTTATCGCTTAGTTTGCTTATGTCAAAAAACAAGATAGGATCTATATTCTATATGTAGAATAGCATAAACAGTAGAGTTGATCAATGCACACAGGGGTGGTTCATCATTATGCCCTCGAGGGGCCTACCTTTTCTTCCCCAAAAAGCATGTATAAACAGCATTAACATAAGCAGAACTAATCGAAGCACAGAGAAAACTGTATTGCTGTCATTTCCATTAATATCAATCATGCAGGGTGTATCTAGGGCCATTACATGCCTTTAAAGACGAATAACAATCTAGCAGTATTTTGTTTAAGCAAGTTCTCTAACTACTTATCAACAAGAGCTTGGACGCAGAGAAGTCCTCTTTAGCCTCACTCTGTATCAACCGACCCGTAACAAGCCTACATATACCACCTAAAAAAGGGTTGACAAAACATGGCTGAAATACTCATGCACTAGACCAACACCACAGGATGTTTATCGTCATCACCACTTCAAAAGAATCAATACCAAATTTTTTGAAAAAAAAAATATGCTGAGTAAAATTTGCAGATAAATTGTTTGTTTGAGAATATGACAAAATTTTCTGAAAAATTCACCAAGGATCTTATGTTATAAAATTACTCTTTGAACTAATATTACAGTTTAAGATCTATGTCTTCCCCTCCACTTTGGACTTTAGAGAGGAGAAAACCATGATAAATATAATAAGAGACAGAAAACTGTCACATATGTAATACTTAAAACGCACAAAACATTAAACCAAACTAACCTTCCCAACACGAGGGGCAATGAGCCATGCCAGAGTAACAGTAAGCAGGCCTGTTGCCAGCAAAATTCCTGTACCTTCCACAGCCCATTGCGTAGCTGGATTTTGAGGAGGTGTGACATCTTGAGCAACAATGTTTGCAGGTGGCTCTGTGACAACCAGAAATGCAGGAGCATTTTCACTGCTGTAATGGTTATGATGGTGGTTACCAAGTGGATTAAACCACAGATAAATCTCACTTAGCCTCTGTCTGCGGATAGCTGCAACAGCATCAGGATCAACACCAGAATTATCATGAGCCTGTGCAGGATTAGGTACCCCGCTGGCAGTCCTATCTCTTAATGCCTCGTAATCTTTCAAGGAAGAGAGGACCTTCTTAAAGTCAGCAGTCCTAATATTACTCGCCATACACCCACATATTTCACAGATAGTAGACCCATGGTTAACAAACCATTTCAGCGCACAAGCATAATGGACAAGGGCCATATCATTTTTACAGGAGCATCCGAGCTCAATCAATGCGTCCCGATTGCGACATGCACCCATTTCTAAATCTGTATTACACACAAAAACCTCTCCTGTAGGACTGATGAACTGCACATACCCCGGCTCCAGTTTCTGATTTGTGTCCGCTGATGCATTGCTCTCAACATCATTCACGGCTTCTTTTCTGTCAGGCGCAGGCAGCTCCTTCACATTAGGTGACTCCTGTAGAAACGGATCTATCCCCAAAAATCCCAAAGCAGCATCTCCCCTTTGGTCAGATTCAACACATTGGCACACACGGCAGGCGGGCAAACCCAGCTCCCTGTCTATACTGAGTTGTGACTCAGTTGAAACCTTTGAACTATCACTCTTAGTTGGTGAAGAGCTTCCACTACCAGTTCCTTGATTCACTGCTTCATTCTGGCTTTCATTACCCATCATGCAGATTGACTTGATGCCCCAGAAAAGATATGCTTACAGGGTCATAGATCATTAATCAATTCTGGCCCAGTGCCTATGTTATAAGATCAATTCTGCGCCTCTCTAAGAAAAAGAAGAGATGTAACAGTATCCCCGTGTAGATTTGGTTGGCCAACTACACTGCAGTGAAGAAGTATAAATACGCTTGAAGGGTGTAGCAAAATTCATAGCGTTTTGATGATTAAATCAAAGCATCATTTTCTTCTTAACAAGCCAAGATGCTGCTTTTGATATAAAGAAATTTTGACTTTCTGGAACATGTCTCACGACCTACACAAACCACATTGAAACATGGTTGACAGACTTGACACTCCATATAAACAAACATAGTGTAAGGAAAATAGCACAGAGCTCTACACATTGATCTGAAATTCTCTCAAACAGATTATTTGAGATAACTTGTAAACTGTGGATACAAGCATTGCAAAGCCAATACAACAACTCGATACAAGGTATATACAGCAATAGTTGACAGAGAGTTAGCTCTTATTTACTTCAGTAGGTAGAGATATGAGAAGCTCTATACATCTAATCTATATCAGATTAATTAGTTCAACTTCACTACATTTGACCAAAATACTACCAAAGAAGTCGCTCAAAAGCTCCAACATCCTACATCAATAACAACACGAGCCATTAATGCACAAAATTTTAAGTGTTCCACATTTTCCTATTTGAAAGGCAACCATTCAACAAAAAGAATTGAATAAGCCTCGAATAAAGATAGCCATCCATCCGAAGAAGTTATATAGAGGGTGGAAAACACCTCAACCTTGCCAAACACCAGCAATAAAAATTAAGTAAAAATTCACAAACATAACACAATAAACAGACAAGTTTCCAAATAAATAAAAACATAGAAGAAAAAGATGAGAAACGACAAATACGTATTTGGGGTCATTACGGAAACCACACTGAAACAGCTGTGCTAGAAGATGAGACCTTTTCATCGTGAGTCTGAGACAGAATATCAATTCCTGCAATGAAGCCTGAGTCCCTGTTCCTCAGAATGAGTCTTACACAGTCTAATTAGTTATTCAATCAACAGGAATGTATTTGAAGTTTCGGGGAGATTGCTTTCAGCATAGGGATCTCTAGAAAGGTTCTTCTGAGCTTGTCAGGGGTATGGTTTAATCCATCAGGATTTAGGACCCTCCCAAGAGGCCATCAACAGCGGTTTACACTAAGGGTAGTTGTCGTGTATGTATAAACATAAGCATCAAATAATTTACAAAATACATATCCATACATATCTACAAGACCAAAGATTTATTTTGTAGGATCGTACACAATCTAGGTAGGACAATGCACATAATTTGGGGAGAAAGCCCAAATTATGCTCTTCAATGTAATATGTGAGCAATTACTTTGCATTAAGCAAAGGAAAAGGTAACACCAACTCACCAAAGTGACTGCCAGTCTCCAAGACCACGAAAAAATACTATATAAGACTTCCTCTCAGATTGCTTTATCTTCCACATATTGGCATGTGGGAGACATTTGCAATTTAGTTTGCTACAATTGCCAAAATTTTAAATTTTTTAGAAAAACAATCCTACTCATTTATTTTCAACGAAGTACAAAATGCTTCTAAGGGTCAAAATTTTCAACTAAGGATCGCAGCGAAGTAGAAACAGAATTTCATCACAGCCCCTACAATGAAATTTTCTCTTCTTTTCACTTAATTGTTTAGAACCATAGCCACTCAAAAGCCATGTTCAATATTTTTGCGTCAAGTAAAACTCGCATCTAAGGCCAGCTACTAAGGTGCAAGGGCAAGAAAGAGTTATCCAGGTTCATGAGTGCATAAACTCACCTACAAGTCATAATGCTCCCCAAGACAAACATTACCCCCAAGAAACATGCTATTATAAGCAACTAAAGTTGCAAAATGGCTGGTATCTCCATTATTCTAACCTCTTTAATTGTGTTTCTTACAAGCCCTTCTAGCATTTTAAGCTAGCATGGCCAAAACTCACCTCTTCCATCAACAACACAAAAATGGAAGAATTATCTAATTGAGCTCCATATAAGGCACATTGTATCTATTGGCATGAAACATTTATTCACCTTATACGCAAACGTGCTCGAAAATCGAACTTTCAAACACAATGCTCCTTCCAGACCCCCTCTAAAAACACCAAATCATCATTGGCATAGTGAGGTATAAACTCATCTAGGCAATATGAAACTCCTCTTACACAAGAACACCAACCAAATTTACACACAAAAATTCATAGAAACTTTACCACAACAAACCCATAAGATATTGATTTCTTAGGAACTAAACACCCAAAAAAAGCTGCCTTCAAGTTCAACCTCATAACACTAGTTACAACATCTTTGAAATTCAATATTAAATCAAAGACAAGCAAATTCAACAAACCCACATAAAAGAATTAAGTAAAAATAGAAAAACTGAGTAAAATGGTTGGTCAATTAGTAGTCAAAATGAGTCAATAAAAAAAACCCAGGAGAGAATTGAACCAATTTAGCAAGAAATAAAGTTTACAGAGAGGAGGAGAGAGAAAAGCACACACCTTGATTTGGGTAACAATGGAATCATATGTCTAACCACCAGCAAAATATCAAAAAACTACTGTTGAGATCCAATCCAGACAAATCTTTGTTTACTGTCCGTTTGGTGAAAGAAAACTAAAATTTTTTTTGTACTAGAATATTTTCTTTTTAGATGATTATTGAATGAGAGTAATATATGTTGTTGGGTCGTTTTATATGCTTGTGAATTGTGATTGTGAAGAGAGGAAAAACGAGCGTTTCGTTTTCATGGTGAATTCAGGGTGCCGCAAGAAGAAAGTAGGATGGATGGGTGTCACTGTCAGTGTCACGAGAATTTGTGAGAAACTATAAACTTAATCAACATTTTGGCATGTCAAAAATAATTAAGATTTAAGAATACATGTTTCCTCCCTTTCTTCCCACTAGTGAGTGAGTAATGACTAGGGAGATTACTATTGTCAATGGAAACCTTGTACATATGTTACTTTGGTCCTAGAGTAGTGGTGAGCTACTTGATATTACTTAAAGAGGGTTTCGACTTCGAATCCTACTATATGCAGAAATTCTTATTGAGATACTCACCCACCACATCCAGGTGAACCAGTTGGGCCACCAAACAAAAGGTGTTGGGCAATTGACGATTGGTTGTTCGTTGTAAAACACATTTACTTGATCAAGAGTTTGAATTGTTTATCTGTTTATTTTTCAAAATCAGTTCAATTGTGGCATCTATTTGCTGATTAATGTTTCATTCACTGACTTGATAACTTGATGAATAAAGCAATAGAGAGCTTGTATTCTGCAAAAATAAATTAAAGGGTATAATTTTTTTACAAATTACTCTAGATTGGTGATTTAAATAGCAAATGTCTAAATTTGTATTATGTAAAGAAGTTTATACAATACCTTAATTTCATATTGTTTCTGGCCATATTTCCTTCTCATAATTACTTTATTTGGTCTAAAACACCATCGAACCATCTAATATGATGACTAATAACAAATTATTAATTTATAGATGTTAAGCTTGACGAAAACAAATATTCAGTATTATATAAAAAGTTAAAATGATAAGTCGGGATAATCTTGAGTTATTTGATAATCTTACAATTACTATTTAAAATTTGTACATCGATAAAATTATACAAAACGGTTACATCAGACTATCTTGCACATGGTGTTATTGTGACAAGTCTCGAACACATCACAAATGATTTGAAAAATAAGGATATATATATATATATCCACCAATCCATTACAACCTCACAACTTATTATGAGACATTTTACGCCTTGTTAAATACTTCCTCCGTTTAGAAATAGTTGCATCGTATTCCTTTTTTGGAAATGTCATAATAGTTGCACCATTTCCTTTTTTGGTAAGTTTTTTGACATGAAATTACCTTTTTGCCCTTACTATTAACTTCTAATATTAATTATTCACCTACTAACCATTCCCTCCAATTTATTAATCTCACTAACCATTATTAAATCTACCCACCTTATATCCCCATTACCTATTTACCTGTACCTTTTAAAAAGAAAATCAAATGAACTATTTTGCTTACCCCCAATTTACTGAAATTAGAAGATCCCAAAATCTAGAAACATCTAGTCTTGATTCTTCAACTTCAAGAACCCTAAAACTTTGATCCTCTCTATTTCGATCTTCTCCCCTTCGATCTATGGAGAATTTACTTATTCAATCCGCTATGCGCCATTGTTCGGAGCTTCGATCTACTAAGTTCACTCTTCAAGAACCCTAGAATCCGTCGGTAATTTTTGATCTCTTCTCTCTTTCTCTCTCAAAATTTTCATCTATGGATCCGGACTACTATCATTATTCTTCTGAAAGTGATGAGGAATACGTAAAATTGATGAAGTTGAAGCACCCTATGCAACATCGATCTAGCTTCAAAGAGGAGGACGACTCAGATGAAACGCAAGCCCCTGACAATTGGCCAGAATCTTCAACTAGATAAGCATCTATCTATTATTTTCAGTTGTAGTATAAAGTTGCTCATGATTTTGGGATTATTTTGGTTGTTTTTGCTATGGTTTTGTGGGAATTTTATGTTGTTGTATAATGTTGTGAGCAGAATTTTTTGGGACACTAGTTTGTAGTTTTCTGTGGGAATTCGGTTGTAGAATGTGCTACTTTGGTGTTCTTGATTTCTGCTTTTGGTTGTTTGGTACTATTTGAGCTCTATGTTTGGTGTTATTGCAAGAAATGAATCGTTTTTGTGCTAAATTTTGGTTGATTTGATGCTTAGAAAACAGTCAAGTGTTAAGGTTTGTTTAATTGCAAGAACTTTATAAGCTTGGTTGAATTGGAGTTCTAATCTGGGTTTCATTTTATAATAAGTTAAAGTTGCTTTTTCATAAATCTACTTTTTGGAATTTCTCTCTCATCAGATTTTGCAAAGTAGAAAACCCATTAATTGACCCCACAATAGTTGTCATTAAATACTATCCTTTGTCATTTAATCTTTCTCATTAACTTACCCTTCTCATGACCCCACCACAACTCCTTAAGAAATGTGCCAAATAGAAACGGTGCAACTATTTCTAAACGGAGGAAGTACTTCATATGTACACCAATATATGACAATTATAGGAAAGTTTTATTACTTTATTCATTTATCTATATTACTTATAGCTTTTGACTACACGTCACGGATGGAGTCATCATATTAGATGGTTTGATGGTGTTTGCGCCTTTGCGGGCAGACACTTTGAGAGTGGGGGTGGTAAGGGAAATCCCTCTCCCAAAGTTCCAATAGTGGGGATCGAACCCCAACCTTGAGGTTGGAAATTTCTTTCCTTACCACTACGCCAAGCTTAACTTGGTATAATGTATGTACATATGAGATATATAAGCAATATAGTACGATATATGTGCACTATATGTACATTTATGATAGATATGCGATATCATAATATACTCTAAGGTTAAGTGATATTAGGTGAATTAGGCCTTGTTATTTTGGACTAAACTAATGGAAATTCAATTCAGTTCGGTTCAGTCACTTCAGTTCGGTTCGGTTCAATCACTTCAGTTCAGTTCAACTAGTTTGCTCTCTTCAGTTCAACTAGTTTGCTCTCTTCAGTTCAATTCAATATAGTCCAGAAGAACAGGGCCTAATAATTTAATTTTTGACCATAAGAGACTATGAGTGGAACATATACTATTAATTAAGACCTAACACAAAATGCTAAAATGTGGCTAGGAGAATACAAATAAGACTTACGGATGGTTAATAATTCTAATATATCCTTAGAAGGGTACTATTACAATAATGTCATGTGATTTTGTAGAAAAAATTGACAATTTCACATAATTTTTGTTTAAAAAAAATAGGCACACACATAAATATGAAAGAGATATTTAGCCTTTGTATAGATGAAGCTCTCTGTTTTCGTCCCTGCAACACTTACGACACATTTAATAGTTTTCCGCTATGTTTAATGTCAGCTAGCTTAGTTGGTAATTCATTGAAATGTCATATTCAACAATATCTTAAAATCAAATCTCATCTATGTCACTTCTATTTAGGTCTCTCTATGTACACAAGAAAAGGAACTTCTTGACGGGCACTTCACGACTAGAGCTGTCAGTTTGGTTAATAAACTGCTGGTTGAACTGAAATAACTGAAATTTGAACTGAATTAAACCGAATCGGGATTAATCAGAATCGAAATCAACGAAAAATGATAAACCGAAATCGAAATAAACCGTAAATTAATAACCAAAATCGAACTGCAACCGAACCAAACAAACGGAATCGAAAATAACCGTGGAAAACTCGAAAAGTTGATCGATCAATCGAACCGAACCGAACCGAATATGTAATCGAATTAATCGAACCGATTCAAATCGAAACGGAACCGAATCAAACCGAACCAACTAAAACCGATTTAAGTTGAAATTGTTATAAACGAATTTTTAACTGTAACGAACTGAATTTATGATAGTATTCCAATTCACGGAATTTATGATGATAATATTAATACTCACATAAATTTATGATGATATTATATTATTAATATAAAGTTATGACATTATCGCTATATCTCATTATAAAATGATATGTTCATATCTATTAAACCTTTTTTTATTTCATTGAAAATTTGAGCCACAACATATTTGAAATATTGATCCTAATAACTTCCCATGACAAGATCTTTTTAAAAACAAGAGATTTTACACATTTATCATTTTACATTAAGATGATTTATATCTACTACCTGAATAAGTCATCTTTTATTTCTCAACATACCCTTCACAAATTGCATATAAAAAACCTTCTATTAATATTAAATAATTTCTATTAATAAACTTCCTGTTGAAAATGTTATCTCAAACCTTTAGGTAGTTTGAATGCTATGAGCTTTAAAGAACATTCACACTAAAATTACTATAAAGAAAAACATTTCAATAAAAAGAGAAAATTAGGACAAAATTGCTAATTTATTTATTCTCCAATATTCATATTTTGCAATACTAAACAAAACAAAAATCATATATTTAATAAATTACAATAAAGATGCAACTACTCTACATCTACTGCCATCCATTAGACAATCTGCCTTTCTCTCAAACACATGCCATAATCTTCTACTGCTTCTTGGCAATAAACGAACAAAAACTGGATTAGAACACAAATTTATAAACAACTTGATATAAAAAAATGATGCTAAGTTGCTACCAAATTACCTTTAAACTTACCATCGCCATTGAAAAGATTAATATTATTTAATGTATTGGGCTCTCAGATCAGATAACAAAGAATGACAAGGCTCAAAAGCCCAACTTTGTTACATGAAAAATATCATCATCGAGCACTGTCCCAAATAATTCCCACAATCAATCGGCTTTAGTGCATCCAGCAAGGAAACCTATGGGCATCTCTTTTATATAAACCCAAAAATACCCCAAAAAGAAGAGTTCCCAACATAGGAATCCAAGGGTCACAACCAAAACTGATAGTTAAGGAAACCATTCGGGACTTTATTCATCAAGCTCAACAGAATATAGGGACAGCAGCAGTATACCAGTTTAGATAACCAGCCCAACAAGACAAAACACAACCAAAACTGATAGTTAAGGAAACCATTCGGGACTTTATTCATTAAGCTCAACAGAATATAGGGACAGTAGCAGTATACCAGTTTAGATAACCAGCCCAACAAGACAAAAGGGGCATATTCCTCAAGCACAACAGAACAAACAGATCCTGGGTCAGGTCAGGTGGGCCTGGGTCAGGTCAGGTGGACTCGGGTCGAGTCGTTGGGCCTGGGTCGTGCCGCTTGGGCTCGGGTCGGTCGGTTGGGCATGGGTCGGTCCGGTTGGGCCTGGGTCAGGTTAGTTGGGCCTGGGTCAGGACGTCAGGTAAGGTCAAAGGTGGGCCTGGGTCAGTTAGTTAATTTAGGGTTTTTGATTGCTTTTTCTAATCATATTTTAATCTAATAAAATCAAAAACTGACCCAGGCCATATAAATTATAATAAATTATTGATATAAATAATGTAATTCAAATTTAATAAATTTAATTTCCAGTTAATAAATCAAAAAACCCTAAAATATTGTTTGGAAATTCGAATCAAATTATGAAAAAAAATAACATATGCCATAAAAAATTAAAAACCCTAAAACGTTCAGATCTAAAGGATTTATAATTAAACAAACCCTAAAACGTTCAGAGGTAAAGCATAAATAATTAAACAAACCCTAAAACGTACAGATCTAAGGCATAAAATATAAAATATCAACTGAATATTATTTTAAAATATAAATAAAGCAACAATAACATATACGTAAAAAAAACCTAAAACGTTCAGATCTAAGAAATAAACCTAAAACATTCAGATCTAAGACATATATAAAATATCGACTAAAATTTCAAGAAATTCTTTACAAAAAATAAATAAATTAACAATAACTGATAACATATAGATATAGCATAAAAATTCTAAAATGTTCAGATCTAAGCCATAAAACAAATAAAAAATTCCTAAAACATTCGGATCTAAGCACTAAATAGAAATTATCGACGGAAAATTCTATAAAAAAACTAAATAAATAGACAGGCAAGAAATAATCCTAAAACATTCAGATCTAAGACATATATAAAATATCGACTAAAATTTCAAGAAATTCTTTACAAAATATAGATAAATTAACAATAACTGATAACATATAACATAAAAATTGTAAAATGTTCAGATCTAAGCCATAAAACAAATAAAAAATTCCTAAAACATTCGGATCTAAGCACTAAATAGAAATTATCGACGGAAAATTCTATAAAAAAACTAAATAAATAGACAGGCAAAATACCGCATGTAAACATGATTGAAACTTTAAAAAACCCTAAAACGTCACAGATCTAAGACATAAAATTCAAAAAAAAAAATCTTTCAGATCTAAGGCATAAATAAACCAAAAACGTTCAGATAATGTAAACCATTTAATTTTAACAAAAAAAAAGGCTAAAACAAGGAAGATACATAACCTTCCTTCAAGATTGAACCTTCAAATACTTAGCCGTCGTTAGCCCCACCGTCGTCGTTTCCTCGCCGTCGTCACCGTCGTCGCCAAAAACTCCGCTTCACCGTCGTCGCTGCGCGCCAGAAAATGTGGAGCCATTTAGTGGAGATTTAGAGATGGAGAAAATTGAGAGAATTAGGGCAAAAATTTCGACATTCAAATCGAAATTGGAAGAGGAGATATTGATGAAAAGATTTTGTGTGTGTGAGAGATGGAGAAAATTGAGAGAATTAGGGCACCTTGAAGCTCTTCAGTTTGATGAATTGTGTGTCTCACACTCTCGCACTCTCGCCGTTTTAGTTAGGTTAGGGTCAAATAAAGAGTGAGTGAGGGGAATAGTTAATGGGAGTCTTGTTCTATATATAGTGAGCCAAGTGAGGGTCTTCGGCCATTAGGGCTAGGGCAAGAGTTGGTTTCAATTAAAATGGGCCGGCCCATTGTATATTATTTTAAACGGCAATAATTTGTTATTTAAGTCTTTTAAACTTCATTATTTAAAATTGTATTATTATTTTATTATTATTATTATTATTATTATTATTATTATTATTATTATTATTCAATAACAATTTGTTAGTTGTTGCATACCATGAATTAAAATAAATACTTTTGCTATGAAATTAGTGTTACATGGAGACGATTAATTTGAATAGTGTTTTGAATTATTTAATTAAACTTTTGGCTTACATTGATGAATTGATGTTATCTAATAACATATTATTTTATTTCAATCGTATAACTTTAATGAGTTTATTTACTTAAAACGATCAAATTATATAGACCGTTGTTATGTTCAGTAGAGAATAAAGAGTATATCAGAGTATAAAGTATCTTTAACATAAATGGTCAATGTAAACAGAATACAAAGTATTTCATAATACAAAGTATCTTTAACATAAACAGTCCATGTAAATCATATACACCGTCGCCGAAGATATTTATTAGATCTATATATTGATATAAGTCGATTAGTTAATTGGTGTATATGATTTACATGGACTGTTTATGTTAAAGATACTTTGTATTATGAAATACTTTGTATTCTGTTTACATTGACCATTTATGTTAAAGATGCTTTATACTCTGATATACTCTTTATTCTCTACTGAACATAACAACGGTTTATATAATTTGATCGTTTTAAGTAAATAAACTCATTAAAGTTATACGATTGAAATAAAATAATATGTTATTAGATAACATCAATTCATCAATGTAAGCCAAAAGTTTAATTAAATAATTCAAAACACAACGTCTAATCGAATAAGTTAGTAACAACTTCACTTATCAACTTGTTTTGCTTTAGCAATATGTTTTGTATTTGCGACACATAAAGCTTAAGCAAGGTTCATTTTGATAGATCATTGCCCTTTTCAGTTACATTGTAAGCTTACATTGATACATTATATAATCTAGTATCAACTTGTTTTAGTTAAATTAGATATTTGAAATTTAAAATAATTGTAACTTATAAACGATTAACTACATTGGAGTGTTCTTATCTTCATTTATGTTATCGTTTCACATTGATACAATATCTAATAACCTTATACTAACTTGTTTCACTTCAATATTATTTTCGATATCGTAATGGAGGCATGGAGCAATGTTATGTTCAATCAATTGGTCTTGTAACTTGTAAGAGACAGCATACTCTTAATTTTAAACTGGACAACGGTCCAATCCCAATATTAAGAATAGAACAAACCATCTTTGTAATATAGTGACTAGTTTAATCTAATTAGTGACAAGTTCAATCCATTTGGTTCTCACATTATTTAATCGTTGTAGTTCGAGATTCGTTGTAATCCAATATCAATTTGGTTCACTCGAATATTATGTTTTAAAATCAAAATGGATACAACTTAATCTTACTTTAAATTAAGCAAAGTGATTTTCAATTACTTTACTGTCACACATAGATACCTTGATCTGATATAATATTAACTTATTTTACGTCGATTATATGTTTTTCAGCCTCAATGACTAGTATCGTTATAGACTTATAGTAAGCCCTTATAGTTAAAGTAAGACATTAATATAATCAACTTTTTTAAAATGTCTAACTCGTCTTTTGAGGAAGTTTATAATAATTTATATTGACATGAGACGTCCTTTTTAAATCAAATATGATATGATTTGCATACAACTAAAAGTTTGAATATCGACTTATATAAATTTGTCTTATTCCAAATCATATATATCAGTAATAAAATACACTTTTACCAATGTCACTTTCATACACGTTTTTATGAAGTACAACTATTTTTTTCGAAGCAATTGCGGAAGTGCCGACAACACTTATTTGCTGCATCAATTTTTAACTGGACCCGAAAAAACATCTGGCCAAAACTCGACATTAAGTTCAATTTTTCCCGAACAAATACAAGAGTGTGATTAGCTTCTACCCGAACCGATGCGATTATCGTCGAAGTTACGTGGTTTTCGTTAATAACTGAAATAAACCGAAACGAAACTGAAAACAACCGCAACAAATTTTAACTGCTATGGATTCAACCGTTGGTTGGTTTAACTGTTTGGATAAAACTGATTTAAACTGCAACTGAACTGAACTGAAAATGGAAAGGAAAAAAACTGAATTAAACTGAACTGAAAAGTTTGTTAACTGAACTGAACTGAACTGTTAATTTTTCCAACTGGTATCAACTGAACTGATATCAACTGAACTGTTTGGTTATAACCATAACTAAACTGTTGAACTGAATTGACACCTCTATTCACGACTTCACGTCTTCACGTTACAAACTTACAATAAATAATCAGACTGCCCTAGTAAACTTTTGCTATCTTGTAAAAAGGAAAAAAAAAATTTATATTTTTTTGTTCAGGAAAGATAATTGGTCCGAAGACCAACCCCTGCTAGGCTACTAGCTCGTGGCGCACACCACCATTAGTTGGGGTAGTGGGGATTTATACCCACAAGCAAACAATTTTTATACAAACTCCCCAAATTGGGGAGTGATGAGAGTCGAACACCCGACCTCGCGGTTGGGAGGTGGGAGCACCAACCATTGGGCTCCCACGAGGACCTCTAGTACTATAGTTGTATGATGACACTATTGCAATCTTATAACTCTGTTTTACATATTAAAGTCATAGAGCCATAGCATGATTATAAATAATCGCTTATTATGCTTATTGTCTTATCAAAATATATAATAATCTATAATATAGAAGTGATTACAATTCAGCAATTTTTAGTTACATGATTAACATCCCGCGAGTAAACGGGTTAAAATATGAATTTAGACTTTAAAGATCAAACTTTGGTCATTATTTTTTTTATAAATATTATACTTCCTCCGTTTTTTTAGTTGCAACACTTTTTTTTTTCATCAACTCCAATGCAAACTTTGGGTAGTAGAGAGGAAAAAAAGAGAGGGCCCCATGTGATTGGAGAGAGATAGAGAGAAAGGAAAAATAAAAGTAAAAAGTGTTGCAACTAATTAATTATTTCCCTTTTAGAAAAGTGTTGCAACTAAAAAAAACGGAGGAAGTAACTGATTTCACTATCTCGATATATAATTGCATAAAACTATACTTCAAATTCTTCATTAAATTACGAAATTTAAAGTATCAATCAATTTTTTTTTTCAAAAGGAGTTAAGTAGAAAGAGAATTTTCAAGTTTCCAATAGAGAGAATTTGTGCATTTGAGTTGGTATACTCCCTTCGTTCTTTAAAATTTGCAACAATTTAATTTTCACGCATCTTAACTTATAACTTTGACCATTAGTATATTTAGTTATGTACTCATACAAGTTATATAATGTTAATATTGAGAAAATACCTATTGTTACAATTTCGATAACATAAATGTAATACTTCTATGTAAGAATAATAAGTATATATTTAATTTGTTGTTATATGGTTTAAGTTGGTTATATAACTAGTAAAAAAGTCAAAATATTGCAATATTTTCAAAATTGAAGGTGGTATGTACGTAATATAAATACGCATTTTCATATTTTATCAAAATATAACAAAAAAAGGGGTTGGGATTGATTTATATCCCCGTTCTATTTTTTTTTTTGACGGGACCGTTCTAAAATTATTATTACATTAATTAGTTGGGATGTCACATACTACTAATTAACCAAGTAAACACAGGTTAATTATTAATAATCTTCCATTCTCTCTTTTTATGAGAGTTTTCTACCCAATTTTTGGGTTCTTTCTCTCCTTTCATGGGAGTTTGGAGTTTAGTTTTATTCTCTTCCCACGTGGAAGTTTAAAAATTGGTATGAGAAATTGTTCTTATTGTTTGAAGTTCAAGACCATCAACATCGAAGTATTGGAAATTCGGATGCGGTCAACCTGGTTAAATCAAAAAATTTCTTCCCCAAACTATGTCGAATGATAGACTTCCCATCAATAATTGCGTAGGCCCAAAGTAATGTGAGGGCTATTTGTATTGCTCGATCCAGTTCATTGTAGTTTTTCAAGACGAATTTGATTTGATCTATTCGATTATATCTTGCTTTTTTTAATACTTATTGTAGATGCCGTTTGGCCTTCAATTAACGAAATTTCTCTTAAAAAAAAAAAAAAAGTAAACACAGGTTGACTATAGAAATCTGCCATAATTTAATTGAAACGGAGGATATACAATCCCACTACTTGTCTACTTGATCATACTTGTTATGATGACACTATTACATTGCTATTACAACGAATGATTATACAATATTATATGCAAACATCAATAATCTCTCGTATATAAAGAGAGATATTTGGGAGGATAATAATGACAATCCACTTTCTCTTCATATAATTTTTTTTACAACAAAGTAAAGGGGGAGAAAAATTGAGGGCAATGACGTTGACTTTGTTGCGAGGTTTAGAGCTGTGTTTGGTTGTGGTTTTAGTATCAACTTTCGCAGGCGCAGAGGATGAAGCAATCAAGGAGGAATCCGTGATTACCTTGGATTATTCCAACTTCACTGACGTTGTTTCCAAACACGATTTCATCTCCGTGGAGTTTTATTCCCCTGGGTACGTTTTTAATTATTAGACTATGTGGTACATATTAGTGACACTTTGTATTATTTTTAGCTAATATATCAATATACAAATGTATGATTATTCCTTGTTCATTTATAACATAAATTGTTAGAAATATGTAGCATAACACCATAACACTTTTGATTTTCTTCTTGTCTTTTTTACCCCCTCTGTTTTTATTTATTTCGTAATTCGTTGTTTTACTCTAAATTTCACATTTGCCGATGCACAATTTAAATTTTTTTATCATTAATATCTTTATATACTTACCAATTAGTAAAACAATAATAAAAAGTGATGTTAATATATTTTATAACAAATCCAACAACATAAAAAAGATAAGGTCAAAGAAGGTTATGTGAATAATACAATAGTCAAAGTACAACAACTAAATAAAAACAGAAAGAGTATCACGCTATTTAGTGTACATCAAAATGATATTATTCATTCGTTCTGAAAATAGGAAGACTAATATTTTAGATCCTATATTAGACATTGCCATATGTAGCATTATAATCTACTTCATAATACTCTTTTTCTCAAATTGTTAGTTGGTCCCCCAACAATGATCGAGCAGCAGGTGATAGCCTAGTGGTGTAGACGTCACCTCCGATTCTAGAGATCTTGGGATCGAGTCTCACCTCATGCAAGGAGGAATCTCCAATTTCCCCCCCTACTTGCATGAGACTTCATCTTACCTTATAAAAAAAAAGTTAGTATTCAACAACTAAAATTACTTGAATCTCTAAAACTCGTTCTTCGGTTTTTATTTGTTTTGTGGAGAACTCATTATTAGATACTTCTATTAACTAATAGTTAGATATTTTGGCAAACTTATATTTTAACAGGTTTTTGTAAGAATTTCTTATCATCAGTTTCCCCTTTGATTCTTTGTTTCAGGTGTGGGTTTTGCAAAACACTTGCTCCAGAGGTATATTTATGAAATTGTCCAATATAATACTAGTATTCTCTTCGTCACTAAATATTCTACCTGTAGGAAATTAGATGTGGGAAGAAACAAAAAAAATAATCATCTTTTACAATCAACTTTAATACTTTTTAGCATTATTTTTCTCATACTTTTTAGTACTCCTCTCTTACTTTTTGCTGTCCGAATAAGATAATATTTCCTTTAGGAAGAATGTTCTGAAGCACCTTAATAGGAAAATCAGAAACAACATTTAGGAACCGTGGGAATATTTTTACACAAGGAAATCTATAAAGAAAAGAATGGAAAGGTTTCATTTAATTATAGAATTAGGAAATGGGAAAGGGGCGAATAAAATGAGAGGGATCAATATCCTCTTTCCTTTTATCTTTAAATAAACCAAATTCTTTTAAAATTAGAAATATCAAAGAGAAATTGCAAACTCATATATTCCCTTCCCCTCCCATTATCTTCCCTAGCGCATATGGTGACCCAGGCAACATCTTATGTGCATATGTACTACACCCTAGCACATGCATCACACGCTCATAGAGCGTGTGACACACATGACATATGGAGGGGTGTATTAATAGATATAATGCCTAACGCCACCTAGAAAATTGTCAAGTTTACGTTCCTTTACGTATATACTCGATTATACAAAATTTGTGATCATACAAGTACTAATGATGGAGAATGAGGGAGTAGAAGGGTGGTAAGCCCTTTTATCTTCCACCCGCAGGTTGTGGGTTCAATTCTCATCGGGGGGCTTTGGGGTAGGTTGTATTTAGGTGCCCTGTGAGAGGGCATTAATGTAATTTATCTTACCAAATTTTAAAAAAAAAAAGTACTAATGCTGACTAATTAAATACATTGTAACACTTAGATCCCCCAAAGTTGACACTACTCTGTAGCATTTCACAATTAACTAATATATGCTGATACAATATTATGTTTAATGTTTTACCAGTATGAGAAGGCTGCTTCTGAGCTGAGGAAGCGTGACCCTCGAGCCATACTTGCAAAAGTTGATGCTTCTGTTGCTGCAAATAAGCCTATTGCAAAACTTTACAAAGTCAGTGGTTACCCCACCCTTAAAATCCTAAGAAATGGAGGTAAAATTGTACAAGAGGAATATAATGGAGGTCGAAAATCTGATGATTTAGTTAAGTATGTGAAGAAACAACTTGGACCAGCTTCTGTTGAGATCAAATCTACTGATGATGCTGCTACTGTTATTGATGAAAGCAGGAGTTTCATTGTTAGTACACATTTACTTTATCAAGACAAGTTTTTTTGTTTCATTTTGTTTACAACGATTGGTGTAATTTTTGATATAAAAATGATGATCATGTAGATAGGGGTTTTTCCGGAATTCTCAGGTGAAGAATATGAAAACTTCACCAAGTTAGCTCAAAATATGAGAAATACTTATGACTTTGGTCACACATTGGACGCTAAGTTCCTTCCAAGAGGTGATTCATCTGTCAAAGGACCCATCATTAGATTGCTTAAGCCATTTGATGAACTCTTTGCTGATTTTCAGGTAATTGTCGGACTACTTTTTGTCTATCTTCTCTATTATGTTTATGATAGTTTTATGATGAAATAATATATACTAGTAATTTATGCACGCGATGCGTGCCTTGGATTTTTTTCGAGACAAAAACTCGATTTATTTTGAGATAGATAAGAATAAAATTCGAACATTAGAGATACGAAGTTTTTTTTTTATTGCAAAATTTGATTGGTATAGTCTCTGTCACTTAAGCCTCTCACTATTATTATTATTTTTTTTTTACTTTGTAAAGTTGAATTTGATGAACAAAAAATAAATTTTATTGAATTCATATATGATTTCTTATTTATAATTTTTTTAGTTGATTTTTCAATTAAGCACACTACGTCTTAGATTGTGAAGAAAGTGGACAAATTGATTTCAAGTCAAGAATTCGGTGTTGTGTCATTAAAAATTTAACACTATGTCATGTTTGTATTTACATAATATGTCATGTCTGCATTTACATAATATGTCATGTTTGTATTTACATATATAATATCTCTTAAAGAAACTATTTCACTTTGTTAATTGATTGAATTTTATAGTTTGAATGTAATACATAATACTTAATTGTGTATTAATTGATAAAATATTTGGCTAACATAATTTTCATATTTACTTTGTCAGTATGAATGTGTTAATACTTGTAGATACTTGGTTTCATTTATGGTGGCTCATTTATTATATAATCATGTTCAAAAAAAAATTTAATTTTTTTATCCTATATTTGAGTTTGATTTTTTTTTCTTTCTCTTTTTTCGACAAAGTAGTTGATTTATTAATGAGGGTAGTAAAGTAATTTTCTAAGGGATACTATAGCTCTTCCTCACCTTATATAATAGAGATATTAATTACAAAGTCAAACCAAAAAACTACACAACTTCTCGTTCAAATTTGAGTTGATTTTGAGTGAATTAATTTCATTGTTTTTTGGGCAAGTTTATTCATATAGTATTTTTTTGGTCAAATTTGAGTTGATTATGCTGTCAATTAATTTGATTGATGTCTTTTGGCAAGTTTATGCATGTAATTTTTTTGTTTCAAAATTTTTCGGTCAATGAATGTAATATGATGGAATCTTTTCTTTTTTGGCATGATTGCTCTTTATGTTGATGGGTGATTGAGAAAGTAATATTAATGATGTTTAAGGTTAAATATGTAATTGTATAGGGGGACACCATTGCTCCTCCCTTCACTTATATAATAGAGATAAGTGGGAATTTTTTTTTTCAAGATTCCTATAACGTTTAGATAGTTTTATGAAAGAAGCTAGAAATTTAAAGATATAGGCGGGCAGTGCATTATATATATGGAGTATGTTATTGGAAAGGTAAGATGTGAATGATCTTACCGGGTGAAACCTCTCGCAAGTCAACCTGACCTATAACAAAAGTTTTAGAGTTTAGGGGGGGTTTAATAACTACATGGGGAGGCAATTGATTAATTTGGGTTGGGGTCTTGGGGAATGGGGGATGCCGAGCTTCCCTAAGCCCCACCGCCCTATATAGCTCCGTCCCTGGATATAATGTGATTTCAATGCTATTTATGAACAAAGTTATTGAACATATTTGCTTCATTTTTCTCCTACAGGATTTTGACTTAATTGCCATGAAGAACTTCATCGAAAAGGAAGATACACCTTCAGTTCTCGTATTCAACATGGACCCTGGCAATCCATACATTGGTAGATTTTTCTCTAATGAAAACAAAAATACTAAGGTACTTAATAAAATCTTTATATTTTAGTTTGATATAAAAATGTATGAAATACATTGAGGTAGCATTTTTAATTAATTGGGTTCGAACAATCGGGCCCGTTTCCTGCGTAAAACAACCGAATCGAACCAATGCGGGCCGAATCGAACCGACCCGAACCGAATTGAATTGAATCGAATCATCTCGAATTAAATTATAACTAATTAATAGTAATGATAATAATTTAGGAACTGAAATGAACTCAACTGAATTGAATTGAACTGAACTGAACTGAATTAAATTATAACTAATTAATAGTAATGATAATAATTTAGGAACTGAACTGAATTGAACTGAAAATAAGTTGGGGAGAACAGACCCTCAAACCTAATTATCTATCGATATTTAGTGCGTTAATCATATAAATGTATTGTTGTTTGCTATTATTGTTAATTTTAAGCTTTGTTCAAGCACAAAATTATTAGAATAGGCGATCTGATTTTAACATTAAATTAGATAAACTTAAGCCTCCATTCCCTAACAAACCAATTCCATCTCACTCTAACCCAATACTACCTCTATGCATCTCGCAATCTAGTCATCCTTTCTCTTCTCCTTCCTTTGTTTCTTTTTGATTCTCGAACTGCAACAAACAAAAAAAATTTTAAATTCAAAAGTCTTACCAAATGGATTAAAATTAGTCACTGAATCGATTAAACTAGCTAGTCACGAAATGAATTAAAGAATGTGAGAATTGATGATAATGCAATCCATATATTGGCAGGTGACGATGATTCTGGACTTCTCTGATGAGAATGCTGCCCAATTGAAGTCCAAATTTTATGATATTGCTTACCTATTCAAAGGTGGCCAAATGAGCTTTCTATTTGGTGATTTTGAACCTACCAATCAACGTCTTCTAAAGGTTATCATTCACCTCCTATTACACTTTGAATTATTTTCATTGAGGTAAGTTTTTTTATAAAATCTATTAATCTAAGAAGATTACTTTCTAATTTTGGTGTTAAACAGTTTTTAAAACTCGAAGAATCTCTCATTCCCCTCATCTATATTCAAAAGAATGGTGGCGAAAAATATCTCAAAGCAAATGTGCAACCAGATCAAGTGGTATCTTGGTTCAAGAATTTCCTGGTAAATATTTTGTCACCTAAATGTTTAGGAATTTTGTATTACGTATATATATGGTCTTTCTATTCTAAAATCATATAATGTTTAATTTGTAGGATGGCAAGATAGAGGAACACATAAAATCAGAACCTATTCCTCAAGAAAACAGCGAGCCTGTAAAGGTGGTGGTGTTTAAGAGTTTGCAAGAGATGGTATTCAATTCCGGAAAGGAAGGTATGTATATTTTTTTGATAGAAAGTCTACGAATCTGAATTTTTATACGAGGTGCTTTTATTATTATATTATTACTTTTATTAGGGTGGGGGCTGGGGCTAGAAAGATTCAAGAAAGCACCACCCAACTTCTAATTAAGTTAGATCTAGCAACACCAAAAGCATTCTGATCTAGATACTATTCTTCATGATATCCCATCTGCTAGTATGTTCTTGTCTTCCGTTGTTTGGTCACATGTAAAACGTGATGGAAACTTTGTTACTAATCACTTAGCTAAGCTAGTCCCGTTTGGTAATGAACAAGTTTGGGAGAACCGACCATTATCCTATGATGTGGCTCCTTATGTACTCATGGACAATTTATCCTTGAATTAATATTAGCTAGCTTTTCCCCTATAAAAAAATATAAGTTAGATCTAGGTTGTAGGTCTGATTGTACTTGAAACTTGAGCGGCCTAGGGAGTAAGGCATTTTATCAAGTTTGACGTATATATATCACAGTTTTCCTAGAGTTCTATGCACCTTGGTGTGGTCATTGCAAGAAGCTTGCTCCAATTTTGGATGAAGTTGCTCTCTCCTACAAAAAGGATACCAATGTCTTAATTGCAAAATATGTAAGTGTTGATATCTTTTTTCTAATTTTCACACCAAATTAAATTTCAAATGATATACTATAATTAATAATCCTTTAGTTAATAGAGCAACATTAGCACTAATCTAAACTAAATGCATGATTTTGCAGGATGCAACTGCTAATGATGTCCCAAGTGAGGTATTCAAAGCAACAGGCTACCCAACCATGTATTTTATATCATCAAACAAGGAGATAACTAAGTACAATGGATCGGAGGTAGAACAAAGGAATTTCATTATCAACTTCATTGAGACACATAGGTCTACTCAGAGTAACAAGAATGAATCAGATTCATTAAAGGATGAATTGTGAAATTGTGAAACATTTTATTTCAAAAAGAGGTTTGCAGAAAGCAATGGATCTATACAAGGCACAGGCCACAGAGCACTAATAGAAGACCGTCTTTCAATTTCATATCTAACGGGGAGAATTTGCATAGCCCAATCCCATTGGCTTCTGAGGTTGAGGTATAACTTAGAAGAGATTTCTGTTGTGGAGGAGAAAGTAGACCATCTTGTTGATTGTAGTGTCAAAAAAGAAGAGCTAAGTTCGGTGGTGCCAGAAATCGATTCCGCCACGCCTATCATGATGAAGTAATTACTTAGTATGCATTTGCTCATTTCTGGATTTCCATGTTTTAAATAAAAAAACTAGTATTTGGGCCCGGGTGTTGCCCCGGGTGGTATTGTTTTCCAAACTTGATATGCATTTTTTTCCATTCGCATTAAAATATATTAAAGAAAACTCAACATTTAAAAGGTACAAATATAATACTATGGACATTTGAAGCATGATTAAAAGTTGGTTGAGATGGTAATTGTGCTATGTATAATAGCAAGAGGTCACGTGTTCAAATCTTGTTGCAAGCCAATTTTATTTTTGTTAATTGACATGACATATGTACACATTGGACAATTCTAGTAGAATAACAGAGGTGCCACGTGGCGTGTATACGTTGTCACGTACGCCTTTTAATATATTAGTATAGATATTTTAAGTTGATTTTATGGTCGTGGCACATCTATTTTTGTTTACAATATGTGATGCGTGAGATAATTTTCTTTGAAATTTCTGTATAGTCTATCAGTCTGTCAATTTTAAATATCTATCTTGGGCGTACTTGTACAGTTGTACCAAGCTTTAGGTTAGGTATGCCCAAGGATTTGTCTTGCTCATGTTGAATTGGAGCTCTTCAAATCAGTAGAAAATAGCCTATGGTGCTTGTTTATGCCAAAAATCGCACAAGGGACGATTATTGGTTGGGACGTCGATAACTAGATTAAAGCAAGAGAAACAAAGGACGAAATTCAAATGACAAAAATAAAGAAAAGGAAGACAAGAAATGGTGACGCGGAAAACCCAATGAAGATGGGTAAAAACCGCGGGTGGCTTGCATGTCCACCAATCCACTATGATGCCGGCGTTAAAGCCACGTTGAATACATGGACATTGGATGTTTACACGATGCTAATCATTGATAATCTAAAGTATTTGACTAAGGGAAGAGTTATACAAGAGTATCTTTGAGAAAACATAATTACTTTTTATGATCGTGGAGTGAAAAGTAATTGAGTGAGGATGGCCTTTGATGATGTATTTTTTCTAGGTTGTCTCCTCTGAATCGCCCTTTAATAATGCTGATGTGTTCTCCTTTTATAGCTCTTTAGGCGGTTGTGAGTGGTTGACCAAAGAGACATGTGCCTCCTACAATGTAGGACATAGTGGTTGTACTTATGGCTTAGTCTTCTTGTTGTTTGTGGACTCCTCCAAGTAATGTATATTGCTTTGACACGTTCTAGGGCAGTAGTAAGTGCTTCCTTGATTATAGGAACGGTTGCAACAACTTCGTTTGGTCTATTGCTCCTTCTCGTCTTGGCCGATCGCATCCGTCGCGTCGGCCAGATCTTCTTGGCGTCACATAGAGTATAAATCGCTTATAACCTGTCCTTGATTGGCTCCTTGATTCTCTCCAACTGTTTTGACCTTGGTTGCCAAGTAATCCTTTATCCCATGTGTCATTTGAATAGTCAAGTGAGTGGAAATTAGGATCCCCCAAACATAGGAACAACTTTTGGCTCTCGTTTGATGTTGGTAACCGCCTCCTAGTATTTAGGGATTTCTTCGAGTTGGTTATGTTGTTGGGCGTCGATCGCCGGCTTTTGGGCGTCGCGACAATACTCACCTTGCGTCGCGTCGATACTCACCTTGCGTCGCGTCGTCACTTTCTTGTGTCGCCGCGACGTCACTTTCTTGTCGTCGCGACGTCACTTTCTTGTCGTCGCGACGTCACTTTCTTGTCGTCGTGACATCACTTTCTTGTCGTCGCGACGTCATTTTCTTGTCGTCACGACGTTTATGATCTGTCGTTCAGACGTCGCTCGTCTCTTGTCCAAGCGTCATTCGCCTGTTGTCCAAGCGTCATTCGTCCGTCGTCCGGACAGACTCAATCGCGTCCGCAGACTGAATCAACCGTCATCCGGACGTCATTCATTCGTTGTCCCGAGACGGACTCAATCGTCTTTCCAGGTGTCATTACGTTACTAATCTATTGTCTAGATGTTGTTCATCTGACGTCATGTCATGCAGATTTTGACCATAACAGTTAGCCCCCATTTTCCTAATTGAAGCATGTCGAAGATTAGGAAAATAGCCTTTGCCTTTGAACGTCATGTCTATTGTTCTTTCGCATCATTGACTATCGAGGCATGATTGTCGGGCTAGTGACTTTTGTCATCGTACGTTTGGCGACATGGCCAATAAAAGACTCTTAGAATGAATACATAGAGTGAAGTTAAATTATATGTCAGATAACATATCATAGGGGGAAATTTTGGCGACATGGCCACTTAAGATGTCGTAGAAATAATTCTGGTGACATGGCCACTTACGATGTCGTAGAAAGAATTTTGGCGACATGGCCACTTACGATGTCGTAGAAAGAATTCTGGCGGCATGGCCACTTAAGACGATGTCGTAGAAAGAATTCGGGGGACATGGCCACTTAAGACGATGTCGAAGAAAGAATTCCGGCGACATGGCCACCACTAGTAGAATAATTGTTTCTTGCTGCGGTGATATTGTGCGGTTTTACCCATACGCAGCAATAAACCACGTGAAAAAAAGGTAAAATATAAAATAGACCTATTGCTGCGGTTTCGGCCGAAAACCGCAGCAATAGATTTCAACGGGAAAATATTCAAACTTAAGTTGACTTTTTGACAAGCTCTATTGCCGCGGTTTCCAGCCAGAACCGCAGCAATATATTAAAATATTAATTTTTTATTAATATCTGAACCTATTGCTGCGGTTCCTACAAAAAACCGCAGCAATATATTAAAATATTAATTTTTTATTAATATTTGAACCTATTGCTGCGGTTCCTACAAAAAACTGCAGCAATAGGGTTTAAATAAAAAAAATGTGCGGCCTTATTAGGGTTATGTTCCTCTTTCCTTCTTACAACTCGACCGTTTTTCTTACTCTCCTCTCTCTCTCCTCACTCTCTCTCCTCTCTCTCCTTCAACTCAGCCGTTTATGCCTATTAATATGTTATGAAATACTTGTCTTTTGGTTGATTCAGCAATCTTTTGTTTTTGGGTCACAAAATCAATTCAAAGAAGAAAAAAAAGAGAGATTTTTCAAAGAATGAAGAGTCTGAAGATTGGTGCATAGTGTATTGCTGCTCTTGCTAATTGACGTCGCCCACTTGCCGTCGACCAACCATTTATACCGACCGCTCCTCGTTTTCAGTTTGTTTAATTCGTGATTTTTGCTTGGTCAAATTTTTTGTTTGCCACGATTAATCATAGCATGTCTAGTACGTAGATCTGTTTTTCTTTTTCCTTTTTTTTTCGTTTTTCTTTTCCTTTTTTTTAAGATCTGTTTGCAGATCTGTCTACATTTTTTAGATCTCGTTTTTTTTTCGTTTTTTTTTTCATTTTTCTGTTCGTTTTTCTTTTCGCTTTATTTCGTTTTTGTTTTCCTTTTTTTGTAGATCTGTTTTCGCTAACATCCATGGCGGTGGTCCATGGTCATGTTTGTAGATCTCGTTTTTTTTTTTGGGGTGAAGTAGATCTGATTTTCTTTTTAGGTTAGTGTCAAACTATACAAATTCCCAAGTCAGTTTTTCTCTCTCCTTTTTTTGTATTTTTTGAAATCTGCATTTGTTTTGTTAGTTTTATGTCTACATTTTTTTATCAAGGGTTGATTTTGTATGTTCTTTTGTTGGTTTGTGTATGCTGATTTGCTTTTTCGTGAGAGATATCTTAAGTTGAATTGTTAAGAATGCAATTTGATAAACTAATTTCAATAGAAATAAATCTGATGCTTAAATGCGATATTGAGTGTAAGAATATGGTTCTATATAATATATAAGTGTAATGATGTAAGTTTGTGTTTTTCTTTTTGACACTCTCTCTCATTGTATATAGATATCGAATTTTTTTTTTTTTGAGTTGTGGTACCTATTGCTGCGGTTTTTACCCAAAACCGCAGCAATAGGCTTTAATTTTTTTAAATAAAAAAATAAACATATTTCTGCGGTTTTGGCTAGGAACCGCAGCAATAGCTTGGCCTATTGCTGCGGTCAAAAACCGCAGCAATAGGTTAATTACCTATTGTTGCGCCCTTAATTACTGCGCGACCAAAACCGCAGCAATAGGCCACTTAATGACCGCATCAATAAGCATTTATTCTACTAGTGCACTTAAGACAATGTCGTAGATAGAATTCTGGCGACATGGCCATCTAAATTGTTGTGGGACGAAGTCTGGCGATGAAGCCGCTCAAGATCTCAATGCATGAGATTCTGGCGTCAAATCCTACCCAATATCTTAGTATAACAATAGTCATTCTTTTGTAATCATTAAGTTGCTTTTCTGGTCGCCTTATATGTGTAACCTTGTTGTGTCATGATGCAGATGTTATGTCATAGTTTATACGTCATTAAAAAGCATGTATGCATGTCGTCATACGTATCGACGCTTAGTGTGTTTGAACATATGCATGCATTAGCTCAAGATGACTAGCTTAAATGAAATAATTATAGGTGCATCTGTTGATATACAGTGTTAAACTCAAAGGTCTTACTGGGTGCTTTAGTGAATTTAGGCATAAATACAGTTCCATGCCAATATTCCATCATAGCAAACCATGTCATTTAGTGTCACTTAGCTAATGCATTATCCATTGTTACGAAACTTAATTTACATTGAAACACAAATATCATGACATATAAAAATTTCATCATTGAAATATATATTGTGTGTCTAAATGCGCCCATGTATGTCTATGTGTGTCGTTTAAGCGTCGTGTGTAAATACTACGTGTGGTGTGAACATGTGTATATTTTTACCTCACGATGTAATGTTTGAACTTTAATAAATGAAGTGATCATCGGTCGGTCGCCGATATCCGGCGTTAAACCGTATGTGCTTAGTAGATGCATGTGAGACAAAAAATGAGTACCTTTGTTATGTCGTCATAGCTAGTAGATCATGTGAACTAATGTCATGTGATGCTATTGACTCGATGCATGTTCCATGCCTTGGAAACTCGTGTAATCCACGTTTGTGACATCATGGTTGGTCCTTATGTCAAGCTGGTGCTCAGCAATTATCATCGCATCCTCTAGTGGTAGGCGTTGTATCGTGTATAGATACGTGTCGTCTTTTGGCTAGCGTCGCGTCGTCTGGATGTAGGCGTCGCGTTGTCTTTTGACGGGTGTCGTCTCGATCATCAGGTGACAGGTGTCATGTCATTTGGAGATAAGTGTAACGTCGTCTGGAGACAAGCGTCACGTCGTCTGGAGACAAGTGTCACGTCGTCTGGAGACAAGCGTCACGTCGTATGGGGACGAGTGTCACGTTGTCATCGTGTCGTCGGTCACTAATTCTGCGAAAGAAAGGATACACCAACGAATGTTCTTGTGGTAACCAAGTTAGTAGTGCTTGTAAGGACCAATATAAATATATGTAATAGATCAGAAACAAAATAAATCCTTCAAATGTTAGCAATAAGTAATTCATAGGAGTCAATGATAAGAGTAAAAATTGCAGAAATAGATTAGGAATTGTTTAACTGTCGTCATGAGTTTTAGCAACGTCAGTGACTGGTCATGGTACACCAATGATTTGTTTTCGTCGTAGCGCTTCAGCTGTTGAGTCTACGTTGTCGTCCCCTAAGACTTGTAATATTTAAGATTCTATGTCATCTACCATAATCTAATATATGGTCTCGTTTGCCTTTAACATACTCGTTGTCTACTGCTCTTGACGTTGACGACGAACGCTGGTTTTAGTGATGAATGCCTTATATAATGTCAAACAACTGATGTTTGGCGTCTGAAGTCAATGGACAAGGATACTTCTCAAGATTCAGAATTTTGTCAATGTCATTGCTACACGATTGACCTGTAAAACTAGTTGTAAACGCAATCTCTCTTTGGAGGTGTAAGTAAAAAGTACTTTCATAAGTATGACAAAAATATATGTATTATAAACAAGGGATAGTCAAAACGTCGAAACATATGTAAGAGATGATGAGAATCATAAAGGTATAAGTAACAGAGACAAAAATTGCAAAGAATAAAGTGAAACGAAGAAAATCAACAATCAAGGAGGAACGAAAGTACTATAAGATTGAGTGACTTTACGATTAAGTACTCGTTGATGATGTTTTGATATCTGCATGGATCAACACAGTGCTAAGTGTGGGTGTCAGGTCCATTCGTCAATTTATTCTTGTCATCACTATCGTGACCGTAGCGTCGTTGTCACTAAACTTGTCATCATTGTGTCAAACGATTTTCAATCTACATTTTGATGTTAGCTTTGAATGTCTTATCGTTGATAAGCAATCTTGGTGAAAGAATTGAGTCCTGCAATTGACGTTAGTTCAAGCAAAAGTTGTAACCTCTTTGTCACTTTTCAACACAAAAGAGTTGCCAATGGGGTAATAAACAAAACAAGAGTAAATGATAGTGTAATTACGTTATGGTTAAGTGTGACGGATACTTTACGTAATAAGTCTTCATCACAATCATCTAAACCATAGCATAGAAAACAAAGTTTTGAAAGAGTTTTGTAGCACACCTATGTGGCATCGACAATGATTACAAGTTGCAACTTACTCGACGACGTTAATGGTCAAAGACATTCGAATGTCAAATTTTGTCAAAGACGTTAATGTGATCTTTGCTTGATTTTTTTTGGATGTCTTTCATGTCATGATGACACCGAAAATTTCTAGCGTCTTTACCTGCTTAAGATCTGTAGACTTCTTTGAGTGACAGTGCGTAATCATAGTTGACGTCGAGCCCCCATGATACATATGTCGTTGACTAATATTATACCTGTACTCGAATTTTATAAGCATAATTGTTAATCACTTTCGAAGTTATGACAAAAATATGATAAGTTATAATCTAAAAGTCGCAACAATTAAATAATACTATCATGTCCCCCTGTGGTGACTTTAGGACAAAACAAAGGTCTTCACACATGGAACTTAGTTTTGGACTAAAGTTAGCCACAAAATTAGATGACGCTTGTGACTTTAGAATTGTCCTTGGGCGGTAACTGATAGTGTAGAACCTTGACACTATAATCTATTCTCCATTTGTCCTGACAAACTTGCGTTATCTCAAAACAAACAGATTGATGTAGTTAGTCATGTCCGAATCCGAAACATATTAAATTGATACGATGATGTTAAATTGTAGTTTACCAAAGCAAATGTAAGTAATTTTAAAGAGAATTACCTTACTGTCACGCCAAGTAAAAAGAACTTACTAATGTGTCACATGGGTGACGGTTCGTGACAGAGGAGACGTCTTTGGTTAAAGACTGGCACTAAGATGACGTCACTGTTAGGTCGACGTTGGACTGTTTGTCGCGACGATTTCATTTGTCCAGATGAACTTTTTGGTCCCGACCGACTTATTGATTTGTCACGACGACCTTCTTCATTCCGACGCGACGACAAGAAGACTTTCTTCATTTGGTCGCGACGATCTTCTTAGTCGCGACAGGCTTTTGATTGTCACAACGACTTTGAATTTTCGAATAAGTCATTAACATATACTATTTCGTCGTGAAGTCGGGAAGTCAACGATAAATAAGGTCTTTGCGTCATCACAGTCAACATCTGCTTAATTGGATCGACTTCACCAATGTGACTGTTGATCCTCAACTTCATGACTGAGTTGGCTCATGCTTGAACTTCGGTCACACTATGACGACACTTTGTGCTTTGATTTTACTGAATTTTCGGATGTCAATCGGCGTCTGGACGTCAAGACATATTCTAACGTCGCCATGCACACCGTCGTGACGCAAAGAAGATTACGAATCACCACTTCGATACTGACGCTTCAAATAAAGCTATATGACACATAGACAGGACTTTGTGTTTTGAAAGGATTTTTGTGGATATGCGCCTAAAGGGAAAATCTAGTCATCGGTCCCACGGTGGGCGCCAAATTGTTTATGCCAAAAATCGCACAAGGGATGATTATTGGTTGGGACGTCGATAACTAGATTAAAGCAAGAGAAACAAAGGACGAAATTCAAATGACAAAAATAAAGAAAAGGAAGACAAGAAATGGTGACGCGGAAAACCCAATGAAGATGGGTAAAAACCGCGGGTGGCTTGCATGTCCACCAATCCACTATGATGCCGGCGTTAAAGCCACGTTGAATACATGGACATTGGATGTTTACACGATGCTAATCATTGATAATCTAAAGTATTTGACTAAGGGAAGAGTTATACAAGAGTATCTTTGAGAAAACATAATTACTTTTTATGATCGTGGAGTGAAAAGTAATTGAGTGAGGATGGCCTTTGATGATGTATTTTTTCTAGGTTGTCTCCTCTGAATCGCCCTTTAATAATGCTGATGTGTTCTCCTTTTATAGCTCTTTAGGCGGTTGTGAGTGGTTGACCAAAGAGACATGTGCCTCCTACAATGTAGGACATAGTGGTTGTACTTATGGCTTAGTCTTCTTGTTGTTTGTGGACTCCTCCAAGTAATGTATATTGCTTTGACACGTTCTAGGGCGTAGTAAGTGCTTCCTTGATTATAGGAACGGTTGCAACAACTTCGTTTGGTCTATTGCTCCTTCTCGTCTGGCCGACCGTATCCGTCGCGTCGGCCAAGATCTGGCGCGGTCACATAGAGTATAAATCGCTTATAACCGTCCTTGATTGGCTCCTTGATTCTCTCCAACTGTTTTGACCTTGGTTGCCAAGTAATCCTTTATCCCATGTGTCATTTGAATAGTCAAGTGAGTGGAAATTAGGATCCCACAAACATAGGAACAACTTTTGGCTCTCTTTTGATGTTGGTAACCGCCTCCTAGTATTTAGGGATTTCTTCTGAGTTGGTTATGTTGTTGGGCGTCGACTACTGGCTTTCGGGCGTCGCGACAATACTCACCTTGCGTCGTGTCGATACTCACCTTGCGTCGCGTCGTCACTTTCTTGTCGTCGCGACGTCACTTTCTTGTCGTCGCGACGTCACTTTCTTGTCGTCACGACGTTTATGATCTGTCGTTCAGACGTCGCTCGTCTCTTGTCCAAGCGTCATTCGCCTGTTGTCCAAGCGTCATTCGTCCGTCGTCCAGACAGACTCAACTGTCGTCCAGACGGAATCAACTGTCATCCAGACGTCATTCATTCGTTGTCTAGTCGGACTCAACTGTCTTTCCAGGTGTCATTACGTTACTAATCTATTGTCTAGATGTTGTTCATCTGACGTCATGTCATGCAGATTTTGACCATAACAGTGCTCTTTTTAGATCTACATAATTTTCTTTTTGGTCTGTTCCTTTTTAATCTACACACTGTTGCCTTTTCTATTCTTGTTAACATGTCAAATCTACTTTCTTCCTGTTTTTCCATTCATGTTATCCACTTTTTAATACTTTAACATACTTTCTAGTTTTTCTTTTTCACTTTTCAGTTTTTCTCTCCACCTTTTCAGTTTCTCATTCAATATTTTTGTACTTCTTCCTTGATTCTCCCTCAAAGTGAAGTGAGTAAATTAAAAAGAAATGGAGGGAGTACATACGTCTCTATATGTTTGAGGGTTTAATGTACCACCTCAGTGTATAATCATGTCATTTGTTCTTTCATATGCTTTGAGTTTTTCGGTCTCTAGTCTTTCAATGAATAAATTATTGAACGGAAGGATTTTCTCAAGAATTGAAAATGTATGGAAACATTTTCTCCATTTTTAAGTAGTTGTGCTCGAAACACTTGACACGTTTGCTAATGCATACTTACAAACATAAATATCCTTAACTATGCATAAGTTAAAATGTAAAACAATTGGTTTTTAAATGTATATATTGAGACAAATTGGTTTTTAAAAGTACATATTGAGACAAATCTAACAAGTCTAATAGGATTATGTATTTCCTTGTGTATAAATTTTTCTTGTGTTTTTTTTTAAAATTACTGTATCACTCGGTCGTTTATACCATTCACATTTTCTTTTACCATTTTTAATCTTTTATTTTTTTTTAAAAAAATTAGTTAGGTAGAGTTTTGTTATATTCGTTTTATAATGTACTCCCTTTGTTTCTTTAATACGTTTCCCTTTTTCGTCCTTTTTTTTAATTGTTATACTTCTATTTTTCCCTTATATGGTAACTTATCACATCAACTTTTCGCATTTTTCCACCTCATATAGCGCACCTCCCATTTTAATAATCCACCAAAATCTTCCCTATTTTTCTCTCTCCTACATTATTTCAATGATTCTTTTACATTTACCAAAACTAGACATTCTTTTATTTCTTCTTTGTTTTTCGCACTATTTCCTTGGTTTTCCCCCAAAGTAAAGTGTAACAATTAAAAATAAACGGAGGGATTGCTTTTAATGAAAAATATCAAGATTAATTCCAAGTTTGAGGCATCTTACCAGATTAATCCCATGTTTAGATTAATCTTATAGGAAGACTACTTACAAACTTGAAATTTTTGAAAAATAATCAAACTTTGGGACTAATTTGGGAAGATGCTCCATACTTAGGATTTATTTATAATTTTTCCTTTTTCATAGTAATAGTGAAATATATAATATAGATGTTAATAGTTTAAAGTTAGACATTAGCAAATGTTGAACCTTGGACATGCAACTATAAAGTAGTACTCAACAGGGTCAAATAAAACAATTTGTAGAATGTCAAATGTTGAACCTTGTTGCTGCACTCATTTGCTCATAATATTAACCCATAAACAAGATAACCATGTAAAACAGTGAAAGTAACTGCTTTAGATAATCCGCGCAAAGCATGTATGATCTCATTAATACATTTAGCAAAACTTATGAGAACCTATAATAGAGAGCTTTTATTTTTATGCTTATTTAAAAGAAAAAGGATTTATCCCTTAACTATTAGCTCAAGAATATAGTATCTTTGAGATGCCAATATATTCTAAAGGTGTCACTCAAATCTATAATTTTCCATAGTACATTCTTATTTGTATCCTTCATATTTTCGCTTCATACTTCACTCCGTTGAATGAGGAGATGAGCCTTTTCACTGCTGCACTTCTCTGAGGTCTACTACCAAAGTTAGGCGAAACAAAGCTTTGGACGTAGCTCATTGCGCATATCACAGAACTTGAGCCACGAACTTGGTCTATCGAATAAGGATGATTTGCAGGACACTTGATCCTAAGCCAATTCCGATTACCGTACTCCAAGATATAAAACAAGCTTCCTTCTTCGAACAAAATCGGATGAAGCATACTCAATGATTTCGACTTGAAATACATGTGCGAACTAATAAAACTGTTGAAAATCTTCCAAGAATCCCAAACCCCATATGCATATTTCTCTAACATCCACACCTCCATTCTCCTATCTTTATTCTTTTTATCATACCTATTCAATGACATTCGACAGACACATAAACAGTCTTTAATCTCACAAAGATATAAATTCTTCATATATTCTCCATCTAAGTCATCCATAGGCGGTAAAGGTATTATTGAAAAGGATTCTTTAGCCAAATCGAACGCTAATAATAAGTGAGTCCAACTTTCGCTGTACTTTCCTAACAACCAGTGCAATCTCTCACCCACTATAACTGGAACTGGAACAGGAACAGGAACATCATGATTCATGATAATAATAATAATCATCGATTAAGCAGTCATGTGGCACGAGTCGAAACCAGTCGGCGTCAAGTTTCCTCCAAACGGTGTTCCTAAATGTAGATAGGTACACGAATGAGGATGTGAACTTTCCCATACTTGGCCATAATAATGTTCTACATAAGATCAATAATTTATAATCATCTGAGGATGAATCATAAGCAAACCCAAAGCGGCATTTTCGGGGATAGATGTTGTTCCATGTTTATGGGACCAGGAATAAGACGTTTTTCTTGAGTAGTAGGGTTCCATATTACATCTTATTAAGAGCATATTGCGACCACAATATTCTTCGGTGATGCAGACGCAAATCAACCCGTTACACGACCCGACTACATGGTTATAACCTAATGTTTCATAACCATTGGTTAAGTCGGATAGTACGAAATTCGATTTTTCAGGATTCTTTGCAAGTGAAAATGACTTGAGATCTATTGCTTTTCTTTGGAATATCATGTGTTTGTTTGAACCTTGGTGTTGAAGATGGTGTTTCTTGAAAGTGGCAGAAGATATGAATGAATTCCAGTGTTTTGCAACGCATTTAAATCGAGCGAGAGTTTTCATGGGCAGTCGACAAAGGATTTGGGTAGTAAGATCTTGAGGTATGGGATAAAGACTAGGAACATCACTGATGCTAGTTCTTGCCCTCTTCTGCTCCCTCATATTGTTAGGCTGAAAACTGAAAAGGTTGGATCTTTAGAGAATAAAAGTGGCCCTTAAATAAGCTTACAGTCATGAAGAAACTAGGAAACTTAAGATAATTTAAATAGGAAATTTAACATAAATTTTATATCTAATAACATTAAATAATAAATTTATCATAATTTTTTTTGACAACAAATCAGATTTTATTAGGAAACTAAAAATAAAATACTGACTTGATCTTAAAAAAACCCGATTTGTTTCATATTATTTTAGGTTAAATCTATTATTATTATTTATTTTTATTAGATATAATTATTATATTAAGTTCTTAGATTAATAATCTTTAAATTTTCTAGTTTTTTTTAGGACTCTAAGCCAATTAAAATTTTAAAGGCTATCTTTATAATTGAATAAGATAAGAGTATTGACTAACGGATGTGCATTTGAATAGGAAAGAACGTTATTATTGATGGAACAAAAACAATGTATAAAAAGGATAGATTAATTGCAGAATAAAAAGCTGTGTATGATCGCAACAATAAGATTAACCTTAGGATCTATTAGCTCAAGAATATAGTAGTATCTTTGAGATGCCAGTATATTTTAAAGATGTCAAAAAGGACCTAATAAAATTCAAGTTTTGTAGGGAAGGACCTAATAAAATTTTTTTTGTCTAAAAGGACCTATTAAAATACTTCCGATTGTTAATAGGAACCAGTTTATGAATTTCAGGCGAAAATTACTATAGATACGAAGGAGTCTTTATCTTCTATAATAAAAATGTGGAAAGATAGGCCACAAGATCTCTCGTTGTAAGCTAACCATGGAGGAAGCACAACGACAATTTGGAGTACGAATGGGCGAGATATGCACGAACAGGAATAACCTACTTGTAGGTCAGCCCCCATCTCCATGTTTCACGAATAAGATCATTTGGTTACGTCGTATTGAGATTCTTAGAACATCACGTATTGATCTATTAGCGGATCCTAGTGATGAAATTCCTTTTTAGGCAAGTTTTACGGACTCCTCTTCCGACTCAGACACTTCCAGTTCGTCGGATAGGCCAAGCCAAGGAGGATGTTCCCGACACAGTAAGCTTATATATCAAGAAACTTCGAGTGATGAAGATACTCCAGATTCCAAAAGACCTCTTTGCGCAAGGAGAAATTCAAACCCTTCTCCTCACCTAGTCATCCCAGGGTCTCAAAATTCGTGTAAGCAAGCCGAAAGTGCAAATCATCAGGGAAAAGTGGTTCATGCTAGCGAGAGTGACGCACAGAAAAAAGGAAGAAAAAAGAAAGTGCAACCGGTGCCGATGTCCGACGTTAAGTTGAATAACTGGGCAGTCAAAGGTCAGTACAATGCTTCCCTCGTCAATGATAGCTGTCCTAGAGTAGTAAGAATAGGAAACTTATCTGCACCTTTAGATGTAGCCTGGTTCAATATCTTGAAAAAAAGTTTCTTGAAGTCAAAGCTAGAACCCATACCATTATGGAAAGTTGGAAAAATAGGGCAATGCTCAGTCTCATTGAAGTCACTCCAACCACGCTCCTTACTCTTGTGAATAGTTCCTCCCTGCTAGAAACAATGGAATTTATTAAACTGAAGTTCCCTTTGCATAATATGCCCCACAGTCAAATTGTCAAATTCTCTTTGTCAAGCTTCCACAAATTATACCTGATTTGAGCACTTTAACTCCAGAAAAAGCCTTGATAAACCATCAAACCATAAAAATCCATAGATTGACCTCACTTGGATTTAATGCCCCCAACCCCCCCCTCTTTTACGGGTACTTATACCCCACAAGAATCATTTGCATTGACACAATCCTTTCCTACTTTGTTTGTTCCTAATTTCAACCACCTCTCTCCTTCAGTCAAAAAATCTTCATTTCCACAAATGGCTTACCCTTTTTCTGAGCTGGAGTTACGTGATTTTGAAGGAATTGGGTTCCCTCTTGGTGACTCGGACCGAATTTATTGTTCCTCCAACCCACTCAATGACCCGTTTATTCCCATGAATGAATTTATCAACCACCACATCTCTCAACTAACCCTTCAAGATTTTCTACAAAGCCCACACTCACCAATATCTCCAAGCCCACAAATTTCTTCAGGTGACTCTTTCTCTTTTTCCCGGCCTTTTGACTGCAGCCCAAAACAACAAAAAAAATGGCCCAAGAAAATAAGCCCCAAAACTCAAATCCGGTTACAAACGTTTGCGGTCCTATAGGCCCAATCAGGAGCGGAGATTTTTTTCGCGGACCAGTCATCCGAGTCTACCCGACAATTGATAAAGGAAAGGAAAAATTGTCAAGAATAAGTCAACCTTTTGCCGGTCTTCTCAAAATAAGTTAACCTTTTGATTATTTTATAATAAGTTTAACTTTCATACCCCTTAATTTTAAACAAGTCAAATAACCGATGACCGATTCTACAGGTAAAGGCCTGATTTTTTTGTACTTTTGTTCGTATTTTTATAGTTCTCGTATAGTTTTATGTAGATTTTTTGTATTTTTGTGTGTATTTTTGTATTTAACAATTGGTACAATTTTTTATTTTTATTTTTCAACCTCCACCCCTCTCTCACTATACCACTACCACCAGTCCACCACTAGACCACCTCCTCCACCTCTCTCTTTCTCCCCATCACAACCCACTAAAAACCTCGCCCAGCCACCCAGCTACCACCAACCAGAAGTTTAGCTCGCCACCACCACCCACTAAGACCCTCTCTCACTCACCCTCGCCCAGCCCCAGTCCCATACTCGCCCAGACCCAACCCACCTTTGCCTAATCAACCCACGGAAATCCCCCTTCCCACCACGACCCAGACCCTCCCCTACCCACCTCGAAAACCCGCCATGTCTAAGCTTGAAGACGAGCTATAGTCTCTTCTTGCGCGGAGTTGTTCCAATTGACGCGGATAGATTTTACGGGTCTATTCATCGGGTTACTCTCTTTTTCGCTTCGGACGATGGGAATATCATCGACGGCGATTTCGGAAACTTTAATCATCCTTATCATGAAAAGGGTGGTAGTTTGGCTGGTGATGTTTCCGTTGATTTAATCTACCTTGATATTGTGTTCGACCTTCGTGAGATTGCCGATCGTATGATTCAGGCCGGGTACGAGAAGGAGTGTTGCCAGATTTATAGTAGTGTTTGGCTAATTAAGGGGTTGAGAGGTTGAGTATTGAAGATATTCAGAGGATTGAGTGGACTGCTTTGGATGAGAAGATGAAGAAGTGGGTTCAAGCTGTTAAGATATTTGCTAGTGTTCTTCTCATTGGGGAGAAGCGTCTTTGTGAAATTTTCTTTGATGGGGCTCTTGAATTTTGGTGAAGCTGTGGCCAATGGGATGAGATCACCTGAGAAATTTATTTTGAATACTTGATATGTATGAAGCTGTTGATGGGAGGGCGTGGTGTAGCTGTTGGTGGAGTGTTGTGCCATGGGGTTGGGGAAGGGAGAAGACAGTGGGGTGGTGGATGGGGAGAAGAGAGAGGTTTGTGTAGAAAAAAAAATATTTTTCAAATAAAAAACAAAAATAAAATTAACATTTAGCATTAAAATTATAAATTATAAGTTAAAAAAATCAGACCAATTAAATAACGACACATATCATTCATAACCTGTTAAAGAGGTCAACAACAGGTCATAACTTGTTTAAAATTTAAGGGTATGAAAGTTAGACTTATTATAAAATAATTAAAATGTTAACTTATTTTAAGAAGACCGGCCGGCCAAAGGTTGGCTTATTGTTGATAATTTTTCCTAAAGGAAAAGCCCTTTGGTTAACATGAATGATGGGCTGTCTGTTGGGCCCAAGCCAACCATTATGGTTAGCTTGGATGATGAATTGAAGGATGGGCCCAAACCTGTCACTATGGAAGTGGACTCCCCAGCTAGCCCAAGCTCGCATTTGTCTGTACAGAGTAGAATAAATGCTTATTGATGCGGTCATTAAGTGGGCCCCAACCCGGTTATTGAAAGCAAGTTGGTAAGTGTTGTACAACATGGGCCTGATGAGACCTTCTTTTTAGCTGATTCAGAGTTGAGCTCAGGGGAAATAGATCTGATGGACATTGAGCGCACCATTTGTCCAGTGGGTATGAAAACTTTGGGCCTATCAACCCAGAACACTAATGTGCCCAAAACTGATAAAAAGAAACTGAAGAAAACAAGCGAGAAAATTCAGAAGGAAAGGGAGCTGAGAAACCGCAAGCTTGCGAAGCACAAACTAGGATGGGTTGGTGCATTCTGGGCTAAGTTTTCCAATTCTGATGACAAAAAGAAAAAGAAAGAAGTGGTTAGGGTGGGAGACAAACTTGCCACGATTGTTGAAACATCGGAAGATGAGGGGCCAAGCAAAAAAAGATGTAAATTTCAGAAATCCTATAAAGGAAAGTTGAACTTGAAGTATGGATTAAGTGATGGTGACAGTGCTCTGTCAAGCTCGGAAGATATGGAAGTGTTGAAGGGTAAGGTGGCTGGCCCAAAACAGTTCCCAAAGACTAGGGGGTGAAAGTTCGGTGTACGGTTTGGATTAGGGCCTAATCCAATCCGATACGAACAAAATTTGGATTTTAATTTTCCAATCCGAATCCAAACCAATTAGAGTTTGAATCCGATCCAATCCAATCCGAATTTTCATACTCTAGATTGGATCCGATCCGAAAATCCGATTTTCTAAAACTTAGTTTTTCGATGAAATAAATTAAGCACAACAGCAGCCTAGTAGATTTAGAATATGAGGAATTAAGTGCTGTTAGGGTTTTAGGGGAAGGGTTAAAGTGCTACGCCTACCGGGGTATGGACTAGGCTTTTTTTTAAAAAAAAATCCAGTTAAGCACTTAAGCCCAATCCAAATACATAATACAAGGCATATTACTATTTGGTTATATTGGATTTTTGGATCCAATTACCCTCAATCCAATCCGATCCGAAAATCCATTTTTTCAAAAAATTTCAATCCGAATCCAATCCGAACACAGTTCGAATCCGATCCGAATTACTAATTCGGATTGGATTGGATTGGATTGGATTTTGGATTTTATCCGAATAACTTTCACCCCTACCAAAGACGATGTGAGAGCATGTTCGTGGAACTGTTGGAGTCTTAAATCTACTGACGCCCCGATAATTTTATGAAATGGTTGGTCAGTAGTCAGGCTTTAGATTTTCTGTTTTTATCTGAAACTAAAAGCTCAATTAAGGAGCTAGAACCTATCATTTCTAGCCTAGGTTTAGGTAATTGGGGTGGTCATAACTCTAGTGATCTCTCGGGGGTCTAATTTTGTGCTGGGCTAACTCCTTAATTAGAGGTGACCATTTTATTTGTATCGGCTAATTATGTATGTTGCAATGTTAAAGATGAATGCAATGTAGTTTATTATGTTGTGTGTGTGTGTATGGAGCCCCTGTTTTGGACGATAGACAATCTGTCTGGGACACTTTAAGAGCGTTTTTGTGGTCTCACCAGGGAAAACACCTCCTACTTGGAGATTTTAACCAAGTAGAATTTCAGGATCAAAAAATGGGAGATAATACAGTGATAACAGGGGTAAGTGAGTTTAGTATGTGGAAGATAGAATGTGGACTTATGGATTTACCATTCCATGGAGTGCCATATACATGGACAAACAATTGAAAAGAGGACCAAACTATCGTTGAAAGGATTGACAGGGCCTATTGCAAAATTTTGTGGTATGATCTTGAACTTCCCAATCTTCATCACAGACCATGGATCTATCATAATTGATTGCAATCCTACTCAAGAAAAGAAGAAACGACCTTATAGAATTGAAGCTTGGTGTTTGGAGTTTGAAGATATTGAGAATAGGATTAAAAGGTTATGGGCGCAAGTCTTTTCGGGTTCCTCACTCTTCAGGATTCAAATAAATCTTGAACTGGTTAAAAAAGAGTGTAGAACATGGTGCCTTGTTTTCAAGAAAGACCATAACATTCAATGGGATAAAATTAACGAAGATCTTTCAACAGCACAAGAATCATTGAACACGATGGATCTAAGATAAAAAAAAGGGAACCTCAGAAAGAAAGTGAAAGCAAGTACGGATCTGAATTTGGTTTACTGGAAACAAGGAGCTAGAACAAAATGGGATGAGTTAGGGGATCAATCTTCAAGCTTCTTTTACAAGTGTATGAAGACTAGACAAGGAAGAAATGAGATCCGTGCCATCAAGAATCAGGAGGGAACTTGGATATCTAAATTGGAGGATTTAAAGGAAGAGTTTGTGAGATATTACACAGACTTATTTTGTAATGGTCAACATCAAGTCGAGCTTTCAACTGAAATCAAAGAATGGATAGGGGATATGCCAAAACTCTCTGATTCGCAAATATTGCATCTCCAGGAGCCTCACCTTGAAAGAAATTAAAGCAAAGAATGTTTAGCATGAAACCTCTCAAATCTCCCTACGATGGTGTCCCGCCGCTTTTATTTTAGAAAGAATGGGATATTTTGGGTGATGAGATGAGTCAAGCGCCTTAAACTTTTTATCAGGAGGGAACATGCTGAGGGAAATGAATCAGACCTACATCGCTCTCATTCCCAAAACAACTAGACCTGAGCAAGTAAGTCAATTCCGTCCCATTAGCCTTTGCAATACATCTTACAAAGTAATTTCCAAATGAATGGTCCGAAGACTTCAGCCTCTTGTGATGACTTTAATTGGTCAAAACCAAAATGCCTTCGTCCCATCGAGGTCAATCAATGATAACTGCATTATTGCTCATGAAATGCTGATCAGTTATGTTTAAAAAAAGGAAAAAAAAGGAAAAAACTACTCAATGATTTTGAATTTGGATTTGAATAAGGCGTATGATCGTGTAAGCTGGAACTTCATTGAAGAAGTGCTAACGGTTATAGGGATGCCCAACACATGGATCCATCTCATCATGGAATGTGTTACAACGGTTACCTACTCAATCCTTGTCAATGGAGAAACCACTGGGCAGATCAAGCCTAAAGCTGGACTCAGACAAGGGGACCCCCTCTCCCCCTACTTATTTATTCTGTGAATGGAAGTTCTCTCGAGGAAAATGTCTCAACAATAGAACCAGGGGCTTATAAAGGGCCTTAAACTGAACCGCAAAGCTCCAGAACTCTCACATCTTTTCTTTGCAGACGATGCTCTCTTTTTCATAAAGGGAATAATGGATAATGTTTGGAACTTGAGAAAAGTCCTGGAAAGCTTCTGTCATTTCTCGGGAGAAATGATAAACATCCAGAAATCCTATACTGTCTTCAGCAAAAACACTCCATGGAAATTCATCAACCTCCTCAACAAAGGCCTAAAAGTGGAAAATAAGGAAAGACTGGGTAAATATCTGGGTTGCCCAACGGATGTGAATGGTCACTCCCTTAATGTTTTCCAAGATCTGCCTGAGAAAATTGTGAGCACAATCACTTCTTGGAAATTTTCATCCCTCAACCAAGCAGGTAAGCTCCTCCTCATAAACAGTATTCTAATTGCTTATGCTTCTCACATTATCGCTACTTTTCTGTTTCCAAAAAATATCCTAAAGAAAGCTTCTTCTGCCATCTTAAAATTCTGGTGGAATGCAAATTTTAACAAAAAGCCAATATACTGGAGGAAAAGAAGCCTACTAGAAGAGCACATAAATAATGGGGGTTTAGGTTTGAGAAATTTAGAAATCCTAAACAAAGCAACTCTCTCTAAGCAAGCATGAAGGATCCAAAATAATCAATCTTTACTTGTGAGCCAAGTCTTTACAGCCAAATATTCAAGCAATTGGTTTGAAAAGAGTTTGAGAGGGAAAGTCCCCCAAAATTGTTCTTAGGGAGGGAGGAGCATCATGAGAAATGTAAAGGACCTAGCTGCCGGGGTGGGAAAGAGAATAGGGGATGGGAAAACTACACCTATTTTGGGTACCTCATGGGTTGTAGGGAGAAAGATTCACTTCAAGCAAGGCATAGACCAACAAACTTCTGGTTGTCCAGCATGGGTAAGTGATTTAATCACAGAGGATAGAGAATGGGATGAGGAAAAACTAGATGCTTGGTTTGAACCTGTCACTGCAAGATCAATTTTATCAATTCACATACCAGATCAGATAAGTGAAGATGAGTTTAATTGGGAGGCCACAACTCATGGCAATTATGAGATCAAATCTGGTTACTGGCATATCAAGAGTCAATCTCAGATTTCAAAAGAAAATTCTAACTCTGGAAGAAATTCTGGAGTAAAAAATTCTGGCCAAAATGGAAAATTTTCTATTGGAAGCTAGCCAATGGTGCTTTGGCCACCGGAGTAAACTTTAGGAAAAGGAAAGTCCTAACCGAGAGTCCTTGCCCCTTATGTGGGAAACATGAGGAGTCGGATACTCACCTCTTCAAGAATTGTGAAATATCTATGAGAATTTGGAAAAGCTCCACCCTTGGTATCATATCGGATGAATATCCAAGTCTCTCGGCAAAGAAATTGGTTATGGTACCTAATGCAGGATGAAAATCAAGATTATAGAGTCGTTGAATTTATAGGCATATTATGGAGCATCTGCCTCTTAAGAAACAAAATTGTTTTTAACCCCTCCGATTCTATAAAGCCAATTGAAGCCTTTGCCATCCTGAATCAGTTGAAAACTCGCTGGGGTAAGTTGAAAGGTAAGGATAGGGACGAGTGGAGCCCAAAGATGAAAATAACAGATCGTCCTAACTTCTCCAAAAAGGAATGCTAGTGGAGCAAGAACTGGCCAAATGAGGGGATTCAGAGTAAATTGATCATTGACGGAGCTTGGAAAAACAACAAAGATGTTGATGATGACCCGGGCAATGCAGCTTATGAGTGGGTACTCTTGGAAGACAACAGAGAAATAAACTCATGGAGTAGAAAGATTGCAGCTAGTTCAGCTTCTCAGGCGGTGGCCTATGCACTTCTGCATAGCCTAAAGATAATGATAAGCCGCAGAATCCTTAACCTTGAGGTCTTGACAGATTCCGAGTAAGTGGTCAAAGGGCTTCAAGATATCAGCAAATCTACCGCATATACCAAAACGATTATGGGAGACATCATCACCTACACCAGAAGCTTCAACTCGTTTCAAATCCTAAAAGTTGACAGGGAAAAAGTTGTTAAGGCCCACTATCTAGCTACTCTTGAAAGGAAGAGATGTAATATTGTTCCTTAGTTTTCTTTATTTATACGTTGTCAAAAAAAAAACTAGTCTTCTGATTAATTGCATGAATGATTGTTGATGGGGCAAACAGATGAAATCACGAAAAGAAATTGTAACAGTTTTATTTAAGTCCTTAGTTTTTTTAATTTTTTGAGATTATATTACCATTTATTATATTGGATTTTGAGAGGAAAATTATAAGATTTCATTAGATCAATGAATAAGGGCGTTCGGTTTAGGAATTGGGATTTTCATGAAAGGGTAAGAGAATCAAATAGGTTGATTCTCTTACTTGTTTGTTAGCACATTTTAATAATTCCCTTTACCCTCCCCTTTCCTCCAAACTCCTCTACTTTCATTACCCACACCCTCAAGGTTTCACTCATTTCCCTCCTATACTCCATGGTCACTTTGACCAATGATTGACCACCACCTTAACCACTAGAACAACCACCCCAACCACCAAACCACCGACCCACTACCCCTAGCCACCGAGACCATAACCACCACCCACCCGCCGGAACCACCATCCGGCCGCCCGAAACCGCCACCCTCATCACGGCGCCACCTTAGCCACATAAACCATCGCATAAGCCACCAACACTTCTTCAAGACTCATAACCTTAAAAACTTAAAAAAATCAAGAGTAAAAATGGATGAATATCTTTTCTTATGGCTTTAGATGGTCAAATTCGACCATAAAAGCAATAGATCTAGAGTTTTCATGGTCGAGCTTGGCCTTTAAACCCTCAAATTTCATCTTTAATGGTGGTGTAGAAGGAAAAGAAACAAGGGGCTATGGTAAGGGTGGTGCCGCAGTGGTGAAGGGCGGTGATGATGGACGATTATACAGGGTGGCGGTGAGATGAGGGGCCGGCGGCCGACGGTGAGGGGAGGGGACGGTGGCCAGCTGTACTTGAGAGAGAGAAGGTGTAAAATATGGTGGAGAAGAGGAACAGGGGTTTTCTAGCCAAACAACATTTTTAATCAAAGGGTTTTCCTTTCCTTTCTCCTTGTTTCTTTTTCTTAAACCATTTCCCTTTCCCCTTCATAAACCAAGAGCATGAGCAATGGGTGGGCTAGGTTTAGTAGGTCTTATCATTTTTTCCTTTCTCTCTCCTTTCCTACTTCTTACATAGAGGTGATAAAATGGAGGCCCGAGCCGGGTTCGGGACGGGTCGCGTCTAAAAAAATTTGCCCATTAGTCGGGCCGAGAAAAATTTTGGGCAAAACACAACGGTATTTTTCAGGCTAAAATTTGGACTAAAAGTCATTTTCAGGTTGCCCAAAACCCGTCCCAAACCCAAAAAAATTCGGGCCCAAAAAATCTGCCCAAGCCCGGACCTTTTTCGGGCCAGACTCACTTTGATCAAGTATATTCTTACACCTCACATCCCATTAAATCTCCACCAATTCATCTTTTGTTTCTCACAATGGGTGGAATTTAGTTTTAGTTAGTTCTATTTCTCTCCTACTTTTGCATACTCGACCATATACTATCTCCTATCCAAAATCTGTTTTTTTATGGACTATATAATTTGTATTCATTTTTAATTAGTGGGATATTGATCATTGTTTATCCATTTTAAGAATTCGTTATTTAATTAGTTAACTTAAGTTGGGAAGAAGTGTGGTAAAATAAATAAAATTTGTTCTTAATTTATAGATTAAAGTATTTCAGAGCCATTGGTGTAATTTCCTTAAAAAAATTATAAGCTGATTTTTTTAAATTACCGTATTTATAAGCTTCATGGTAAATGAAGAAGGAAAATTCAGCAAATGCTTGCAGCAAATAGAGCCACGTGGCTCCATGGCATTGCTGTGTCAGTAATGACTGACATACCATCCCTTTTTCATCTGTTGAAAGAAGTAAAACGCAGGGCTGCACTTTTTATTTTCTTCCTTTCACCCTTCAACTGTGTCGTTTGACACTAGAAATCAATTTTAAAAAAATTAAGTTGCACAACTCTCCAGGTTACGCGGCACCCACTGATTTGGGGACGACACGTCATCCGAGGCGTTGTTGGTTTGGCAATACAGACCACCCCAAAGCTAAACCGTGTTTTCACAATGGTAAAACCATGTAATTAAAGTTTGGTGTTCCTACTCTAAGACCAACTAAAACCATATCATTGCACCTGCTCTAAGTCTGTAATGTTGAACTTTAAGGTTTTGAGATTAAGGGTTGTAATGACCATATATCTTCCTTTATATTAAGATGTACGAGGATGACTATTGTAAAACTCATTTAATTATATAAGGAGAACACAATTGTACGTGTGGCAAATAGACTTGCTAGACAAAACATAATACTATGGTACTTACTTTGGTGTAGTGTGAATAGTGAATACGTACTACAAGTTTCAAACCTCTTAGAAGGTTCTTTTATCTTTCTTTTACGAGTAATACAAGATTTTTCAAAGAAATGTCATGCTACATATATGTGGTAGTGGTAGTGGTAGTGGCACTATATCAGCACTTAACAAGGGGATTACATTTATTGCCTACACTCTACTCTCTATCTTTTTAGTTGTTCCTCTTCGAGTTTCACACTTACTAATGCATAAATTTGACAATTATTCAAAGAATTAATGGAGTATTAGTATCAAAAGAGTAATTAGAAGGAGATAGACATGACTAAAGTATTTTCATTTGATCATGTTACATCATTAAAATTGACATGATCAAACAGTATATCCTCAATTATGAGTGGACGATCATTATTCATTATTTCATAATGCAGTAATTAAGGCAGATTCCTTCTAGCAATTAAATATGGCAACGACTACCACAATTCATTTCATTTCCAATTCTTTAAGACTCAAGTATAGAAAACTTCAATTATTATTGACTGACCAATGCAAACCAATCAGAAACTTCCTTCACAAAGCACATCCAATAATATCATGACACCCCAGCATGGCTTCAAGTTTGTAGCACTTTCACACAATTTTACCACTGAAATTTTTTAAATAAGTACTACTATCCTCCAACTTCTCCACTTTCATATAAGTATAAATAATTTCCACTACACCCTGCCATCCCAAACAAAGTAAACGAAGATAGAAAAAAACCAAAAAATGGGATTGAGGGGATTAGAGGTATGTTTGGTTCAAGGGCGGTTCTTGGCCCATGCTGTATAGGCGACGGAATAGGGCCTCCAAAATAGAGAGGCCCCGAAATATATTTATATCAAATGTTTGAAAGAAAGACAAAAGCAAAGCATCTGGATCAGTGGTAAAGTGGTAAGGGATGGGAAACAAGGTTGTGGTTTCAATTATGGGTAGGAGCAAAATTAATTTTTTTTTGCTGTTTCAACAACTTTGGGAAAGTCCCCATGTAACTCATCAGATTAATTACCATCCACGCATAGGCTCTTTTTGCTGCTTCATATTCCCAATTTCCCATTAATGGTACTCTTTTTTCCAACTAACTCTCTCCCATTAATTTCTACTCATCCACCCATATTTTTTTTTGCAATTTCCCAATAATATTTACTCTTTTTTCCAACTCTCTCTCCTCCCATATTGATGTACAATAATGTGTTTTTGGTGATTTTGCTTCTAAATGTGCAAAAAGAGCAACACTTTTTAAGTAGATGTGTTTAGATTATTTTAATATGATGTAGTTAGATATTATTTTCAATATTAAAGTAATTTTTTTAAAATTGAGAATCTTATATCTTTTATGAACTACATATAAAGGGCCCAATTTTAAGAGAGTGTATAGGGCCCCCGTTATGTTTGCCCCGCCCCTGGTTTGGTTGTGGTTTTATTAGCAACAGTTGGTAAAATTCAAGCAGAAGATAAGAAAGCAGGAAAAGAGGAAGTTGTGGTCACACTTGACCATTCCAACTTCGATGATGTTGTCTCCAAACATGACTTTATCCTTGTTGAGTTTTATGCTCCTTGGTATTATTCTTTCTACTCTTTTTTTTTCAACTTTTTTCTGCCTCTATATTTTTATTTTTTTTATCATAGTTTTGCTGAAAATGACATTAGTTAAAGAGGTTAATTTCTTCATTAGTATAAGAGTTGGAGTCGTTTCTTTGAAAGAAGGGTTTTCTATTTCTTCCTTGTATCCACAAAAAAAAAAGTCAACTTGTTATGATATTATGAATAAATAGAATAACAGTTTATGCATAGGTTTAGCTTTTTTTTTTACCTTTATTTAACAAAATTAATATATATATATATATATATATATATATATATATATATATATATATATATATATATATATATATATATATATATATATAACATAGTTAATTAATGATATAAAACTCATAATTGATATCTAGTTGATAATTTGGGAATAGTTTGTTTAATTAGCTATGTCATATTTTTAGTTGGCTAAAAGCAGATAGTTAAACCTATGCACCTAGAAAATAAAAAAATAAATATTAAAAGTTGACATTAGTATGGAAATTAATAGTAGTTATCTAAGTTGAAAAAAGAATTATAGATGGATGGGTAGTAAAGAAAAGAACAATTTTAAAGATATTAATGAAAATATGGAATTGATGGAATTTCTATGATAAAAATGATTACTTGCGTAATTTAAAGAATATGCATTAGTCGTATCGGGTGCGCAAAATGACAGAGCAAAGTTTTTTAGACAATCCTAGTAGTAATGATTTGTGTCCTTTATCTTCATTATGTTATCATTGGATGAAAAAAGAATTAATCATGTGAGACTACTTTTGTGGAAATGATATCATTGGATGAAAAAAAAATTATTGTCATTTGTTTTTTTTTTTTTGAGTTGAATTGTGGATGGGTGTTTATCTAATTGTTTACTAGATTTTGCATAGTTTATAGGAGATTAAAGTACTAATATACTAGAAATTCAACTTCTAAAGTGAATATTATCCAAAAAAAACTCCAACAACAAACAATTTCATTATATTCTTTCAGCATATAACAATCAATTTAGTAGGTTAGTTGGTATGTAAATAAATTTTTGCCCGATTTTAGAAATGACATCAAGCCAATGAAATCTTGTGGCTGAAGGGGAAAAACTTTGTTTACCCAGTGGGTAGATGACCCACCTACTAATACACATTAAACAAATAGTGAATTACAACTCAGTATCAGAAATACTTTTTTATCAATTTGTTTCTAGTGGGTAAATTACCAGGTGGATATGCCAAACATACTCTATAGGCCTATGAACTAGTCCATTTGGACCACAAATTCATGTGTTTCTCGTGGTCTTCTCAAGCAAAAGAAAAAAGACAAAAAAATGAAAACAAAACAAAGCATTAATTGGGGTTTTGTTAATGTGGGTGGTGGCCTGGTAGGGTAGTGGTACCAAACTCCTTATCTTAGGAAGATTTTAATACGATGATAAGATTTCTCCAATTTTTATTCAATTTCCTATCTTAGATTATTACATGTAACTGTAAGCTATTAAAAATATGAAATTCTAAAGCATTTCTTATTTTTCCTCTTTATGCATTCACTACCATTGATTTAGAAAATGTATCGTCCATTTGTGTTAGAAAAATGAAGAGGATTGCATATTGATCAACTTTGTCAAACTTCTAAGAAAAAAGAGGTGTAATGGAAGTAGTATAAACACATGTCTAAATTTAGATTTTTTTTTTCTTTTGAATTGTGGAGAATAGTTTTGTAAACAATATTTTTTTTCTTATATATTTATTTCTAACCTTAAGGTTGAGGGTTTAATCTCCAGTAAGGACACTTTGGGAGAGGGGATTCCCTTACCACTCCCCCACTCACAAAGTATCTAGCCCGCTCATCTTATGATAGGTTTCGGCTTGATAAGGCCCTTCATTTTACCTGCGTAAAATATTTTATTATTTTTTAAAAATGATAAGGAGAAGGATCTTGTCTAGACTTCAACGTGTATGGTGTTCTTGATCTAAGCCCTGTTCTTTTGAACTTATTTTGGCTGAATTGAACTGAACTTATTTTATTTTTGCTGAACTGAACTTATTTTTGCTGAACTGAACTTATTTTGGTTGAACTGCAAATTCATCGTTATTATAATTATAATATTAATAATAATAATAATATTAATAGTAATATCCAAAACAAAAATAATAATTACAACATTAGACAAGACTGAACTTATTTTTGCTGAACTGAATTTATTTTTACTTATTTTTGCTGAACTAAAATTAATTTTACTGAACTGAACTTATTTTTACTGAAAATAAGTCCAAAAGAACAGGGCCCTAGTAGTTGGGAGGATTCGACCGTGTGACCTGAAGGTTACAAGGTGAATCCTCAACCAACTACACCAAGCAAGTTTGATACATATGTACACATATAATTATTGAACATTTTTGTTTATGGCAATATACGGAGCACCTTATTATAAACTTAATGTTAGTGAAGTTTTTAATCTTACAAATCTCCTCCAACTCTCTTTCAGGTGTGGATTCTGCCAAAAACTAGCTCCAGAGGTAACAATAACATTTATTCTCTTTAAACAAACCACTAGCTTAGTGCAACAATTAATGCAAAAAATAAACATTTTGAAAACCTTAAAGATAAAATATGAATTCTGCATTTTATTACTTAATAGGCTCCTACTTATATCAATGATTTTTAGACACAAAACTAGTTGTTGGCTCGGGCGATGCCCCTAATTATTTATCAATGTGAATTTGAAGTGTTAAATCAAACACTCGAGAAAAGTGGAAAAAAAAAAGAGTTATAGGCGTTGGATTGTCTTGGGAAATTAGATGATCTTCGAGCTTCTTTTTAAATTTTCTACATAATAAATTATAACATGAATCATTCATCAAGATAAATTTGTCAAGAGAATACATATATAAATATATAATTACTTATAAAAAATATAATACAATCTTTTTTTTAACGTAGGTTGATGTGTAAGAATATAACCGATGAACGAAACGGTAGAAGAGCTGTTAATTACGGATGTTATAAAAATTTGAAAAGCTTTTTTTTGAAAAGTTGTAATTGTGGGGCTTTTAATTGTGCAGCAATTACTAAATAATGAAAAGTGGAGGTGGTGTCTTAGCTTGAGCACTACGGCTGAATGCGATGGCACATATCGTCCGCTAAAAATGCATGTTATTTCCTCCACCTGGCCTATTAATCCAATTCATAGGGGGTGATGGAAGTTGGCCAACATTTTGGACATGGTTGTTTTGTTGATTGGGCATGGGTGTCGGCCCAAGATTTTGGTTCCTTGGTCTCATCGTTGTCATGGTACATTCCTAATCTTAGATGTATATAGATTTGTTTTTCCCATATAAACCAAAAAAACTGTTGTAGAATAGTTGGTTAGTGTATTCGTATTTCAAATGAGAGGTTGCGTGTTCGAGTCTTCACACGTATATTTTTGTTGATTACAATTTGTATCATTTGTTTGGGAGGGGGGAGTACATGTGGCAGCATGGCATTTGGTTGCTTTGGGTTTTAGATATATATATAGATTGTACTAATATTAACATTTTTCTCTCTGCAGTATGAGAAGGCTGCTGCTGAACTAAGCAAGCATGACCCTCCAATCACCCTAGCAAAAGTTGATCTTACTATTGATGAAAATAAGGAGCATTTCAAGAGCAAGTTCGATATCAGGGGATACCCTACTCTTAAGATCATAAGAAATGGAGGTAAAATTGTCCATGATTATAAGAATCCACCTCTAGCAGCTGATGATATAATTCAATATGTGAAGAAACAACTTGGACCTGCCTCTGCTGAAATCAAATCTATTGATGATGCTGCTAAAATCATCGACGAAAAGAAGATCTTCATTGTTAGTATACTATTACCTATAGTACTTTTGAATAATATTGATCATTATGGTATACAATTATTTTGAATAATGTGATGATATGGGTGCTAAAACAATGTTCAAAATGATCATGTAGGTAGGGGTGTTCCCAAAGTTTGAAGGAGAAGAATATGAAAACTTCACCAAGTTAGCTGATAAGTTGCGGTCTGATTATGAGTTTGGACATACATCGGATGCCAAGGTCCTTCCAAGGGGTGATTTGTTTGTCAAAGGCCCGATAATTAGAATACTTAAGCCATTTGATGAACTTTTTGCTGACACTAAGGTATAAGTTATTGTGAGACTGTCTCATACTTCATAAGATTTAAATGTTGAATAAATTACAAAATCTAATGTACGTATGCCTTCTTTTTCTACCAAAGAATTTCGATTTGGCGGCCTTAGAGAAGTTCATTGAAGAAGAAGATTTGCCTTCGGTTGTTCCATTCACTATGGATCCCACCAATACCTACCTTCGTAAAATCTTCACAGGCGAAAATACTAAGGTAACAAGATCAAGCCTCTTACACTAATTTGTACACAAAACGTTTTAACTAACGTACACTTGATGTAATGCATTCTATCAGAGATATACACCTTTAATATGTTTTTCTCTTCAAATTATAACCAACATTCCTTGGTTTACAGCTCCTTTCTTGTCATTATAAGTCTTCAACTCAAGGCCTCAAGTATAAATATCATTGATTTAACCATTAATTCAATGTAGTTCTACAATTCTCCTCCCAAAACAAAAATAATAAAAAACAATGTAGAAGAAAAAACTAGAAAACAAAGGATTGATCCAATCATCAATTTTTCATAATTTCTGTTTGTCACTTTATCGGCAAGAGCCTAAGGTAATAACTAATGATTGTTGTTCAACCAATGACCCGCAACATCGCCCAGGTCCAAAAACTAATTTAACACTATGTTTTGGGGTTTATTTTTTTATTGCAGGTCATTATGATTTTGGACTTCAGTAGCAAAAATGCTGCTGCTTTGAAGGACAAGTTTAATGACGTTGCTGTCCTGCTCAAAGGCACCAACAAATACTTTCTACTTGGTGACACTGAACCTAGTAAAGAGCTACTCCAGGTCACTTTTTATACTTGGTGATCTTATTTTGGTTTTCTTTGATTTTTCATTAATATTCTACTTCCTCTATTTTAAAATATTTGACAGTATCTAATTTCCTACATGTAAAAATTGTAAAGGTTGATATTATGAAAGTATATAACGAGACAAATATAAAAAGATCCCACATACATGACTATATTTTTCCTTACTATAACTCACAAAAACATGGTTAAAGGAGAGTGTGTGAATAGTATAAAAGTTATCAAATCGTGTCATCTATTTTGAAACGGAGGAAGTATTTGTCTTAGGTCTGTTAATAATATGAAATCGGTAAAAATCAACTTTAATTAGTAAAAAAAGAGTAGTTTAATAGACAAAAATAATTTCGATTTAGTGTAAATCAGGTAAAGTAAACAGAACCTTATTAGTTTTGTAGCCTTATATTAGTCAGTGATTTGTGACATTTATAAGAAATGAACATATACTTTTTTATTCCATCTAACCAATTTGCCTTTGGTTTTGGGGAAAACAGCACTTCAAGCTAGATAAATCTGATGCTCCTCTCATCTTTATCCATGAGAGTGAAACTAAGAAATATCTTAAGACAAATGTGGAACCAGATCAAATTGTTCCTTGGTTCAGGAAATACCTGGTAGGTTCTTTTTATCTTATGTTCAAGATTTTCTATTGTTCTTTCAATATAAATTAATGAGTGTTTCTTTGTGATAATGGGTCCAATCTAAAATATAAATGGTTGCAGGATGGAAAGATAGAGCTATTTATGTTGTCTCAACCTATTCCTCTAGAAAACAATGAGCCTGTAAAAGTGGTGGTCCTCGATAGCTTGTCGCACATGGTTTTCAACTCTGGAAAGGATGGTATATTTCTTGCTCTTTTTCTTTTGAGGTACAATATATAAGCGGTTAGGACACCATTCTTTTAAGGTATTGTGACAGATGTAATTAACGATAGCAAAAATAATGAACAATCGGCACAAGAATTAACGTGGTTCACTAACAATGTGTTAGCTACGTCCACAAAGAGAGAGAAAAGGATTTTATTAGGTTTAGGAGTGAGTACGGATTACGTAATAATGAGGCGAGAGTTAATAATAAGGTTTATATAAGCACTTATTAATTAACCTAAACAGATGGGCCTAAACCCGAAACTGAAACAGACCTGATACGTGCTAGGTTATTCCTAGCTTTAGATAAATAATTCAAGGCATAGTTCAACACAAGGGAGTATATTACTTACTTAATTTGTAATAAAAGTTTATTTCTATTGTATGGCTGTGGAATTCCTAAACCCTAAACCCAAAAATAGAAAAAACCCCTTAAATTAAAAGAAACTTCGAAAAAAGGGGGAAGATTAATGAGGTTCAGTGAAATTGATTTCAAACTAAAGAAAATAGGGACCCGTCTTGGTTAAGTCTCATTTTTCAAGCTCAGAATTTCAACCAATTGCTTCAATGATGAGGAAGATGAATTGAACGAAATTGTGGTTTTATATTCAATATTGGGGAGGAGGGTTGTGTTGAAAACGACAAAAAAAGTGAGAAATTGGAGGGAAAGGCAAGGTCAATACAAAAATGTTCGACTTTTTTGCCGGAATTTCTTAAAGTGGTCTTAAGTTGCCTTCCAAAAAAAATTATCAAGTCTTTTCCCACAAAAACCCTATTTTATTTGGTCTTATCTAATAACAAAACCCTTATTTTTTAATTAATGCTTGAAGAATGAGCTACCTTTAAGTATGTCAAATATTAATCGTGAGCTACACATATTTGTGTAAAATTAATTTTAGACGAAACCATCTCACACTAAAACCAAATGATTAACTTAATTTTGATACTCCATTTGTATTCTATATGGTGAAGTATTCACAATGTTGACCGTAATCTGGATAAGGTATATATGAAAAACAAATAGTAATATGAAATTGTGTTAGATTAGTAACTTTTTTTACTTATAAGGTAAGGAGACGCCCTAGCAAGTTGGGGGGAATAAAGAGAAATCCAACATTGCTAGAGGTGAGACTCGATCCCAAGATCCCTACACCACTAGGCCAACACCTGTTGTTCGTGTTAGATCAGTACTACATATGTTCTTTTATGAATTTCCATTGTAGTTTGTGCAAAATATACTCCATTCATTGATAGTTGATATAGACACCATAGTTTTAAAACTATCCTATTAGGAGATGTAAAGAAAACAGAACAACCCTAAACCTGGAAATTCTGATGAAAATCTAAAAAATTGCTGAGTTTACTAACACTTATTGATCAATGTCATTGCAGTTTTCCTAGAGTTTTATGCACCTTGGTGTGGTCACTGCAAGAAACTTGCTCCAATCTTAGATGAAGTTGCTGTCTCATATCAAAATGACCCTGATATCTTGATTGCTAAATTTGTAAGATTTATCATTTCTTTTCTTTTTTTCTTTGTACTTTTGAAGAAAAAACAATAATTGATATTTTTAAATTTTTACTTATTTCAAGGATGCAAGTGCAAATGATGTCCCAAAAGACATATTTAAGGTTGAAGGCTTCCCAACCATGTTCTTCATATCAAAAAACAAGGAGAAAATTGGTTACAATGGAGGTAGAACTAAGGAAGACATTGTCAACTTCATTGAGGAACACAGAACTGACAAGAAGATCAACAAGAGTGAAGAACCTGAGAAAACAATCGATCAAGTTGATGAAATAGTTGCATCCAAGGATGAATTATAAGCACATAATTCGTTTTGTTTTATGTTTAAGGATAGTTTTTTCATCCTTGTCTCTTTTCTTTGCAATAAAGTGAAATAAACTTACCATCATTCATCATGGGTCTGTTGCATCGATTTGATTCTCTCCTTGTAATAATGGATTATGGTCCGTTGTTATTCAAACGAAATTAATGAAAAGAGTTGATGCAAATTCCCATTTACCAGCGGTGGAAAAGTGAAAAAGTAGAGCGACGCCTGAACAAATCATAGTAACGTTTATCTATTCACTAAAGTTCCCACATTCATTTAGTCCTTACGAAGTGGAGCTCCACTTTGTTTGGCGTCTCATTGTCGGAGTCTGAAGGATTCCATCAAGGACATTTTGATTCTAGGGTGGAGGTACTAAATCATAGACAAATTGGTATTAAATGACACTCAAGTTGATACTAAAATTAACTCTTATTCAGTTACTTGGTACCAAAATTCTAACTTAGTACCAAAGTTAAAATTTTGGCGTCAAATTGACTGTAACTTAGTACCAACTTACCTCTGATTTGATACCTCTAACCTACAAAATTATCGAAATCTTTCTCTAAAAAGTCTACTCAAAATATAAAAGAAACAATATGGCTTCTTATTTTAGGAGGATAAGGCACACAAGTTAATTATGATGTTTAATGTTGTTGTTGTTGATTATTAGCACCTTCATCTTTTTTGACACCCCACTCATGGACCCTCAAATGAAGTTCAGCAGCAGCAATCAAGAAATCAACGGCCTGACTTGGACTTAAGATATCCACCACATTCTTAAGTGTTCTCAGCCGTAGATCATCAGCCCGCCCAAGGATTTCTTTTAACTTGTTTTCTTTTCTACCAAGTGTTGACTCAACCCGTTCATTAACTGACTCGGGCCCCACTGGCCCGGTAGTTACCGAGTTAGGATCACGTATTAACTCAGTAGCTACATGTGAGAGCTCAACCATGGTTGAGTCAGCAACAGTTTCTTGTATTGTAGCCAAGTTTTCAGTCAACTCTCTTTCCTCCCAAACAGTCTGCCTTTGCAACTCGTCAACTCGGACGAGTTGATCAGGTGATAGGTCAGCTAAGTTGCCCGTGCCTAACCCACGGAGCAACTCGTGGAACCCGGTCTCGAGTTGTAACCCGGTGACCGAGTATAGAAGGTGGAAGGCCGTGCTCGGCCTCCACCCGCCCACCCATAGGAAGGCTTCCTCCAGGTTTGACCTCCATGATGGAGTCAACATGCCTAGGACGTCTCGGTCCGCTGACTCGGACTTGACTCGGTAGTAGTTCTCGTAGTGACACATGACTCGGTTTACGAGTGAGGTGAGTTGTTGGTTCCACTCGGTGTCGGATTGAGTTGACTCGGTGTAGCTAGTGGCGGCCGCTTTGAGCTCCTCGAGGTCGTGCTCTTGTTCGAGGAGCCAAGTCTCGAAAAACTGAGCAAAAGATTCGGGTCTTGGATCGGGGTCTGGACCTGAATTGGGCTCAGACCCATTAAAGTCCTGGTCGGACGGGGACATAGTTTCTCGAATGTGTTACTTGAAAAGAAAAGGAAGAAGCATGTATTAATATAGATAGTGACCAATTGATGGTATGTTATTGTGTTATTGCCATGGTAATTAAGGAAAAGACGTTGAGGAATTGGTGGGTTTGGTATATATATGGTAATAAACATGTAAGACGGTTGAAGATTGTGCATGAACCAGGGGAGTAGATTAGTGCATCCGAAAAATAGAAATCCAAGTGAGGTGAACCCTTTTTTTTGTTTTTTGGGAAGATCCAAGTGAGGTGAACCTGGTTTTTCTCTTTATACAAAATTCCAAGTAGCATAATTTGTTTACGTAAGATATATATGATGATGAGATTAAAACTAGGCATGTGAAGATAAAAGTTGTATATTGGTTGGTTATGAACTGGAAGTGCAAGTGTGCAACTCCATTACATAGAATTAGCAAGTGGGCTTTGCAACTTGCAAGCAACTTGCAACTGAATATATATATGGCGTAAGCGGTAAGTGCGTAACCCATCTTATTAAAGGATGCATAAGGATTTGTTTGCCCTACTTTTTTTTGGTGAACTGGTGTGTGCAATGATTTTATTAATATAACTGATAGAAAATGTACTTATTCTCTTCTAGAGTATATGTTCATTATCTTTCCTTATCTTCCTTTATTGAGAGGAATAGAGGTGGGGTGATTTCATTGATAATAAGACTTTTGATCTTTATAACTGTTATGGTCAAAATTTACAGGTTGACGTTGTTACGAGCAATGACGTGACAGTTGGACTAAGTCAACGGAACAACTGATTGGCGAAGATTAGGGGAGACTCGGTCATATATTCAGCTGTTGGCATAATATTCGGATAAATGATCAAGGAAAGTGGCATTGAAATAGGAAGATCATGGGAGACTGTTGGTAACAAACTCCGATATCTTTGGAATTGCGTCAATAAGAGGAGATATATGAGGCGCACAAGCGGAAGAAAAAGGACACAAGTTACAAGCTATCACTGCTATTACTCACTGAATATTCAAGAGCACAAATTACTTTTGCTAAGCATCATTTACACTTTCATTCTTGTTTACCTATAAACTATTGTACTTAGACCTATCATCCTAGGGTGTATTGAATGTCATTCACTTTGAGCGTCAGTTGCATATAGTGGATTGGTGGACTCATATCCACCCACGGTTTTTTACCCATCTTCATTGGGGTTTCTCCACATCACCATCTCATTGTGTCATTCCCTGTTGATCCCCCTCGCATTTATTATCTTTAAATCATCATAATCTGGTTGTTGACGTCCCAATCGCAGCCTGTGGCGTTAAGGCTAAAATCAGCATAAACAATAATCATCCCATAGAGTAAGAACGAGAAAAACAATACAAGTATTACAAACCCTACACATATTGGCTACGCTTCTGAACATTTCTGATATCCTGTAATTAGATGTCTTTACATCCACCTCATCAGAGATCCATTTTGGTATAGTCTTTGGGTTGATGATACATGATTGGTTTCCCAGATAACCACCCGTAGACTGACGCTCTATCAGTTCCACAAATTTGCAAGACTGAACTTTCAAATTTGTATCCCTAGAACAAGACACAAAAAACACTCACAAAACTAAAACTAACAAATCCACCAGGAAGGGGGAACAACAAACCCCATATAGGGAACTAAAGTCACTACACAGATGGAACTTATTGAAAAAACAACAAAGACTAGCGAAAAAACAAAGAAAACCAAACTAAGGAGGTCAGTTCACTCAAATCTGGAGCAAAACGGACTCCCTGGTGCAACAGAGAAGAAGAACCAACAAACCTTACCGTGAGAAAGGCGGGAGGGGAGCTCGTTGATGGTCGAGCAGTGTCGTGGCAATGAGCTCCCCTAGAAGAGCAAACCCTTGGACGAAGGAATAATGTAGAGAGAAGCGAGAGAAAATTTGAGAGAGAGAGAGAGGCGGTACTTTGGTATTATGTAAAAATTTCTTTGTTTCCTTATCTTCTTAGAATTAAAGGTATGCTACTTAATTTAGGACTATATTTTTGTAAACCTATATTTGGGATCAAGGGAATTAACTCTAGATTAAGGAGTTTTAACAAATCTAACAAATAACTGTAAGAACAAGGTATGACATTTTTTATTTACTGACATAATTGTAAGCTTTTCTGCATTAATATTTCTCCCCTTTTCCAAAAACTAATTTCCTTGGGCACGTGCATTGCATGTTAATGAATATGGTAGTATTATTATTATATACTTCCTCCTAGTTTTTTAGATGACCGTTTTGACTTTCGACACTATTCACATATGTAACTTCGACTATCTTTTGTGATTTGTATTCAAGAAAAATATACTACATGGATCTTGTTAGATTCGCCTCAATGTATATTTTCCAAATATCAACTTTTTGTAATTTTTGCTTATTGATAATTAAAGATATAAAGATTCAAAATAGTGCAGACGGTTAGTGTGCCCAAAGGAAACGGGTCAACTAAAAAAACAGATGAAGTAATAAACAATATGCAAGTTTTTTAAGGTACTTCGGTATTTGCATGAGGAGGTTTTTTCTACTTAATTAATGTGCCATATTCCTAAAATTCAGAATTGTGAAGTTTACAACTAGTAAGACTTTGAAAAATTCATTGATATACAACATGCATGCTATAGAGGCTATTCGATTAAGAAGCATGAGAATAAACAAAAGTAGGATAATGGTAAATGAAAAAAAAGTAGTGAAGTACACAAATCAAGCATGAGGATCAAGATCAATAGTATACCTGAAAACATCAAAACAACATAAACAAAGTACTATGGCTTCTTCTATCACTTGGTAGTTTATTTGGTATGCTCGTAATAGTATTACTTTTCATCAGGAATCGTTTTCTCCTACTAAGCTGGGTATTATAATTAGTAATTTTTGTGATAATTTACATTTTGATGAGAATTGTATTAACTTCAACAATGATGGTATTAGTAGTTCTAAAGTGGATAAAATGAAAATTCATATGAATGTTGTTTGGAGTCCTCCTCCTCGTAATTTTTACAAACTTAACTTTGATGGTTCTAATTTACAGGATGGTTCAACTTCCTCTGGGTTTGTTATCCGAGATGAAAAAGGGGAGGTTAAATTGTGTGGGTCAAATTCTATTAGTTCTAGTTTTTCTATTTTAGTTACTGAGGCTAGGGGGCTTAGAGAAGGCATTAAGGGAGCTATTTCCTTGGGAATTCAAAAAATCATTATTGAGGGTGATAACTTGGCGGTTATTCAGTCAATAAAAAAAGTTATGGAAAATTCCTTTGACTATTAACCCTCTTATATTGGATGCAAGTGAAGATCTTCAGCTTTTGGAGGAAGTGCAGATCAACCATGTGGTGCGGGAAGCGAATGGTGTTGCAGACTGGATGGCGCGTCGAGGACATTCTACAACTAATCTTACTTACTGGTTTGATTCTCAGAATACTATGTTTTCCATGATCATCCGTAAGGATGCTTTAGGGTAACCCAAAAGCTAGGACCCTCCCTAGTTTTTCTTTCTTTCTTTAAAAAAAAGTATTATGGCTTCTCTTTCTCCCTAGTGCCATGTAAGAATTGAATAAGCCAATAGTACAAGATTACAATTCCACCAGACTTGTGAGTTCGGACCCATGTCATGAAATTGTTCTAAAAATAGTTGTACTAGAGCTCAAAGCGGATAATATTATATTAAAAGATGTTGTCAAAAAATTATACTCTAAATGTCATTCTTCCTCCTTAACCGAGTATAGAAATATGCGACCGTGAGTACGATAACAATGATTTAACCACCAATTAAAGTTAAATCTTATACTTTTCCTCTCAAAACATAATATAATATATGACAATATATGAAGAAAAGCTAAATTTATAAGGATCCAATCATAGTACTTCCTTCGTTTTTTTTTACTCGCAACACTTTTTTTCCATCAACTCCAATGTAATTTTTGGGTATGAGAGAGGTTGAGAGGAAAAAAAGAGAGGGCCCATGTGATTGGAGAGAGATAGAGAGAAAAGAAAAGCAAAAATAAAAAGTGTTGCAAGTAATTAATTATTTCCCTTTTATAAAAGTGTTGCGAGTAAAAAAAAAGGAGGAAGTATATCTAATGTCAGTTTGTCACTCTATCGACAAAGCTACAAGATCATAATTAGAGTCAATCCAACAACCCATGCATCATCCAGGTTCAAAAACTAGTTTATTTATAAAAGTTGAAAATAATGGATCACAATCATATGGGGATAATCCCACTGGTTGCCTATCTAGATAATACGATGTAGTTGCACCATAACAAAAAAATGGTTTTTCTATGAGATACCCCTGTGTTTTTGTGTTTCCTACACTGTATCCCTAATGTTTTTTCGAAGTTGTACCCTTGAACTTTTTATTTGTTCTATGTTGTACCCTTCTGTTAAGTCAACCTTAAGTTTCTTGTTAGTTTCTTATTTCTAGTTTGTTAAACTTACATTAGGAGGGAAAGAAATTCATCGGCTTTAAAAAGGTTCGACACGATGGAGTAGCCCACTTAATTATTAGTAGAAGATTTCCCTCTTGGTATAAGTCTAAAGAACTAAAAATAAGAAAATAAATGGAAAACTTAACACTGTTTTACTATAAGGTAGATGTGATCATGGGTCGGGCCGGGCTTTGGCCAAAAAAGTGGCTCGTTTCGGGCCAAAGCCTCGGGCCGATATTCCCGCGCCAAACCCGCTAATTCGTGCCGGGCCAAGCGGGATTTTCGGACTGGGTCAAAATTTAGCCTACTTTTCTATATTTAAATTACCTGTGGCCCAAAAATTAGGTCGGGTCTGGCCCCAATTACGGGACAAAAAATCGTGCCCAAAACCCGTCCATTTTTGGGCCGGACCGGATCCATGTTGATCACCTCTACTAAAATGGTACAATAAAGAACAAATAAAATGTTTTAATTCAACTTGGAAGAAAAGTCATTAAAATTACAACATAAAAATAAAATACACTAAAACACACAGCTATAAACAGTTAAACACCCCCCAAATAAAGTAATACGATCTAGATTGGCTTTGTATCACATTAAGATACAACAAAAGATCTATGGATGACTTGCGTAACCCAGCTCGAAACCCAGTTGATCCTATCCCACTACCCAAGCATGTGTATAAGGCCCATATATGAATCGCCCACATAACACTGACATGGCCCATATGATCCAACCCAATACCCCAAACCAAGCCAAGTTGCAAAAGTGAGATGATGTCAACATACGGGTCGGGCTTAGATACAGGTGTTCTTGAGTTGGGCCCATTTAAGCCCATGAGCATCTTTTTTTTTTTAGGGGAACCCATGAGCATCTTGCTTTCTCTTTTTATGTTCATTTTTCTCAGTCATGAACCACGAAGTGAAGATTAATACTCCCTCCGTCCTATAATAGTCTGAACACTTTTCTTTTATGTTTGTCCCAAATTAGTTTGAACACTTCTATTTTTGGCATGGTCCCACTATTAATATATTATTTCTTTTACATATTTTTGGCCCACACTATACCTTCTATGAGTTCTATCAATAAAAAGTTACCCAACTTTCTCTCTCCTCTAATAAAAAATACCCTACCAACTCTTATCACATCTACTTTTTAAATAAAATAACATTTGATAATCACACTACAACTTATCACCTTAACCTACGTGTCCCACCAAGTGTTTAGATATTTCTGGGACGGAGGGAGTAGCAGACTAGCAGCGATATCAAAATGGACGGCTTTGATGAGGCTTAAGATCTTCATTAATTATCTTCCATAGTGTTTGGTTGGACTAGAAATATTCTTGTGCTAAGCATTTTTTTCATAATCTTTTGTTTGGTTTGTCATTGGTGAAAATTAGTTTTCTAGGTTAGAAAGTAGTCCTCCCAAACTACCTTTAACAAAAGTCAACGCCGGAAATCAAGATAAGATAGATTGTCAACAATAAAATAAGAAAGTAAGGTAGTTTGGGACAACAATTTTTTATAAGCGTAGTTTACGCAAAACTCAAAATTAAAGGTAATTTGGGACAAAAAATCCTAAAAATTATATACCAAAGCCAAAACAAAATAATTAAGTCTCCCATCACTGAACTGACTATATCTCCAATAAATCCCTTGCAAATAGGCTTAGGCCCACGACTTTAAGATACATGTTATCTACTTATCTTTGCCGTGAAGCCACTAGACTTAGAATGAGACAAAATCAATGTGTTTGGTACGCAGTATTATATAATTATATTACCAACATTAGTAGTTGCCGAACGATAAGAGCATTCAATTTTCCAATATCTAGAAAGTCGAATTAATATAGTAATGTATTTGTGGATTCGACCCTACATACTCTATTTAGAAGGTTCTGTAAGAATTATTTTTGAGAGGTATACGATAGCTTATCAAATTTTGGCACCATATGGGGACACAACTTTATTTTAGCTGGCTTTTGTTCTTGGTAAATCTAAATTGTATATACTCCCTCCGTTTTTTTAGATGTAACATTGGACTTTTCACATTTGTCGAGGCACAACTTTGACCGATAATATCTCTAATTGTATAAAAGTAAAAATTATAAAAAATATATATTTGGAAAGTGTATACCGTGACGAATCAAACAAGATGTCACATGACTATATTTTTTCTTATGTATAAATAACAATTAATAGTCAAAGTGTATTGGATGAATACTTTCTTTCTTTTCTCTCTTATTGTGTTTTCACGGAGTAGCATGATTGTAATTCGTTTGGGGCAATTTATCCTAATTATCAGGGACAATATGATTATAATAATGGAAATTATAATGGTTCTATGTTTGATGCATTTTGATATCCGATCCTAAAAAAAAGACACATAAAAAATACCCAGAAGAGGGAATTAGTATTGGAACATTTATAGATAGCTTAAAATCTCATGAGTTAAAATTTAGAAAAGGGAATTAGTTCAAGGAGTAAGTACATAATAATAAATCAATTCTCATATGATAGAATACCTTATGTTTTAATTATCTTACTAAGATATATAGAAAGTTCACTTGATGGATTTTCTTGGGAAAATGTCTTTTCAATCTATAGTAATGAACTAATAATAGTATAAATGATTAAATGGTGCCGTAGCTAGTAATTGGCTGTTTCCTAGGTGGAAGCAAGTGGGAATGTGAGAGGCCTTTATTCATTGTACGTAATATACTAGTACATCACAAATATATTTTTTTAGGTTGGTAAGATGAAAGACCCTACTGAATTGTCACCTCGCACAGGTATAACCAGCTAGGCTTGCAGGTCAGACTCCTTGGAGGGAGGAGGGATGGTAAAGGAAACCTCACCTCCAAAGAGCCCCTAGTGAAGTTTAATCCCATGACCTTGAAGTCATAAGGCCAAATTTTTACCACTAAACCAAGCATTGCTTGGTAGTTTGGTACTAGTACATCACAAATTCACAATCAATGGAAGTAACGTACACGACAAAAGAATTATACGTAAATATTGTAGTATGACGGTATGCTCATTACTTGCTCTAGAAGAAAAGGATATATGAAAGCAGACAAAAAAAAAAGATGTTTGAGTACCCACAACTTTACACTATAAATTGTATGACGGTTGGGACTTTGGGAGTCGCCCATATGAGTTATGCTTTTGTAGCCATTACACGACCTTAGCAGAGGGGCGTATGACGTATCTACTCGTGGAAGGAGTGGCATTCATGTGCAGCCACCTCAAAGATATAACTAAAAATAAAGAAAGATCCAAAACTTGACTGTCATTTTGTGGAATATTAATTTGACTTTCTACCACATAGTACAACAGAATGGAGTAGCATTTACACTTGATGAAAGTTGATTCGAATCTAGATATGGAACTACTTTGATTTAAGATATAAGTCAGATCTATTACAATGGCTCGAATTAAACTCCATTGATACAATTTTTACTCCATCAAGTTAATTATTTCAAGTATATTAGATCACACATTTTCTTTTATCCTCTAAAGTTTCTAAATTTTTACTAGGAGATTATGTTCATTAATTACAAAATTTGACACTCATATGAATTTTGAAACTTTAGATTTTGTAGTAGGCTATTTGCACGATGTTATTTACATCTTAGAGACGCAACTAGAGTCATGTCATGCCCATCTACTACAATTTGATCTGTAATATAGTACTTTTGAGAGAGAGAAAAGTTGATATTTCCTACGTACTTCTATCAACTTCGGTGTCTAGCACATTTCGACTATTTTTTCTAAACTTTTGGTGATCATGATTATATTTATTAATCATTAATTCAAAATAAATTTTCGCTGAAGACAAAGGAAGGAACATGACTCACCATCACCAAAATCAGGTATACCACCTGAACAAACCATGACAAAGGAAGGAATATGACTCACCATCACCAACAACATGTATACCACCTGAACAAACCATGCAACCGGATGAAAAACACTCAAAGACACAAGACAAAATAATTAATTAGACAAAGCAACAAAAAATAGTACCACAATACGAAAAAACAAACTTCTGATTTAAGAAAATATATTAGGCACACAATAATTAACATCAACCAATTGTCTCGAATAATGGTACAAATAAGTGGGACAAAAGATTTTTTTTCCACATTGCATCTTTACCCTACACATTGAAAATGAAGATTATACTTACTCAAAAGCAAAGGAAAACGGAGCAAGTCAGCAAACATAGTGATCAGGGATGTTCACGGTTTAGTTTGGTCCTGTTTGAGACCTAAATCAAAGCAGTTCGCAATTATGAGCCAAACTGCATAAAAACAGTTTGGCGGGATTTGATTTGCGATTTAACCATATTATTTAAAACTTATTATTTGCCATTTTTTTGTCACAAATAACATGTAGCTTTATTGTCTAATTAATTGCTGATATTTTTGTCACAAAAAAAAGGGTACATTATACATATATCGGTTGGACTAGCAATAATATAAAGGAGTCTTTGTACTTTGTACCTAAAAGTTTGAAAATGCAGTAGTTGTATTACCCAAAAAGTCCCCCAGGAATGGTACAAAAGGTGACAAAACTTCAGAGGGAAGTAATAAATCTGCAACAAAGGAGGAGCTTGGTATTATATCATGCATTCATGCTCGTCCTTATTAGGAAGTCCCTAGTCGTCTTTATTAGGAAGTCCCACATGACTTGACTTCACCGACGAAGCAGCCAATCCATGACGCACATTCCACTCCTAGAAATTAATCGACTACCACGGTTCCACCTTATATTATTAACCACCACCTTCCCGATGATCTCATCTAGTATGTAATTTAGCTGGTTAGAGGATATATACGGATATTGCAAATTGAAAATTACATTACTTTTAAAGTATTTAACTGGTTATAGTATAATATTTTGGGCTGAAAACAAGGTTCAACCCACTTGTATAGTTGTATACAAGTGTGACTTAGAAAAAATGAAAATTGTCCGATAAAGTGAATGGTTTTGAACCTAATTCACGCGCATTTCTGAATCTATCCTTTTAACGGATTCGGCATCTTAGAAATGGGGAAAAACTTTGTCCACCCACCGGGTAATCTACCCACTAGAGATAGACATTAATAATTAGTGGAGTCTAACTCAGCAGAATTAATTATATTTTAATTCTCTATTTCTAGTGGGTAGATATAGCAATCTCCAAATAAATGCATTGTAGAAAAGAGATATGAGGTTGAACACACAACGCACTGTATGCGAATGATTCTTGAGTGATCATAACAAAACTACTTATGATGATTGAAATCAACCAACATTAAATAGGCTTAAAATTATATGTTTTTTCAACACACCTACATACCCCTTTTTTCATTTCTTTTGTTAAAATCAGAAATATCTTTGATAAATACTTAAAATAATTTTGCAAACTTCCAAAAAAAAAGAATGAATATTTCTTGAAATTTGATATATCCATCTTATGGGTCTTTTTTATTCTCTCTCCTCCCCTACTTAAAATCCCTCCTCCTTTCTCTCCCCTCCTCCGGACTGGCGCAGTGGTGCAATTGACGGAGGAAATTGGGGGAGAGAAGAAGATAGGTGGGAGTGTAGAGGAAGAAAGAGTAATTAAGGGTGAGAATCGACGGTGTTGATGAAGGGGGTGGGGAAATTTTTGAAGGATTTAGAAGAGTCGGAGGATCGGATGGTGGTAGCCGGCGGCGAAAGCATCAATGATGCAGCAACACCGCCAACATAACCCGCAGTTGTTAAAACTTGTGGTTAACATTCATCTTGGCTCCACTACTTTGGTGGTCATAATTCAACTATATGATCTCCTTAGAATTTTCCGTCTGTATGCGCAGTGCACATGAAGTATTATTTTAAAAGAAAGAAATTGACATCGCTAGTTTCAAGTATGGCATGTTTATTTTAAAAGGCTCCAGCTTTTGTAGTTTTGTTTATCTCATAATAATCCCAACTTTTAAGGGCTCTCTTCTCAAAACGATCCTTTAGCTTAATTAAGTTGTTAAATAAGTTAATTGAGACACACCAAACTCATCAAAGAACCATAAATTTGTAACTAATTGAAGACAATGTAAAAGTCTAATGTATCATAATTAAGCTAAATTTTTAACTTAGTAAATTAATTAATTATTCGAAGGACCGTTTTAAAAAAATACCTTTGGAAATTGGGACTGCTATGAAATAAACAAAAGTTGAAGCCTTTGAAGATAATTCGGCCACAGTTGGAATTTATAGTGTCATTTTTTTTTCCTTCTTCTTTTGGCAATGACATGAAAGCCTTGTTCTTTCAGACTGAAATGAACAGAACTCAAGTAAAACTATGAAAGGTAAGTATACTGAACGACAGAACTGAAGTGAGCAAAACAAAATTGAACTAAAATTGTACCCAAAAGAACCGTGCTGAAGTAATATGTGATATACTTCTTCTATATATATACGTGAGATATGCCATGCATGAAATGTACAACCAACTTATTAACTCCCTCATAACTCTATCCATCCAAAAGTAAGTTAACATAAGAAAAATGTCACCACCCACCTCCACCTACTCAACCTTAGAGGACTTAGACCCCAACATCGAACCTAAACAACCCTTCAAAGGAGTATTCGAGAACTGGCTCATACTCCAACAACACACCCTAGAAAAACTCAAGTCCGCGACAAAATTTCAACCAGACCCAACCCATTCACACAACGAGTCGACTCGTAAACTCCGCCAACTCGTGCGGCGAGTCATAAATCAATATGAAAAATACTACCAAGCCAAATCCGAATCAGCAAAACACAACATCCTCCAAATGATAACCCCACAATGGCTATCTTGTCTAGAGGGTGCATTTCTTTGGATTGGTGGGTGGAGACCTAGCATGGCATTTCACTTATTATACTCAGTTTCCGGGTTACAACTCGAGGCCCGACTCAGTGAGTTGCTAGACGGGTTAACAACCGGCGATTTAGGTGATCTTTCATCGAGTCAACTCAAAAAAGTCAACGAGTTGCAAAGTCAAACTATTAAGGAGGAGAGAGAGTTGACTGAGAACTTTGCTGCTCAACAAGAGACTGTTGCTGACTCTCCTATGGTTGTGCTCTCACATGTTGCTACTGAGTTGACTCGGGATCCTGACTCGTTGACTCGTGAGGGAGTTGGGAGTGAAGCGGTGAGTCAACGAGTTGAGTCAACGCTGGGTGATAAAGAGGATAAGTTGGAAGAGATATTTAGGGGAGCTGATGATCTACGGCTGAGAACGCTTAGAAATGTGGTGGATATTTTGAGCCCAATCCAGGCCGTTTATTTCTTGATTGCTGCTGCTGAGCTTCACTTGAGGGTGCATGATTGGGGAGTCAAGAAAGATGCTGGTTCTCTTGGTGATTAGCCTGTGTTGGAATATTTTATTAAATCCGTCGTTTCTTAATAAGTGAAACACAGATAAAGTGCCGGGGAATACTAAGGAATTTAGAGAGATAAAGTTGGGATCTCAACAAAGTAAGGTAATTTAAGGGGTGAAATAAAAAAAGTAGTGATCCCTTAGCTTCTTACTTTTTAATTGCATGTTTATAATAAAACGGTTTTTTTTTTCAAGCTTGTGGTCATTTATTGTGACATTTTTATATAAGGGACACGTGTCACTTATTAAGAAATGGAGGAGGCTAATCAGTTAGCATAGTAATTTTCGAATTCCTTTTATTTATTTTTTCACATGAGAAGTGTTGTTTGTCTAGTTAGGTTATGTTCTTTTGGACTGAACTGAACTGAATTTGAATAAACCTGAACTGAACTGAATAAACCTGAACTGAATAAACCTGAACTGAATTGAACTGAATTGAATTTGTCTGAACTAAACTGAACTGAACTGAATTTTCATTAATTCAGTCCAAAAGAACAGAGCCTTAATCAGTTATGGTGATGCGGATGCCCACTTAATCACTTAATTGAACAAGGAAAAGCATATTAAGGGGTAAATTTTGTAATAATATTAACTGCAAAAATATGCCGTTAATATTATTTGAGTACTTATTTGAGTATATGTTTTATATAGTCATACTCCCTCCGTTTCAAACTATAAGGCATGTAAACTACTTTTACGCATATTAAGAATTTAGTTAGTTATAGTTAGATTTGCATAGGTAATAAGAATTGACATTAAATATTGTATTGATAATACAAAATCACCTATAATCTTATCTTGATAGTATAAAGTTGCATTTAATTTTACATTGGTAATGTAAAATGCCTTATATTTTGAAACAAAAACTTTTAGCTAAAATGCCTTATAATTTGAAACAGAGGGTTTGTTATGCAAATGTTCTTTTTTACAGTATATAGTATATACACTTGCTATGCGAATGTTCTTTCTTCCCCTCAAACTTAAATCACTCCAACGATAACAATACAAATTATTCTTATTTCCAAATTAATCATTATATTATATAAAATATATATTTTTTAGTTTAAAACCTTGCTATTATTTAGAACATTCGCGATTGGATAAATCTAGAATTTACAATATTTTTTTTTCAATGGACCTCACAAGCATTCTACAGATTTTGATCTCTACAATTCTAATTAAGTATAAATCTACAAACCAAGAGGAGCAACATATTTGTAGTGATTTTATGTTTTTTTGTTAAAATTCTAATAGGACACCCGAAAGCAACGATTTGCAACTATAGTTTAGTTTAAAATTCTAATAGTTTTCATTATGTTTCTACAAACCTTTATGCATGTTACAGGTTCATGGTAAAATTTGCAACTATAGTTTAGCTCCTGCCAACACTAATTGACAACGATTATATTGGCCTTAATTAACTTGAAATGGTTATATGAACCTTAGGCCTTGGAGTTAGATAATAGCTAATGATGATTACTATCATGGAATTATAGTTGTTTTGTATCTTAGCTTGCTGCACGTTACAATGTTGTTATTTAGGAATTATATTTGTCCATTAGTGTATGAACTTTGTTATTAGTTTTAGTTTTCTTACTTTTCAATTTTTTTGGGCTATAAACAAAATTCAATATAATGAATGAAAGGGAATAATTATAAGCAACTTTAATTCCATATTATAAAAGTATGATTATTCACCATTCTATTGAAGCGCATAAAAAGGAAAAAAATGAATAGTTTTTATATTCCATAATTCTCCATATTTTTAGGGATCATGTGATATCATGGTTAATGGAAAATATATTAATCTATTATTTTAAGAAATACAAAATTGTTTACATAATCATGATTTTTATGTCCGATTTTTTAAGGAATTTTTTTTTGATATAATAATGTATATGTACTTCTTTCTTTTTTATACGCATAAAAAAAACTACGTATGTGAGTTTTTTTTTCATGTCTTAATTTTGTTTCCTTTTTTGGGTACTTAATGATTTTTTTTATTGATATTTAGATATCAATTTATTCTTTACCTAAGTTTACCTAATATACCTTACTTAATATATGTATATTACATTCTAACTTTATATTTTTACATTAGGTTATTTTCCATAATATGGTTTATTTGCATTTTTCCTAAATATAATTATGGCCGATTTTTTCATAATGTACATTATGTTAGTTTCCATAATAAATACATTTGCATTTTTCCTAAAATTTAATTATGGTCGATTTTTATACTTACATTATATTAGGATCCATAATATGGTTTATTTGAATTTTTTCTAAACTATAATTATGGACGGTTTTACATAGTGTACATTATGTTAGTGTCTGAGCCTAATATGGTTTATTTGCATTTTCCCTAACCGATTTCAACTAAATTATAAAACCCAAAATTGTACCCTATGAAATCAAACACATAAATTTTGCCACACAATTATTTTGGGAAAAAAAACCTCAGTCATGGAAACCATTCAAGATAGTCCGACCATGAAAATAAGCTGTATACCAAAAAATAAACTTCATTTGATCGTCTCCCTAATGAGATAACAATGACTATACTCGGCAATGTAGCTTCTCAATCCCCACTTGATTTATTCAACTGCAAACTAAGGTATTTGATAATCACTCACTTTATTAGCTTGCATTCATATGCTTAAATAGATAGGTGAATACTATAATGATTATGTATGTTTGCTTTATAATGATTGCGTGCATAATGCTGTAGAATCTTAATGTAAGTTATTGTTCTTGAAGCTAAGATTAACTTTAAAAAATCATGCAGTTTAAATTTGCTTCAACAAGTAACTTTAGAATCTTAGTGTTTTAGAGAATTTGACTATGAGAAGTTCACCCAATTTCCCCTGTCAACGTAAGACCTAATATTAACAATGTAACGCAAATAATTTAAGCTTAACTTTAAAAAACTAGGGTTGACTCTGAGAATCTTAGTGTTTTATCTGCTCTTTTTCCTCTTAATTTTTTTTTAAAGTTAAGCTTAAAATTCTCGAAAGCTATTAACACCTAAGGCTGGCTCAGGTGTCATGATAAGTTTACGTAATGCTCGGGTTCTCGAAATCTATTAAACTAAAACTATGAGTTATTTGTTGCGTAATGATTATTGAATTAGTCTTGGCATATCTTACAAATCTTGATTCAGAAAAAATTTGTTGCCTCAAATTTGAAATCAGACTCATCCCATTTATGAATCAAGCTTTTTTTTAACTTTGTTCATGAATTATAGACGATATCACGACATTTCAAATTAAATAGATTGGTGTTGTCATAATTAACGTGATTACTATAATGATTATGTATGTTTGCTAATATATGCGTGCTGGATTCTTAAATTTGCTTCAACAAGTAACTGTAGAATCTTAGTGTAAGTTATGGTTCTTGAAGCTAAGATTTACTTTAAAAAACTACAAGTTTATAATAGGATAGTAACTTACTAAATTTTTAGGCATTGAGTATTAAGGTTACTGTAGGATAGTAACTTACTATAGAATCTTACATAGCAATGAAGAACTAAGCAAGGGTATTAAGATTATATCATGTGGACACCATTACCTTTTTCCTTGGCTTTGCAAATACAAATATTTAGGCAATTAACAAGATTATTTGTGCCGAACTTCCACATAAAGATGATAATCCAGAATTATAAGAGGTTGTATATATCAGAGTTTATGATGCATGGTCCATGTGGTGCTTCAAATATAAATGCACCATGTCCTGAGGACAAGCAGTGTACAAAGCGTTTTCCAAAACGATTCAACGAGACAACAAGAGTTGATGATGATGTATACCCTGTTTACAGAAGAAGAGATATTGGAGCAACTGTGGAAAAGAACGGTGTGCTGCTTGACAATAGATTTGTCGTGTCATATAACGCTCAATTGCTCTCTAAGTATCGTGCACATATTAATGTTTAATGGTGTAACCAATACAGATCTATCAAATATTTGTTTAAGTACATAAACAAAGGCTATGATAAAGTTACAGCAACAGTATATCATAAGCGTCAAAACAATGACGATCCTGAAGTAATTGATGAAATCAAGATGTATTATGACAGTCGGTACATATCTCCATGTGAAGCGATGTGGAGGATATTCGGTTTCCCCATTCACTTCAGGATCCCAGCTTTCGAGAGGCTTAGTTTCCATCTACCTGAAGAACAAACTGTCATGATCGAAGATGTTGATGACGTTGAATCTATTCTTGAAAGGCCAAATATTGACGGAACCAATGCAAGTTTTTAGCTTGGATGGATCGGAGTGCAATAAGATATACGCTGAAGCACAGGAATTGAGTTATGTTGAGTTCCCGACTAAATTTGTGTGGCAACAACGCGAACGTGAATGGACTCTAAGGAATGAAGAAGGGCTTTTCAATTGGAAGAATTTATCACGTTACACCAGGTGCTGGAGAAAAATTCTACCTGAGGACTTTGCTTAATTTCGTTAAAGGTGCAACATGTTATGAAGATATACGTGTCGTGGACGGTATAATTCATCACACCTTTAAAGAAGCATGTTATGCCAGAGGTCTTTTAGATGATGACAAAGAGTATGTTGATGCGATTATAGAAGTGAGCTTCAGAGAAACAGGAGTATATCTGCGCAATCTTTTTTGCATGTTACTCTTATCTTACGCTCTTTCAAAACCTCGCACAATCGCGAGAAGACTTGGCATCTTCTCGTCCGATGATATACTTCACGGACAACGCAAATTATGCGTGATGAATGTAGGCACTATTATTTTGTAAAATTTGCTTCTCATAATATCTTTATCTTTCAAATCATTTGATCTTTAAATGTGTGAACGGACCATTATTTTTTACAGCATTGGTATTAAGTGATGAACAACTGCAAAACTATGTGTTGGCTTAAATCGAGGCAAGACTACAGAGTAATGGCAGCACACTACGCAGATTTAGTGACATGCCTTTTCCAGATAACTTGATGGTCATGGAAGGTCAAAACAAGCTTGTAATGGATGAGCTGTCTTTTGATATAGAACAGCTACAACAAGAGTTCACTCAACTGTATTCAGGCTTGATTGTTGATCAGAAGAAAGTTTTTCATGAGATAATGGACGCTGTCTCAAGAGGTAAGGGAGGCGTCTTCTTCGTATATGGTCATGGAGGAACAGGGAAAACATACCTTTGGAGAACTTTGTGCGCTGCAATACGGCGTATGGGTGAGATCGTTTTACCTGTGGCTTCGAGTGGGATTGCCTCTTTACTTCTCCCACGCGGAAGAACTGCTCATTCCAGATTTGAAATTCCATTAAATATTAATGAGAACTCAACATGCGTAGGTATTAAGCCAGGATCAGATTTGGCAGCACTACTTATGAAGACAAAGTTGATTATATGGGATGAAGCCCCCATGATGCATATATATTGCTTCGATGCCCTTGACAGAATCATGAAGGACATTATGCAGCACATTAATCCTGCCAACTTGCATATACCTTTTGGTGGGAAGGTTATGGTATTCGTTGGTGATTTAAGACAAATATTGCCAGTTATTCCAAAAGAAACCAGGCAAGATATTGTATTCGTTTGCGATCAATAGTTCTTATCTGTGGGACTTCTGTCATGTGCTTTGACTTACGCAAAATATGCGACTCACTATAGGATCTTCTACTTCAGAATTGGATGAGGTTAGAAAATTTTCTAAATGAATATTGAATATTGGAGATGGCAAAGAAGGAGAACCAAATGATGGGGAGGCTGTTATAGAAATTCCAGATGAAACTTTAGTTGAAGGAGGTGATGATCCAATTGTTGTTATTGTTCATAGCACGTATCCTGACCTTGAGGATCATCTATGGGAATCAGCTTATTTCCAGGAAAGAGTTATTCTTGCACCGACAAATGATATGGTGGATACAGTAAATGACCATGTCCTATCGCAATTGCCAGGTGAAGAAAGAACATACTTGAGTTCCGATGCAATTTCAAGTGATGAAGCCAACTTTGGCATCCATGAGCTTTATTCTACTACTTGAGTTCCGATGCATTTCTTAAATACCATTACATGCTCTGGATTACCGAACCATAGTATAAGATTAAAGGTCGGTGTACCGATTATGCTTCTAAGGAACATTGACCAAACATGCGGTTTAATTTGTGCAATGGTACAAGGTTGGTTGTTAAGCACCTAGGCAATCGCATCGTTAAAGCTGTGGTCGTATCTGGAAGTAATGTGAGTCACAAAATTTTTATTCCGCGGATGACACTCACCCCATCAGATTCAACAAGGTTTCCAATCAAATTCCAAATAAGGCAATTCCCTTTGGTTGTGTGTTTTGCAATGACGATAAACAAAAATCAAGGACAATTTCTCTCTCATGTAGGGTTGTATCCGCCTCGACCAGTTTTTAGTCATGGACAATTTTATGTGGCAATATCAAGAGTTACAAGTAAAAAGGGACTGAAAATATTAGTTTGTGATAAAGATACAGGAACGTCAAATACAACAACTAATGTAGTGTACAAGGAAGTGTTTCAGAACGTGTAATAATTTTGCATGTTGTGATCTATGTTTTGTGTTTTACAATTATTTAATTATGTATAAGAACGTTAGTGTTTAGTAGACTTATAATGAGGGTGTATTGGCATTTTAATTTTATGTATTCACGTATTTTAAACCTTTATAATTTATGTTACTTGATGTATTTAATAAAATTTCCAAAAAATTAGAACATTAAAACTTCCCGTGCATTACGCACGGGTAGAAGAACCTAAAACGATAACTGCGTTTTTTATAATTATATGTGACTTTTTTTGTTTTAAATTTGTCACATTCATACTATTTAAACTTTTTTTTAAATGAACTCAAACAATTCGCATCCCGTGCATTTTTGCACGGGTTTTAAACTAGTTGATAGAATATAAAACTATTTTATGGCTGCAATTATTAGTTTAAACTTTTGGTTAAGTTGGTCTCCTTCATATCTAACGCTAAATATTCCACTTTATAAGGAGGGGTGGATGAGATTTGAATCCATGACATTTATGATCAAAATTGTATGATCACACCTCAAAAATTAATGTTTGGGCAAATCTCATATGTCTATCCTAGGACAAGTACTTCACTGAGCAATAGCCGTATCAATTGTGGTTCAGTGTTTTCAAAATTACACGGTTTTAATATACAAATAAGGCTGATAATTAAAAGTCAAAAGTAAAACCCGCCACCAAAATTAAGCATTAATAATGCCGAACAACATGAGATTTTGTTATAAGTTACTTAAGTATCCAAGTACCATGGAACTATATTTAATGCTTATTGTTACTATTCTTAAGAAAGTTTATATCAAAATTATATGCAAAAATAACATTTTATAAATTTTACTAATAAATTAAAGAAATTAATTGTCAAAGTTGTATGTTGAAAAGCGTAAAAGTCAAACTTTTACGTTTATAAAATAAACGAGAAAGTATTATCTAAAAACTTACCGACGAAGTTGAAAAAAAATGGAAATCCACAGACAATACGCTCCTTAGTGACGAACCCTACTGGGCAGTCAATCAACAAGGGTGTCTAGAGATGGAGCCACAAGACCCTCCATTACTATTTTCATATCTAGTACAGTAAATGATGTCAGTGGTGATCTAGGAAGGTTTTAAACACCAACTTGATAGATAGCTCATAGCAGAAAATGAAAGGGTAACAGATCAATAATAAATATCTGTAGAGGTCCCAACTATAAGGGGTAGTGTTTATAATTGGACCCAAGTGACTTATAACCTTCTATCTAGGTAAAATGATCTTTTTCATATTAAATCTTTTAAATTTATTTTCTCTTCCCTTTCACCTCCCTCTGTGTTTGAGAACCAATACAACGCCTGAGTCCACCACGAGTCTATCCAGACTGACCTTCAACAACCACCGCAAGAACCACCAATGAGGACCTAACCAACCTATCTTGCTTTGCTTTTCCCTCTTGCCTCTACTCTCTGTTTCTCGCTCTTCCCTCACAGGCTCACCTTCTCTATCACTTGCTAGTTGCTACCCTCATTGTATAAATTGAGAGATATGGAAGACAAAAATAATGGTCGAAAGGGAAGACGAAAGGGAAGAGAGAGATAGAGAGCTCACTAGTTACTAAGTGGTGCTGTGGTGTGTGGTGGCGGTGGTGCTGCTATTAGGCGAAAGGCGTGGGAGGAGAGATATGAACAAAGGGGGGATCAAGGGAAGCGATGTTGCAGCCACAAATAGGCGCACAAAGAGGAGCGAAAGGACAGAGGCAATTGCGTGATGTTGGGCGCTTCCTAGCAAAGAAATAAGGACGGTTCCAGGCGAAAATGAGTTGTGACAGTGGCCGCGCAAAGGTGAAGTATAATAATTCTGGGTATTTTTGTGGAATTTCGAAAAATAGTTGGTTATTCTGGATTTGCTGATGTATAAAATATGAAATATGTAAATGAATTTTGTTTGTAAGCTTTCTTATGTTGATTTGTGTTTTGAGATGTAGTGGTATGAAGTGAATTCTCATTTGCTAATAGTTGAAATTATGTTTTGTTGCTTGAAGACCACGATTCAATTACAAGATTTATTTTTGAATAAAGCTTTCATCACCTTCAAATTGAATTTGAATAAGAAAATGAGTTTTCTTGAACTGTTCTTTCGAGTGAGATTGGTGCTCAAGGTTGTGGTTATGGTGGAGTAAGGTACACCAAAGCAAAGGAAGGAGGAGAGGTTTAGGGGTAATGAAGTAGAGAGAGGAGGGGAGTCACGTGATTTTTTTATGAAGTCACGTGAGCATGAACCTGCTACTTCAGGTTAAGAACCCGGGCTGGCCCATTCAAAAACAATACCCCTTATAATGGGACCTCCACGTAATAATCAATAATGCACCTATAAAAAATGTCTACCATAGTTGGGACCCCTGGTGTCAATTTTTCCTAATAAATATCATTCGATAGTAGCCTTTTTATATCTCTTAATGGAGCTGCAATAGTGTAGAAGTAAAACCTCCATTTTTCATATACTCATAAGACATAAGTGTTACATATTTTACTACAAAGTAAACATTATACAATACTTATTACCATCATATATTTGCTACACCCATTTCCAAAAAAATGGTTGCTACAACTTACCAATATAATAGTAAAACCTCCAAAATAGAAGGCATGATACATGAATAGGTAAATACAGGACAGATGAATACACACGGCCCTCGAGCTGATTTATATTCACTTTTCTTCTTAAACCAATCTTATACAAAAGAATTACACGTTTGTTTTTTGGATCTACCAGACTACCGCTACGAGTACGCCATTATCTTCATTTTTAAGGGTGAAAGGAGGTTTTAAGATCAATAATTCTATGCATATCAATAATCATTAATGATGTTACAATAATCTAATTCCTTTTCGCCCTTTTTTCTAAATGGAAAAGTATCGAGCGGGCATGTACGAAGCGCAAACAAATAGCCGGCTGGCTGATACCAAAGCACTGGCTGATCTGCATGAGTTAAGAAGCCAGGCAACGGGAGTTACCACAAAACCGCCTTAACAACGATCAGCTGAATTCCCTGCATGTCATGGCCCTGTTTTTCCAAATGCAGTCAGCCCATTCCAGGGCTAGGGCTGTCATCTCAACTTTGACTCCAGGCACGCAATGAATTCACGATTCACATCATAAGTACATCTTGATTCTTGAGAGACAGACTCTTTCATTTTGCAGAAATCGAAACAAAATCTGCTCCAAAAATGCAAGACAACAGTCTTAAATCTTAAAGCACACTGCTCAAGCTTCTCTTACTACTTCCTCCATTCCATTACGATGTTCCCATACGGAGTTTGGAAGAAAAAAGAAAAAGTGGGTAAATGATAATAAAAGAGTGGGCTAGTGGAGTTAATGGAGTAAGTGGGACCCATTAGGTGGGGCATTTGTGGTTAAAAGGAAAATTTTGTAGGCCAGAAAAAGAAATTATCCTGTATGGAAACAACAAATTGGTACGGACTAGAAAGAGAAGTGGGAAGTGGAACATCAAAACGAAACGGAGGGAGAACTTAGTAGTGAGGTAGAACTAAAGTCGCCATTGAAAATGTTTTAAAGCTACGTTGGGCAGAGTCACTCATGAAACTTCTATCATACCTCTGACAGGCCTCAAAACCTTCTGGATTTCTGCTGTGAAGGATACCCAGGCAACATTCCAGGATCCTTTCTCCTCAGCTGCTCCAAATGATAAAATATATTAGAACACATTCAAGCACTATGCAGCACTACCCCAACTGGTTAAAGAGACCAGTGGAGGACTGTTCCAAAAGAGAATGATACCATTAATAAGAAGGGGTATGCAAGGATTTCATTTCTGTGCTAGTAACATTAATAGTGCAAAGTCATAATAATAACATGATATGATGATAGTAATAAAAACAGCGAAACAATAATACCGTCCGCAGAGCTGTACCTGCTGCTGTGGATGGGCTTGAGCAGACACACCACGTTGCATCGGGATGCCGCCAGGATTTAGTCCACCACCCATTCCAGCCTGAGATGAGATGTTGTAGGGTGGCATGCCTTGAGGCTGCACTCTTTGCATACCAACCATAGGCATTTGTCGAGGTACATTTCTATTTGGCACAATATGAGAACCTTGCATATTACCAGCAACTGCATTTGCAGGTGGACCCTGAAAGAAAATACCCAACAGCAATTTATAATAGTAAAACAGCCACCATTAGTTTATCAGGACAAGTCGGGAAAAGAGATGGAGTGCATCTAAGCGTGATAAAACAGGGTCCAAAATCAGTAGAAGGCACCCAAAGAGCTACTTCCTTTGCATATAAGGTTTTTCATCCTAGCAGTAAACATGAGAAGGCTTCACGAATTTAGATAGGTTCAATGATCCTTCAAAATTCATGTTTCTTCAAGTCTTGGGACTGCTTCGAGTCTCACAGGGGAAGGAAAATACAAGCAAAAGTATTAGTAGCATCATGTCATTAACCCCCCCTCGCCCCTACGGATAAATAAGAAATGGACAAGATACTCTCTCCCTTAGTCATCCATCCGGTGTTCTGCACATTCACCAATAACAAGTGGGTCTAAATTTAAATTAAATGACACCCTACCACGCTCATTGAGGTTTCTTAATAAATTTAAAGAATTCCTCTTACCCGATAAAACCATTAGCTTTCATTGATTCCTTCATTTAACACATTGAGAAATCAAAATAATCACATGTTGCTCCTCCAAAGTATAAAGTTCATAATCACTAAAATTTTCCATCTAGTCTCCACCTCTTCATATGCCATGAGCTCGTATATCCATGTCATTCAAAGTTGTTAGCCATCAATACCTGCCTTTCCTTCTCCACAAAAAATACTCCCTCATAGCTCACCTCCCTTTTCCCAAAAGAAAACAAAGTCTTAAAGTGGCATGCCCTTACAAAAAAGGGCACACCATTGGGCATGGAGAAACTTGAAGGGGGAGAATGAAAAGGAACAGCCGTAGAAATCAGTCTTAAACCACTTCTTATGATTTAAAAAGACAAATGTACATCCTTGTGTATGTTCACCAGCTTCAAGCACATTAGTACCCGTACCTGTGAAGGAGGTTGAATGCTTGTTGTTCCTTCAAAATGAGTATTACTGTCTACTGGTCGTGCAGGATAATTGACAGCTTTATCTTCAGGTCGAGAAGGTATAAAGGCACTGAAAAATTCTTAAAATGGTTAAAATCATGCAAACTATTGCGAAATGTCAAAATGCCCAGGCCAACATCAACATACAACTTCAGGTCAGTAAGTAGGATCAAAGTGCAGGGAACTTACTTGCGCCCTGGCAAAGGCTCCATCTTGAAGTACCTGATATGCAGGTGGAAACAAAAATTAAAAACCATAAAAAAGATACCTGTTCTGGATGATGGGGCTTCACTGCTTTTCTTAACACATTAAACAACAAATAGTAACTATTAAAAGTAACATATTTTTCCTAGTAAACTGGAACTGGCAGTTAGCATTGTCAGCTTATGTACAATCCACAAATAGATCGATTCAACTACTCAAGGTTGGACCAGCAGAAGTTGAAAGATAGACCAATCATGCTGATTGCTGCGGCAGAAGGAAGCAAATAGTATGATAGATCAAGAAAGACATGGTCTCAAAAGTGCAAGCCAATCATAATATTTCTGGAACATGCCAGTAGACTAGCAGCAAAGATTCTGAACACAAGTCGCCATGACACTAATGCTCCTCAATATTGTGTCAACAATGGATTGTTGTAATCTCATCCTTATCCCCACTTCTATCATACTTGTAATGTAGGTCAACACTCAACATGACATTGAAATCCATCAAATTGTGCATATCTGACTCCAACTTGAAAAACCAAAACTGAAAATTTACAATTTCAAGCTTGCCAAGTTTTTTTTTATAAAAGAAAATTGTTTCAATTAGAAGTTCAGTGAAGTATCCCAAGTTTTTGGACTTGTTATAGTTAAGTGATGCAAGTAAAAAGTGATAATTAAAAAAAATACTCTGCATGAAATATGAGTCGAACTCACATTCCAGTCAATTGACATACTACCCTTAATCAAATGACTCTGGCAGGGGCCTGATTAGACTAGTAGAGCATCCACGAGCAAAAGTGACTCGAGCTGTCTTTGCATACCCCCCCCTCCTCCTTGCTTGCCCTCGTTTTAGATCACAGCCCCTTTGGATATGTTTAATGGACCTAAAATTCCAAAGTGCCACCCTCCCCCCGCTACCTTGCCCTTTCTCTACATCCCAGCCCCCTAGATTTTATTTATTCGGTCTTCAAATTTCACAGTGCAGTCAACCATTGCTTCGTGAGACTAATCTAAAACTGCCATTACTTTCCCTGGAAAACCCACCAAAACCCAAGATTTCCAATGAAAATGGCCATTTGCTTGAAGATTCACTTACAAAACTAAGAATTTTGAGAAATCCTGAACCGCAATTTCTTTATCCAACCCCCCCCCCTTCCTTTCCCAAAACAACCAATATGTGGTTTATTATTGTGTTGTATTACTTACAGAGTGCAGAACCAAGCAGTTGAGTAATTAACTATTTCAGCATGCACAGACACAGTTGAGAAGGGAAAGAGGGACAAATAGGATAGAAAAAGAGCAAGGACAAAGGGAATAAGTGAAGAAGTGCAGGCAAGGGCAACCATGGTCCTCATCACTGGTGGCTGGTAAATTGGTACCATTCAGCATGGACCTCCCATTCCCAGCTATCCTGCCTAGTGGGCCAATGAAAGGAAGGGGAAAAAGAGAACTGAAAGGCACATGAGGAGCAAAGAAGTGTTTTATTAGTTCAAAATGATAAGTTTATCAGGTTAGGGATACTTTAATCAACCAATATAGACTATAGTAGAAGTGGGTCCACAATCCATCAAAGAGAAAGAAGAGAGCTCCATAGCATGTACATTGCTAGGCAACTTACTTGCCCAGCACTCTCTCTCTCTCTCTCTCTCTCTCCTCCAAATATAAAAGCCATGAATTGTTGGGTATTGCCGATCAATTGGGGATGCTCTAGATTTGGGAGAGGTGCCCAAATGGAAATTTTTGCAGTGCACAACAAGTGAATTGTTTGAAGTAATGAGAAGTCAATAACTAAATAGTTAAACAAGATAGCATGAGTACATTCCAGTCTTGATTGAAATAAAAGAGACAAGCAAAACTTAATGTGGAAGGATTTGCAGTCCTACTCATGTTCAAGCGCTTGTGCAGCTGTTATTCGCTTACGAGGATCATATCTGCACAAATTTCAAGTTTAAAAAGAATTTCAAAATCAATAGCGCACAAAATTAAGACCACAACATGAAAATGAAACAAATATATTCCCAACAACATACTTCCTTCGGTTTTTTTAATACATGCAACATTTCACTTTATGGCAAACTTCTATCACTTTCTTTCTCCTTAATCACATGGGTCCTCCCTCCCTCCCTCCCCTCCCCCCTCTCCTAGATAATTTGTTCCAATTGAGAAATTTTACATGTATTGGAAAAAGGAGGAAGCATAATTATTATCAGAATTATGATGATTCCCTAAAGACCAAGAATATTAAAATATGCAATAAAATAAAATTTAAAACCCTCTCCCCCAAATTTAAAAAAAAAATTAAATCTAAAAAATACCGAGCTATATACTTCCTCTATCTTCTTTTAATTGCAAAACTTGACTTTTGCACTGTTTATATACTAGTCTTGACCACACTTTTTTATTAGTATACAAAAACAAATGTTAGTATGTAATGTTGGATTTATCTCAATGTACAATTTCAAAATGGAGTATCAACTTGTTATTTAGAACTATAAATGGTCAAAGGTGAGTGTTGGAGAGCATGAAAAAAAGTGCTATTTACTCAGGAAACCCAACAGCCAAAAGAAGTTGCAGTAGCAGTGCTTACTCGAGCATTTTAGAGAGTAGATCATATGCAGGAGTTTTGGGAGAAAGGTGGACAACACTATAAAGCCCAGGATTGTCACTGCAGCAAACATTAGATTAAAAAGGGTTAACATGTAACAATTTAGCAGATAGTAAACAAGAATGTGGTAAAATCATGTGATCATCAAAACACAATGACACCTAAACAGGAAATGAACTATTTTCGTCCGGCCCGTTGGCTATTGCCACTTGCTGCTAAAAACAGAAACGAGTTGCGAACATCTTAGGAGGCAGAGAAGAAAAAGCAAGTCCACTCACTATTTATGCCCTTGAATATGTTGGGAATCTTGTTGCCAATGCGGGAGGTTTACAAGTATAGGCCACTTCTCCGGTGTAGGATGACCTGGAGTAGAAGGATTTGTTTAATATAGAGATCCCAGCAAGGAAAATAGCATCCCATTCTAGCTCGCTTACCTAAGACTTTAAATATTTTGTCGAGTTGATCGAGCTGTGAAAATTGACATCAATATTACAAAGCAGCATCAATAGAGTAGACCATTATTATAACAGCGCAGAAAAATTAAATATAAAAACCCATCAGGAAAACCACAGTGAGACCCTTCGAGTACCTGAAAGTGATTTGGTGTGCCTTTCACTTCTGCACCTTGAAACAATGGTTTCAAAGTCAGAAGCTCCGCAAATATGCATCCAACAGCCCACATATCTAATACATACAAAAACATTGATTATCAGCTCCTTATTAGTGAAAAGAAAAAGGAAGAATTTTAAAAAGAATCAGCTGAAACTGAGATCTAAGGCGATTTGATATGCCAATAAGATAGTGGAGCAAAATAAACTAATTCTCTTAATTGAGGTTAAGACAGGATTCAAAGAATACCAACAGCACTAGTGTAGTGTTTCGCCCCGAGCAGCAGCTCAGGAGCTCGATACCAAATTGTCACCACAACCTACAAGCAGCCTTCAAATTGTGAGAAAGTAATCACAGCTTAAACCGCTTAAAATGACTAGGAAGTAATCAACAGCACACAAAACCACATCAACAAAAAAAAAGCACACTTGAAGGATTCCAAGTGAAATTTCTATAAAATGCCATTTACGATGCACCAAAACAACTTCACCTATCTATTTCAATAAAAGTTGCAAACAGAACATAACATCTCTTAAATTCCACTCATCAAATAAACAGACATAACTGGCAATACATCTTCCAAATTTACTACATGAAAATATCATAAAAACAAAAAAATCTTCTGATTTAGTCAGGAATCAAGATCACACATTTGCTGTTGGCCACCCATAATTCCGACTTTCAAGTCCCAGCCAGAGTTGCCCAGAACAACCACTATTCCGGTTTACAAAACCATTACTAAAAAGGGATCCCTCATCCGCATTGAATGTGGCCTAGTAATTACTTCCTCCATTCTTTATTAATCACTACATGTGGTTTGAGCACGCATATTAAGGCAACAGAAATAGTAGAGACATCTGCGAGACATGTGGGAGACATGTGAGAGACAAGTGGTCCCCAATACCCAAGTTAAAAAGTAGCTATCGGAGAGAGAAAAGTTACTAAAAATCAGTATGTAGTGATTAATAATAATACTCCATAAAAGGGAAATGTAGTGATAAATAAAGAACGAAAGAAGTAATTTTTAACTAGGACTGAATTTTTGTACCAATGTGTAAAGAGTAGATTGAATTATTCAAACATTATTATGAAATTATTGGCACAAGGACCCATTTCCTTTTTCTTATTTATGTATGCAGTGACCCTTTTTTTCTGGTAAGAAGCAAGATAGTTTTGCTCTGAATACCGACTAACTAAAAGAGAATTGACAATCAGATCAATAACCAATCGGAGGTCGCTCACTGATGAGCTGATTCCACCAGCCCCCAATTTCAATCATTAGATCGTTACTCTTTAGTATGTTGTCATGCAAACCTTGTAATAAATACCATACTATCACCTGGGACTCTGGGAGTGTCACTAGTTTCATCTAGGATAAGCCCTTACCTACTATATTAGAATGAGAATCTGTTACCAGTTGTCACCTGCTACACCAACTAACCACCAACATCCTATCATCTAAGAAGTGCATGAATGACGAATCACAAGACTATTACACCTTTTCTCTCTTTCTCAAAAAACATAGCATGGTCCTGTACCATAGTTCGAAAATGCGGTTTCGGTAACGGTCGCCTTAGTTTTAAAAGGAGCAAGGCGCACCAAGGCGCAAGGCGCAAGGCGCACGCATCTCGTAGTCGAGGCGCACCTTTGATGCCAAAATCCTTAGAAATCAATTATATAACATTTTTTATTATAAACAACGTAATAATTATATTAAAGATGCATAAAAATACCTAAGGAAGTATAGTTCATCACGGAACTACTGCAAAAGTTCAAAAGTACCAAGTCCAAATTTAAATCAACAAAAAAAAAAGTAGAAAGAAAAGCAAACATAGTTTCTTACGTTTTATTCTTATTCTATTTTATTTTTGGTATTAAAATTTGTGGTGAAATGATTCAAAATATAAGCATTAAAAAAAAGGTTTAATAATTAAAAGAATCAGGGGGGATCACGTGACTAGCTATATAATAGAAGGTGGTAGTGGGTTTGTCAGCCACGTGAATAAATGGAGAGGAGAAAAAAAAAGAAAAAAGAAAAAAAGCACCTCACATTACCTGAACGTGAAAGATCGAAGAGAGAGAATTCTCACCGCTGGGCGCTGACGGCCACTGCGAAGGAAGACAGTTCTGACGGGCCACCGGAAACTTGTCACCGGCCACTTCTGTGTCATCCATAACCACCAATTTGGTGGTTTCCTTCCTAATTTACGAATTAGGGTTTTATATAATTAGGGATTTCAATTTGGGGGTTCAAATGAAGTAAATTCATGCAATTAATTGACGGCTTTTGTTCGAATTTGCATGATAAAGACTGGGTAAGAGTTACTTTTTTTAAAAAAAGTTTTTTTTATGATTTAAGTTCAGATCTCCTTTTTCCTTCGCCTCGTCTCCGATAGGCGCGCGACTTGCGCCTCTCCAAAAGCGCTTGAGGCGCACGCCTTCATGCGCCTCTCGTTGTGCGCTGCGACTGGTTTGTATGAGGCGTTTTGGCCCGCACCTCCACTCGTCTGGCGCCTTGGGCGCGCTTTTTAAAACTAAGACGGTCGCGGAAACAGTTGTGGTATCGCTGGAACGGAACGGATACGTCCATCACGGACTGCGTCGTGGTTGTCACGGCAAGAATTTGGTTTTTAAACTTTTCAGGTGTTTTAATAATTGTACCCAAATATTATAGATGGGCTCATACTTCTATAGTTCTCTATAAATGGAAGCATACTTGTGGCCCAAAGCATAAAAGAAATAAAAATTTGGGACTCAAAGCATAAAAGAAATAACAAAAAAATGAAAATAGAAAAGAAATAAGACTGACAGCAACACGTTTTAAAAAAAATGATAGAGAGCAATAATTAAGGATGTGGGACACAAAAGGGAGAAAAGGAAATAAAAGAAAAAACTTACGGAGAGCAATAAATAAGGATGTGAGAGAGAGAGAGAGAAAAAGAAATAAAAAAAGAATATGCTCCACAGCTGTCAAAGCACGTGAGAAAAGATAAAAAAAAATAGAAAACGCATAGCCACACATAGGAGAGAGAAAAGGAAGACAAGATCGAAGAAGATGCGAATGCCGGAGAAGAAGAAGATCGAAGAAGATGGCCTGGAACACGCACGGATCAGAGTATCAGACTCGATGCGGTGGAATACGGGCGAGTTTGGTGCGATGTGGCCGTATCGGACGATATCTCAGAGTAAAAAATTAACCCGATATGAATCGGTAAATATCGGTTTGCTAACTTGAAATTCTATTCCAAAATGGCCGAACCGAAACAAAACGGTTGCATTTTCGAACTATGTCCTGTACCGATATTACATTATTACTACCTCTCACAACAATTCAAAACCATTCCTCTAAAAACAATAGGTAACCACCTCGTGACCTTAACTATGAACTAGTCTAGGAGACTAGGACCAAGCAATAATATCCCCCCTCTCCCTCCCTCCCTCCCTTCCCCCCTTCTCTCTTTATCCCCTCCCCCTCTTTATCCCTCTCCCCCTCTCCCTCCCCCCTCTCTCATTTTAAGGGTTTGGGTCTAAAATTGTGAGACCCATTAGGTCGGGGTCGCATCTAGGTGTTAAATATCGGGTCTGATAGATTCAAACCTAGACCCTCCCCCACACACCCATTTTCTTTTACATATTATATATATATATATATATATATATATATATATATATATATATATATATATATATATATATATATATATATATATATATATATAACAATACAAAATACTTCCTCCGTTTCAAAATACTTGACAAGGTTTGAGTTTTGCACTATTCACACATTCTCCTTTGACCGTGTTTTGTGATTTTTCCGTAAGGAAAAATGTAGTCATGTGATCTTGTTAGATTCGTCTCGGTATATACTTTTAAGAAATCCTTTCTATAATTTACTCATAGGGAATTAGAGATATGAATGGTTAAAAGTATGCATTGGCAAGAGTGTAAAGAAGTGTGTCAAGTATTTTGAAACACAGGAAGTATATAATAAGCAATAAAACTTTTTACCCTAACATTTGTATTTTTAGTTTTTTATGCGACCCTTGAGTGAAGTGATTCAAGTTTTCGAACCCTAAACTTCTCATTTTATCCATTGTCCACCGAAACTCAAGCCAACTTGTTGTGGATGTTTTAATTTGGAATGTTTTGTACAAGAAGTAGACTATTATTTTGGTATTTTATCATTTTAATAACTAAAAAAACTGATGTAAAAAAAATCCGAGTTATAAAAATAATGGAAACTCTTAACAAGCTTGAGACTATTTTGAACCCGTTTTAGACCCAAGACCCGCGAGACCCATTGGATTTGGGTAAAGGTCCGCATTTTTAGACCCTCGTGGGTATGGGGGCCGGGGCGGGTTTGGGTCGAAAAAATTACCAATCTAGGTTTGGGTCGCCCCCCCCGATCCGACACATGCGCATCCCTACCCCCCCCTCTCGCGCTAAACATATAAATATATTTTAAGTAGATTCAGTCCAATTGCTTAGAAAATACCAAACACCATTGTCAACTTAGGCAACTATCAACCTTGCAAAATAGGCACTTAATCAACTATGAAGAACCTATAGGAACATGAACATAAGAAAGATTAAAAAGGATTATGTGAACAAAGTAAAGCAAGTCGTAAACCACTAGCTCCTTACCCCGTTGTCAGCCAATGCCTTTAAAGGAGCTTGGTATACTCTTGCTAATCCAAAATCAGCAATTTTAACGACACCCTGCTCCTCACCGTCGCCCATAACCTTCAAAACAATTCCAAAAACATATTGATATAAGCACATGAGAAGTACAGAACCTCATTAATTCAGCGATAGCACCACATGAACAGAATGCATAACTATACCAAGATGTTCGATGGTTTAAGATCTCGATGAATAATCCAATTGCTGCAGCCAAGAAACCAACAAAAGTGAGCATTTGGTAGAGACAGAACATTCGTATATAATTTCACCTTTCCAATTGTCGATCATACCTGTGTAGATAATTTAGCCCATTTAGCAGCTGCCATAGCAGTGACTTAACTGTGTACTGATTGATAGGCTGATTCACCTTATCTCTATGATACCTAATGATCTCCTGTCACCCAACATGAAAGAAAATATAGACAAAGTAATATTGTAAGTCAATCCTATTCTTCAACAATAGTACAGATACTTTGATACGTATATATATCCAATGAAACTGGAAAGTGACGGTACAAGGTGAGTTCATGCAATTTAAAAAAAAAAAAAGAGGTCTTTATCCCAAAATTAAGTTGACATACACCAGATTAGGTCTCGTACGATTAAGCTCCCATTGCCTTTGAAGTAGGTTTTCTTATCTACTTTTCATAGACGATGGGCCCACCAACTCACCTCTTTTTCTGTCCTTAAGACTTGTGCTAAAGTTGAATAGAGGCTTAATATTGAGACAAGGAACTAAGAAAATTAAAATCATCATAGTTTTCAACTGATACAAGGGATGGGATACTCACATATAGATCATGCTCAGCATAATCAAAGGCCAAATATAATGACATGTCTGCAGGATTGATGTGTACATTCACGAGCTTAACCACGTTCTCATGGGAAATCTCTCGCAGCAACTGCACTTAAGAGAATGAGATTAAACTAACAAGAGATGCAGTAATCTTACACACAAGATCTCCTAAAATATTCCAATTCTTTTAACAAAGATCCTGTTATGATCGAAGCAGTACACAATAATCATACGTAATTCCAAAGAAAGAAAAAGAAAAGGCAGATTAAGCTAAGCAAGAATTAGTTCAGACTTGGAAGCAGTCCATTTGCTACTCAGCTTACTCAAGAAGACAGCCAAACAAAAACATATAACACTATAGCTTGATGTTGATAAGCCCCAAGATTCTACTCATTGAACATATGACAAAAATAAGTTGTAAGACTCAAGTCACCAATGTATTAGAGGCTCAACGACACAGAAACATATAGTGAAGATATGACCTAGCCCTCCCTACTTCTTACCACAACTCTGCAAAAGCCAACTTCCAAGCTGTAAATCCACAATATTACCTCCATCACTACTCCCTGCAGAAAACCTACCTAAACCACCTTTGCTGTTCATGCAGGGAAGAGGGAAGCCAGGATGGACATTAAAGTCAAGACAAATTTGAATCTTTACAGAAGAGATGGGATTCCAAACAGATTAGTTATAGAGTATAGTGATCAGCAAGAACGAAGAAAAAATTGTAATAAAGGAGGAAGACTTGAGGAGAGAGAAAAAAATCCTGAATTTTGTAGTAAGAAACACTCCATTGGAGATAATATCAGTCCTCGTGAAAGGTTGAGGGTAGTAATTGATGATATTTCAAATACTATACTTACTCCTTTGCCCTAAAATTAGTTTGTGTTTATTGTTTAACACTAGCAAATCACCAGAGTTTGGAGCACTCCCATCTCAGAAAGGTACAGTTCAACAGAAGTTTAACAAAGTCAACAGGCCAAGAAAAACTGCAACTTCAGCCTATATACTTTAAGTTCAGATAACCCCGTATGAGAAAGTTCAGCTGTTGAAATTCTTCTATTGATAGATAAGACTACCCATCATAGTAACATCACAAGTGCCAAGAAAAATGTGAAAATACGTAAATGCATGTAAAGCAACAACAATAATCTAGTAATGATAAATTAGCAGATGTCAGAAAAAAAAAGATAAATTAGCAATGCCTAAAGGACTCCAGATGTAATTATTCCCACCACAACATCGTATAGAGGTAAAAAGACTGTTCCAAAAGGAGCAAATATAAGAGCCAAGAATCATCAATGATCATGAAACTAAAGATGTTAAACCTCACTACCCTTCTCCAAAAGTTAAGGTGGCAACCAAATCATATACTAAAAGACACTCTTCTCCAACACCAAGAACCTCGAAATGGAGCACGAAGCCTATACCATTGAAGCAAACATTCAGATAAATATCAACTTTCTCCCTGTAGAAGTATGCAAAACAATGTTCCTACTTAAAAATGAATCACCATGTCCCATTGATGAGAGATAGAGGAAAACCGTACACCCGATACCGATATCTGAGCCACTCAAACTTCCTAACAGAGAATACTGCTACAATTTGAGAAATTTCAACATTCACATTGAACCCCTCAATACAAATACTCCTCCTTACAAGTTTCAAACCCCCCCCCAATTAAAAAAAATCCTTAACTGAAAAAAGAAAAACCCAATTATTCAATTCAGCATAAAACCCTAATTCTAAATTCCTTTTTTGAAACTACCCTAATTCTGAATTCTAATCAACTTTCAAAACACCCAAAAAAAAACAATCTTTTGTTGGGCAACACAAAAACCCAACAAATCATATAAAAACCATCAACAACCCACCAAATTAAACAACGTTGACAACAAACAAAACCCAAAAAAAAGAAGAGAGAGAAAGGATAGAAACCATGATTTCACGAATAGCAGTAGGGGAAACGCCATCACCATCTTTAGATTGCTTAAACTTCTTAATAGCAATAGATTTGCCACGATGAGGAGAAGGAGGTTTAACGCGAGCTAAGAAAACGAGACCATAAGTTCCTTCACCAATTTTGCCGATTAGATCGTACTGTTGAAGCCATTCTGGTTTGTTGTTGTTGTTGCTGGTGTTGTTGGTGTGTTGATGATGTTGTTGTTGTTGTTGATGATGGTGTTGTTGTTGTTGTAGATGATGGTTGCCCAACATCCCACCACCTCTGTTGCTCATTGTTGTTGTGGGTGTTGTTATGATTGTTCTCCCATGCCCCAAAATTCAATCTTTTTTCTCTCTATGATTCTCTTATTTGCTTCTTTTTTCCCTCTTCTTTTGGACTCCACGTTATTCACAATTTTCACTCAACTCTCCATTTCCTCTCTAGTCTATTTTTTGTCTGGTCAGAATCCAGTATGGGTGTATGGCGTTTTTTATTTTATTTTGGAAGTCTTCTGAATTCGAATTTTTTCCTTCAATAATGCTAAAATGGGTTTTAATTCCTGAAATGTGCCGAAGTTGAAATTAATTCTGTTTCTGCTAAGAAATTAAGGATTGTAATATGTTGTGAGGTGTAATGTGGGCCCCAAGAGCGTTCGCCTGAGCTCCGATATCCGTATGCCGGAAACCTGCAAAATGAAGTTAAACTACCCGGGTGGTTCCGGATCGCCCTCCGACGCTCAAGTCGGATATGATTGAGGTAGAGAGATAAAGTCTAGAGAGAGATGCTCTAGTTTGTTAGGTGAGAATTGAATACCTGTTCATTGATGAGGCAGTCGGTTTTAATAGTGTTGGGGATTTCCCAGACAGGAAACATTGTTCAGATGGGCCTTTTTGGTACCAATGGGCATGTTACCTTTTTAGGCAATGATTATTTCACCCTTTTAGAGATTTCCCAAATACTGGTGATTAGGTCAACTTACAGGTGGGACCCACTGCTGCCACCTGTCCCATGCTTTATGAGGCTTTCATGCTCCTTATTGGGCTGCTGATTAATTGAGCCCAAACAATTAGCCCCATGCCATAGATGGGGGATCATGGAAACCTGACTGGTGGGATGCCTGTCTGTGGCGGAATAACAGCCGTCTTATTTCTGACTGGTGGGCGACCGGCCTGAGTAGGCAGGTGGAATAGACCATGGCGCCGACCGAATTCATCCTTACTGAGGAGGTTCATGCAGACCGGCTTACTTCCTGCTAGAAGGAGGAACGCCGACCGGGTCCCCTTCCCGTTGAAGGAAAGATGTCGACCCGGTCACCTCTCATTGAATGGGGAGAGGACTGACCGGGTCACTCCCTGTTGAAAGGAGAATACCGACCCGGTCTCCTCCTATTTGAAGGAGGAGAGGGCCGATCGGGTCACTCCCTGTTGAAGGGAGAATGCCGACCCAGTTATCTCCCATTGAATGGGGTGAGGGCCGATCGGGTCACCTCCTGGTGAAGGGAGTGTGCCGACCCGGTCATCTTCTGCTGAATGGGATGAGGCCGACCGGGTCACTCCCTGGTGAAGGGTGTGTGCCGACCCGGTCATCTTCCATTGAATGGGATGAGGCCGATCGGGTCACTCCCTGGTGAAGGGAGAGTGCCGACCCGGTCATCTTCCATTGAATGGGATGTGGTCGACCGGGTCACTCCTTGGCGAGGGAATAGTGCCGACCCGGTCATCTTCCATTGAATGGGATGAGGCTGACCGGGTCACTCCCTGGTGAAGGGAAAGTGCCGACCCGGTCATCTTCCATTGAATGGGATGAGGGCCGACCGGGTCACTCCCTTGGTGAAGGGAGTGTGCCGACCCGGTCATCTTCCATTGAATGGGATGAGGCCGACCGGGTCGCTCCCTGGTGAAGGAAGTGTGGCGACCCGGTCACCTCTCATTGAAGAGGGAGATGGCCGACCGGGTCACTTCCAGCTGATACTTAGGCCGAGTGAAAGAGGGAAACTCCTTTTGACCGAGTAGGGTACAAGGCCACTTGGATGAGGGGCTAGTGAGCCCCAAGCTTGTCCGAGTGGGTACTAGCTGATACTTGGCCATACTTGACCAAGTATAGAAGCGACTCGGCAAAGGAGAGAAGCTCCTGTTGGCCGAGTAGGGTATAGGGCCACTCGGATGAGGGGCTAATGAGCCCCAAGCTTGTCCGAGTGGGTGCTAGCTGATACTTGGCCATACTTGACCAAGTATAGAAGCGACTTCAGCAAAGGAGAGAAGCTCCCGTTGGCCGAGTAGTAGGGTATAGGGCCACTCGGATGAGGGGCTAATGAGCCCCAAGCTTGTCCGAGTGGGTGCTAGCTGATACTTGGCCATACTTGACCAAGTATAGAAGCGACTCGGCAAAGGAGAGAAGCTCTTGTTGGCCGAGTAGGGTACAAGGCCACTCGGATGAGGGGCTAATGAGCCCCAAGCTTATCCGAGTGGGTTTTGTGCTCCGGATGGTGGAGTTGCGTTTAATTTACCCGACCAGATGTGTCCGACCCGTAATGCCACATGGCCATTCTGGCTACTTGGGATGGTGGAACCTTGACGCTTCTAATTCCTCGGGCTTAGGATGTTTTTTCCTTGATTTTACTGGACTCCTCATGGAATGGACTGAATAGGTCCAATTGGGCCTCTATTAGAAGCCCATTAGAGCGACGCAGGGGGGGTTTGCATTGCACGTCCCCCAAGGCACTCCTATATATGTATGAGAGGGGAGAGATTTTCAGGATCATTTACTCATTTCCTCATTCTCTCTCTCTCAAAAGTCACCAAATCCTCTCAACTTTCCAAAGTTCTTCTTCCAGCTTCTTCGTCCGACCAGGTACGCTCTCGCTCTTTTAAGTTTTCTTTTTCTTTCTTTTCTTTCGAATAATCTCGGCCGACTCCCTTGTTCATAAATAATGGGAGATTCGTCCGAGTCGTCGACACCACCAGCCTCACCTCCCTATAAATTGTCCGAGGAGGTGAGGGGGATGGGAATAACGCTGGTGTTGACGGTAATAAGCTGCCCCGACCCCTCGGCTGTGCCCGACGCAGTTGCTCTTCCGAGCCCGTCTTCTTCGATAGAGGAAGAGGCCGAGGGCATCATTCCGTACCCCTGGGAGGTGTCTTTAGCTTACCCTCCTTCGAGAAGTTACTTAGACAAATACTTGTCTTCTGATGTAGTGCGGGTGACCATGCCGAGAGGAGCAGGAGAAGCATCGACCTCGGGTCAGGAGCTCGAATACCCTGATTTGGATCCGAAAGGGGGTCCTGGAACCTTCTATCCCGATCCGTGGTTGATAAAGTCTTTGATAGAGGATCTCCGAGGGACGGCCACGAGGTTTCAGATCAAGGACCCCTATTATTTGGTTCGACCGGAGGCCCATCATACGGTGCTCAGCCCTCCTCCCGGGTGTATAGCCGTTTACTATAAATCGATGGAGATGGGACTTCGCTTTCCGCTGACCCCCTTTGTCAAGGAGTTGCTGAACGCCTATAATTTGGCGATTTGCCAAGTTTCTCCCAACTCATGGGGCGGAATCATCGCCTTCCAGGTCCTTTGCGACTTGATCAGAGTCCGGCCGACCGTCAAGCTATGGAGGCACATGTATAAGCTGGTTGAGGTTATGGCCGCAACGAATGGACCGGGTTGGTGGAGTTTTCAGGTCCGACCGGGGTATCGAACCGTCCTCAATCTCCCCACTTCGCAGAAGGGGTTTCGGAGGGAGTTTGTCTTCGTTTATTTTGGCGGAGATTGGGGGATTCCCCTTGTTCCACCTCCGACCGAGCCCATTATCGCCCTAAACTTCCGAGTGGGTGAACTTGATGACGAGGAAGGAGCAGCGGCTTGTTATATGCAGACCGAGTCAAGGATCGTGGACGGGGGCAAGATATTCGTACCCGGCCAATGGTTGCCCGACCGCAAACTTTTCAAAGACGAGCACTTCCTTTCGGCCATGGGTCTTAGCTCGACCTTTCCGAAGGGTAATCGGCTGGGGGGATAGTTTAGGGTAGTTATTGGTATGATAGTTTTCTGCTTGTTTGACTAACATTTTATTTTGCCCCCTCTGCAGAACCTGCCCGAGCGTACATCGACGAGACCGATCCTACCATGGCCGATAAGTTAAACGTCGCGGCGATGAGAGCGGCTCGGCTAAAAGCCGAGATAGCAGCAAAGACCATGAAGGTCCCCGCTCCGCCCAAGGTATGTTGAGTTGTGGGTTTTTGCCGTTTGTTTCGCGTTTCAAGTTTCACTGACTTTTGCTGCTTTGCTTCAGGACCCTGCTAATCCAAAGACGAAGAAGAGAAAAGAGCGATCGTCCGACAAGGTCGCCCAGACCGAGAAAGCGGTCGCTAGGTCAAAGGCCGAGCGGGAGAAGGGGAAGACAGAGCGGGAAAAGGCTAAGAAGAGCAAGTCTATCGAAGTCATTAGCCCGAGGGGGCCTCCCCAGTAGACTAACGGGGGTGACAACATTTCCCTTCACTCCTCCGACTTTAACCCGGTTAGGAGCCCGCAATACACTCCTCTGTCTCCATCTGCCGAATTGCCCGGGGATAGCTCGAGGGAGATGGTTGCGTCGGCCGTTCCTTTCACGGGGCTCAGTCGAGATGAGAAGGATGGGCGCTGGACTAAGGCCCTGGAGTACATATATACTCCCGCCGACCGGGAGTATATCGAGGTTACTCATGGTCGGGGTGAGACCAACGAGCTCTTTCGCTCTTGGCTCGATGTAAGTGCTCTCTCTTTTTGGTTCATCTTTGTTTTTACTTGTTCGCTTTTCTAACTTTATTTCACTTTCAGTTCTCCGCTCGGATGACCAACGTGGCTCAGAACCGAGTAAGCTTGGCTGAAGAGGTGGCCGATCTCCGAGAGAAGGCGAAGAAGCATTTCGACGAGGTCTATCGAGCCAACGAAGGCAAGCGCATAGCCGAGTCGAAGCTTGCCGATGCTAAGAAGGCCATCGAGGACGATCAGAAAGGCTTCGAGGAGGAACGAGCCAATTGGGTCAAGGAGAAGGCCGATCTGATCTTGGCACGTGACTCGGCTCAAACTGCAAAGGACGATGCCCTGATCAAGCTAAATGAGGTCGAGCGGAGAGTGACCGAGCTGGAGGGCCAATTGTCCGAGGCTGAGGGCAAGATCAAGACCGAGGAGCAATGGTTCACTGAGTGGGAGAAATCCGAGGCGACCGAGGTCTATGCCAACGAAGTCGGGAGCGCGGCTCATAAGATGGGAGAGGATGAGGCCCTGGATCGGCTGAGGAGGGTCTTGGCCGAGTCTCACCCCGATCTGGTTTGGGCCGACGTCTGGTTAGGATATCAAGTATCGATTGACACCGATAATGCTGAGATCCTGGCTCGGATGAAAGCCGAGGGGGACGAGACTGAGGATGATGATGATGAGGAGGGCCAGGTTGACATCAATGTTGTTGACGGCGATGATGATGATGATGATGCGGCCGACACTGTGGGTCGGGGAGAGGAGCGAGTCGGTGATAACACCGAAACTAATGCCGGGAGTGTAAATGATCAGGATTCACGGCACCTGCACTTATTCGTTTTTGGATTCCGCTTCAATTACTCTTGTAATGACTTCTTTTGTAATGTCCGATCTCCTTAATGAAACTTATCTTTTGGCCTCAATTTTCCTTGTTTGTTGATTGCAATATTGTCCGACTAGCTTCGCTGACTCTGACTGACTTGTTTATGAACTGATTGACATGTTGAATAGCTGGTCTGTTTTCTGGTTTTTGACTTAGTCTATTAGTGACTGATCAGATCTCTTACCGAATGGGTGCTGCTTTCGTTTAATCAATCCTTGCCGAATCGGACATCTTAGTAACTGGTTAAGTCTTACAAGAGATGCCGACTATTTTGACTGGTTAAGTCTAAAAAATGCCGACCGGCTATGATTTAACTTTCATTGCAAAAAACGCCAACTATTTTGACTGGTCAAGTCTAATAGGCTAACTTTGGTACAAAATGTGTCGACCAGCTGTGACTTAGCTATTACAATGTATGCCCCTATTGCAATTAACAAACTCTACACAAAGTATTTTTTGAGGTTGTCTGCATTCCAGGGTCGGGCCAGGGGAACACCTTCTGGGGATTCTAGTCGGAATGTGCCTGGTTTGATGATTTCTGTTACCCTATAGGGGTCATTCCAGTTAGGTCATAGCTTTCCTTTTAGGTGCGAGAGCCCAGTGGCCTCTACTTTCCGAACGACCCAATCGCCAAGTTGGATTGGTCTAGCCTTTACTCGGCGATTAAATTGCCGAGTGACTCTTTGTTTGTACTGGATGGATTTTAGCAGTGCATTGCCCCTTGTTTCTGGTAGCAAGTCCAAGTTGACCGGCTTTTCTTCCCCGTTTCTTTCGAACTCATAGAAGGTCATCCGGGGCGAGGGGATACCAACCTCGACTGGTAGGACCGCCTCACTTCCGTAAACAAGACTAAACGGTGAATGCCCTGTTGCCTCCTTGACTGTAGTTCTAGCCGACCAGAGCACCCCAGGTAGGTCGTCTACCCAGGCTCCTTTGGCATCCTCCAAAGATTTCTTGATTCCTTTGAGGACTATTTTGTTAGCCGACTCAGCCTGCCCATTTGTTTGTGGCTGGGACACTGCAGAGAATTTGGTACATATTCCGAAACGGGCACAATAATCCCGAGTAGAGCCGCTGTTAAATTGACGTCCATTGTCGGAGATCAGAACCCTAGGAACACCGAATCTCGTTATGATGTTCCTCCAAATGAACATTTGAACTTGCTTATCGGTTATGGAGGAGAGTGGCTCGGCTTCAGTCCATTTGGTGAAGTAGTCGATGGCGACTACGAGGAACTTCCTTTGACCCGAGGGTGGGGGGAATGGTCCGAGTAAGTCCATACCCCACTTATCGAATGGCAGAACTGCTTGAATTGATGTTAAGGGGGTGGTTGGTGCTCTTGGGATGTCCGAATGGATTTGACAAGACGGACATCTTTTGACCAACTCATGGGTGTTCATTTTTAGAGTAGGCCAGTAGTAGCCCGCCCTGAGAGCCTTTCCGGCAATGGTTCTTCCCCCTTGATGACTCCCACAGGCTCCTTGGTGGATCTCCCTGAGGATGTAATTTCCTTCGTCAGGAGTTACGCATTTGAGTAGTGGGTGGGTGAAAGATTTTTTGTAAAGTTGGTTCTCATGCCATAGAAACCATCCGGATTTGTGCTTGACCCGCTCGGCTTCTTTGCGGTCCTCTGGCAGTTTCCCGTCTCTCAAATACCCGACTATCTCCTCCATCCAGGTAGATGTCCGATTCAATACCAGCTGCTCCTTACCGTTGATGTTAGGCTGGCGGAGGACTTCCCACATGATCGTCCGAGGAGCAGACCCTTCCGCCGAACTGGCCATCCGTGTTAACGCGTCAGCCTGCTGATTCTCTGATCGGGGTATGTGAGTGATGGTGAACTGAGATAGCTGTTTGATAATATCCTGGGCCTTGACCAAATACATTCTCATGTTGTCTTCTTTGGCTTCGTACTCGCCTGATACCTGACTCACTATCAGTTGTGAATCGGATTTAGCGTTAATCACCGTGGCTCCGGCTAGGATGCACAACTCTAGTCCGAGAATCAGGGCTTCGTATTCAGCTTCATTGTTGGAGCCCAAGAACTCAAATTTGATGGCGTATTCCATCTTTTCGCCGACCGGTGGTTTGCTAACCAATCCGGCTCCACACCCCGTCTTGGTGGACGAGCCGTCTACTTGCAATTCCCAAATATCTTGCCTATTTACCGGGGGCCTAGATGTACATTCTGTTATGAAGTCGGCCAAGGCTTGGGCTTTGATCGCCCTCCTAGGCTCATATTCCAACCCAAAGTCCGCTAGCTGATCCGCCCGCCTGGTCATCCGACTAGAGTGGTTCCCGTTTTCGATGAGCTTCTCGAGCGGGCCGACTCGTGAGGACTTTAATTGGGTGGGCTTGGAAGTAAGGCTTGAGTTTCCGGCTGGCCATCACCAAGGCGAAGACCATTTTTCAACTTCGCTGTACTTGGCCTCGGCTCCTCTGAAGGCGTGACTTATGAAGTAGACCGGGTGTTGCTTTTCTTCTCTCTCGGCTATCAGAACCGCGCTGAGCGCATATTCTGATACAGCCAAATAAATGAACAGTGTTTCTCCCGGTAAGGAGGAAATTAACTTTGGGAGTGTCGATAGATGGGTTTTGAGGGAGGTGAAAGCCTGTTCGGCTTCATCATCCCAAGTAAATTCGTTTCTTTTCAGAGCTTTGAAAAAGTGCAGGCTCTTATCTGCCGACCGGGATAAGAAGCGGCCGAGGGCGCCAAACAACGAGTTAGGCGTTGTACTTCTCTTACGTTCCGAGGAGACTTCATCTCCATCACGGCCTTGACTTTGTCCGGGTTCGCTTCGATTCCCCTTTCATCCACCAGGAATCCGAGGCACTTCCCTCCCTTTACTCCGAAGACGCACTTCTTGGGGTTCAACATCATACGAAATCGCCTCAACGTGCTGAGGGTCTCTTTTAAGTCTGAGGGGTGATCGCCCTGAACCTTGCTTTTGACGATCATATCATCAACGTATACTTCAATATTCCGACCCAATTGGTCGTTGAAGATTTTGTTGATCGTACGTTGATATGTAGCTCCCGCGTTTTTGAGCCCGAAGGGCATCATTTTGTAGCAATACACTCCCTGGTTAGTGACGAAGGCGGTGTGGACTCGATCATGCTCAGCCATTGGGATCATGCGTCCATAAAGCTTAAGAGGGCGTGACCTGCAGTCGAGTCGACCAACCTGTCGATTTTGGGCAGAGGGTGGTTATCTTTTGGACAGGCCTTGTTCAGGTCTGTGAAATCCACACACATTCTCCATGCCCCACTTGACTTTTTGACCAACACCACGTTGGCCAACCACTTTGAGTACTGGCATTCTTCTATGAACCCTGCTTCGAGCAATTTCTTGACTTCGGCCGCCGCTGCCGCGTTTCTTTCGGGGCCTTGATGTCTCAACTTATGTTTGACTGGCTTGAACCCCTCTTTGATGTTGAGCTCGTGGCACATGACCATGGGGTCGAGTCCATGCATTTATGTGGCTTCATACGCAAAGACGTCCTTGTACTCCTGGAGCACCTGAATGATTTCTTTTCTTGTTTGAGGGTCCATGGCTTTGCCCACTCTCAAAGTCCGACCGAGTTTCTCGTCAATGATGACTTCTTCGTCATCCTCGGCTGGCTGAGGGCGCTCATATTGCTTGGGATTTTCTGTGATGTAAACCCCGAAGCCACTTGAGGGCTGACCCTCTTCTCGCTTTCTCTTTTTCGAGTCCTCTTGGACGTCGACCTTGCTCTTCAAGCTGTTCATGTAACATTCTCTAGCTGACTACTGATCGTCTTGGATCTTCCCAACTTTTCCTTCATCGGTTTCGAACTGCATGAGGAGCTGATAAATGGAAATCGCTGCTTTGACCTTGTTCAAAGTTGGTCTTCCCATTATGATATTGTATGGCAGAGGGATGTCCACCACCAGGAAGTCAATCGGAAGGCTTCTTCCTTTGCCCTTCTCTCCCATCCGAGTAGGCAACTTTATAGATCCGACAGGATGTACATAGTTTCCCCCGAAGCCTATGAGTGGCTGATTGAGGGGGGTTACATCCCTTTCATTGTATTTCAGCTTCCTGAGGCACTCTAGTGTGATTATGTCGGTCGAGGATCCGCTATCTACTAACACCCTTTTGACTCTTGCGTTCTCCACTTTGAGTTCGATGACCAAGGGGTCGTCGTGGGGCGTATGTAGAGCTCGACTGGACTCCCCGAACGTCATAACGGGACAGTCGGGGCGGGGATGGTGGACATCAAGCATTTGATGCTTAAGATTTTGGAGGTGGGCTTTGCGTGATCGGCCGGTTAGGCCTCCCGACGCGAAGCCACCTGCTATGACTCCGATGAAGCCCTCCGTATCCCCGCTATTGGATTGGCCGACTTTCTGCTTGCCTTTCTCCTCACTAGAGTGCTTGAGGTATCGGTTCAGCTTCCCCTGGTCTGCCAGGTTGTCGAGGGATTTCTTGAGTTCCCAGCAATCCTTGGTGGTGTGCCCGCACTCCTTGTGGTATTCGCACCACTGACCCCTATCTCTCCGAGCAGTCGACGTTCTGATGGGAGGTGGGCGGGGGAGCATGGACTTATCCTTGATGTCCAAGTAGATCTCTCTTCTATTCTTGCTGAATCGGGTGTCGTTGCCATGGTCGTTAAACCTGTCTGACCGACCACCCGTCTTCTGTTGTTTAGGTTTGTCCTTGTGATTTCCTTCTTCTTTTCTCTTCTTGCTACCATCGTCTGAGTGGCGACATATGTTTGTTGCTTGGATGAATCTTTGAGCCCGAGTCATCGCTTCAGAGAAGGTTTTAACTTCGTTTTCTGCCAAGGACCATCTTAACCGACCGGGTTGGAGTCCGGACATAAGGGCGGCGAATGCCACCGCGTCTTGTAGATCCGATATTTTCAATGATTCCTCGTTGAATCTTTTGATGTAATCGGCCAGACTTTCATTCTTCTCCTGCCTGACTCCCATTAAGTGGAGACTAGTTTTCTTACGCTTTTGCGGCTATAAACCGGTGGATGAATAGGTCTTCGAGTACCGAGAAATCGGTTATTATCCCCGCGGGGAGCTCTTGGAACCAGTTCAAGGCCAGTCCTTTCAATGTTGTGGGAAAGAAACGGCACCAAGAGGCCTCGCAGCCAGTTTGAACGCTCATTTGCGCTTTGTATGTAGCCATATGGTCATCCGGGTCGGTTAGGCCCGCGAATGGTTCAATGGGGCGTTTGATTTTTCCTCGGTTGGGCGCCTCAAGTATGTCCCGCTGAATGGGACCATAAACTTGAGCGCCCGCCGTTGATCCGAATAGGTTTTGATTGGGCCGAGTCGCCGTGCCCTTCCCGCCGAGCGCTTTCTTATCAAGAATGTATCGAGCGTCTAAACCCTTGCCGAGCCGCTTCGTTTAAGAAGTGTCGAGCGTCATGGGGTTTTTCCCGACGTTACCCCCCAGGGCGACTTGGACACGTGCGTCTCCTCACCCCGCCGAGTGGATCTCCCCTTTGGGCACCGTGCCGCTCTTCCTCCCCTTGTTTGGATCGTTGCCGATTGTGCTGACTATGCTCCCTCGTGCCCGACCGCTGCCGGCTAGGCTGGCCTTGGTTCTCTGCACGAAGGGAAGGGACCAGGGTTTGGTTTTTAGGGGGCTGAAGAAAGCGTCCCTGCTGTAGGTTGGCTAACATATCCATCAGGTTTTGCTGCAAGGTCTGTTGGAGCTAAGCGGCTATCAAGTTTATATCCGCTGTGGATATAGGATGGGGGTCAGCGTGTTGTAGCTGCTGTGAGGGGTCCTGTCTATTTTCGATGGACCGTTCCCCTTCATGGTCGAGGGTTTGAACGGTCGGCGTTTTGGGCCGTTCGGACCTCCGTTGGTGCGAGTGCTCTTGGCTGGGGCCATTGTGAAGCGGGTCTTACTGAGTGGTGGCGAAGTAACTTTGATTGTAACTTCCCCACAGACGGCGCAAAACTGTTTCTACTAAGAAATTAAGGATTGTAATATGTTGTGAGGTGTAATGTGGGCCCCAAGAGCGTTCGCGTGAGCTCCGATATACGTATGCCGGAAACCTGCAAAATGAAGTTAAACTACCCCGGGGGTGGTTCCGTGATCGCCCCTCCGACGCTCAAGTCAGATATGATTGAGGTGGAGAGATAAAGTCTAGAGAGAGATGCTCTAGTTTGTTAGGTGAGAATTGAATACCTGTTCATTGATGAGGCAGTCGGTTTTAATAGTGTTGGGGATTTCCCAGACAGGAAACATTGTTCAGATGGGCCTTTTTGGTACCAATGGCATGTTACCTTTTTAGGCAATGATTATTTCACCCTTTTAGAGATTTCCCAAATACTGGTGATTAGGTCAACTTACAGGTGGGACCCACTGCTACCACCTGTCCCATGCTTTAGGAGGCTTTTATGCTCCTTATTGGGCTGCTGATTAATTGAGCCCAAACATATTCCATGGGTACCGTCCACGTAGGACGGCACGCGAGAAAATTTATTTTCGACAAAGCAAACCGCTACTCAGAGTAGCGGTTAACTTTAAGTTATTTGGAAAGGGTATACGAGGTAAAACCGCTACTGGGGGTAGCGGTTTACCAGGCAAAACCGCTACTCAGAGTAGCGGTTTACTAGGCAAAACCGCTACTCAAAGTAGCGGTTTATTATGGAATGCGTGCTTTCCCCTTATTTCTTGCGTCTGTTAAGTTCCGTAATAAACCGCTACTCTGAGTAGCGGTTTTTATGCATGCCTTATAACTTGTCTTAGGGACATAATATAACCGATATTTGAAGTAGCGGTCAACTTTACATTATTGGTATTAACCGCTACTTGGAGTTGCGGTTTTTTAAAAAAAACAAAATTCTCGCATGCCGTCCTACGTGGACGGTACCCAGGGAATTAATTTGAACTTCGGCACATTTTAGGAATTAATACCCATTTTAGCATTATTGAAGGAAAAAAATCTTCTGAATTCTGAGCGGCTACATTAATATTGTAGGTTTAGTGACTTATGTTGTCCATTGATTTTGTTGACCTTCAAAACATTCAAAAACATTTACTGAAAACCAAGTGAACGGTTAATTGTAAATTTATTAATGTATAACGGTTAGTTTAAGTTTAATTATAAAAATAAATTAAATGAATGATTTATATTTTAGATTAAAAATGAATGGTCTACAATAGACAAGTTATCGTGGTTACAATTTTATTGTAGTCATTGTAAAATTATCTATTTTCTAATATCTATTTTTTTTATAATTACTAATATGTTAACGTGTTTGGTAATAAAAATATGGAATTAAGAACAAAGTGATATATTGTTTGCACCTAACTCAAACGAAACTTAAAAAACCCTAACATCATAAGTTGAGGAGAACGAAGCCTTCTTTATATAGAGGTGGACACCTCAACCTAGTAGAGGCCTTTTGGGTAGGATTTCGGTCATGCACCAAAAGCAAATCCTTGCGGGCTAAGGCCGAAAGAGGACAATATCTACTAGTGGGCTCCTGCACACCTAGGGGTGTTACAGATGGTATCAGAGCCAGGGCCCATTTCGGTGTCCTACAGTGCCTACGGGGATGCAGGCTCTTTAAAGGAGGGGATAAGGTGTCTAAGTTCTTGGCTATCCCACATCGAAAGTTGAGGAGAACGAAGCCTTCTTTATATAGAGGTGGACACCTCAACCTAGTGGAGGCCTTTTGGGTAGGATTTCGGTCCTGCACCAAAAGCAAATCTTTGCGGGCTAGGGCCCAAATAGGACAATATCTACTAGTGGGCTCCTGCACACCTAGGGGTGTTACACATATAGTGTTAAACAATAGTGTTAATAACCCTAATATAGGGTTAAGAGTAACATTAGGCAAGCCTAAAACTAGTATAATACTTAATAGATGTGATGGTTTAATAAGAATAATTTAGTCGCGATAAACACCCGATTGAGTAAGAAATAACATGTGCCAATTTGAAAAATCTCTTCATCCAACTTATCAAGCAACCAAATTCTCGCATGTAAAGTAAGATCCAAATATGAACTAAATATAATGGTCAAACAATTATCCTAACCTATTTTTGCACCTATACTTATAAAAATTGACTCTTTTCAACTTATATATGAATTTAAATTTCTATAGAATTTTAAAAAGTATTAATACAATTAGTTTTCTTTAGTTAAATCATAGTTTATAATATTAAATCATTTTTGCATATGAAAAAGCCTTTTGAATTTTGATAAGTAAAAACTAGTTATGGCTACCATAATTATAATTCATAATAATCAATAAAGATTACTTTTTGTCATGATCAATATAAAATATGGGTGAAGCGAACATGACCTAAATGGTGGTGTTTTTTTTATTTGTAAATTACGATTTTGGGATTGAGAATATTAAAGAATCGAGAGTTTAAATTTGTATGTTTATTTTGTGGGAAGGATAAATAAGAATGATATGTTTAATGGTTATATGCCATGGCTAAAACATGCAGTAAATTTGCTCCAAATATGACGTGGTAATACAAACAATCTCCACAAATTTTAAAACTGTTGAATTCATTCACTGTTTCATGATTTATTTTGTAAGTAGTCATGAGATGGTTATACTGTTGTACCACTCTCTTTCTTTATTAATTGAACTATCACCGCGGTTGTACCATCAACAATTTTTTTTCCATGAGATTCTATATTAATACCTTATTGTTCTTGAAAATTACAATACTCCTATAATAGGCGGTTCTTCTAAACATTATTTAAACCATTAATTACTCTTTTTCAATAGAATAAATCCAATAAGATCCTACTTTAGAATAAGGTATTTCTTAATGTAATAATTAGCCTAAGAAATTTTTAACAAAATATAAATCCAATAAGATCCTACTTTAGAATAAGGTATTTCTAAATATAATAATTAGCCTAAGAAATTAACAAAATCATGCATGAATCAATATTCAATATTATTAATAGTTTAAAATGCATGCCCGGGTTAACTTAACTCCAAACAAGTATAAGTCCCAACCCAAATATTAAATTTTTTTGGAAAGAGAAATATCATCAAGTGTAGGCCAAACGACATCTACCATATGTATCAAAGAAAAATAAAATACAATCAAACAAGATTAAATCAAATAGTTTAATCTAAAGAAAAATAAAGTTTCTAGAGAGAGGGGCTCTCCCTTCTCTCTAGAAACCCTAAGCCCCAAAAATTAGCATTTTACCCTAGCCGCCTTCCTCCTCTTTCTCCTCCCCCTTAGATCTAGCCACTTTCATGGCTAATTAGTTTTTTCCTAGCTAATTCATCTTGTCCTCAGCCGGACATTCTCTATTAGACTATCCATTTCATATTTTCTAGTTCCAATTTTTTAGTCACTTTGCTTGAATTTGCCTTCTCTTGGGAGTTATCGTTCGTCTGTTGTTGGCCATCTTCTTCGTCGGCGACCTGTTCGGGTCAGCAATGTCGGTATCTCCAAAGTCAAGGTATCGCTAGGGCCGCGGTGGTGGTGGTGGTTTGATTCGTCGATATAGGGTTAGGGTTTGCTGATGGGTTGCGGATTTCGGGCTCTTCTTGGTGCTTTGGCTCTCTGCCCTCTCACCTGATTTCCCGCCGGTTTATTTTTTGTTTTTTTGTTTCTGTTTTTTATTTATTTTTCTGTCTTTTTTAGTTTTTTTTTTAATTGTTAGTTTTATGGTTGGTTTTGCTTGGTGTGGCCTCAAGTAATTGTGCTTCCCTAGTGAAGATTTGGGAGCTTATTCATTTTCGGTGGTGTTTGTCTTGCCCCCGAGAAGGGTTCAACTCGATTTGGGCCCGGGTGATGGTGTGGTGTGCATGGCGGATCATCTACTCGAGCCTCCTTAGTGCTCTTTTTTTTCTTCTATATTTTTGTACTTGAAGCTTATTGTAACCACCCTTATGGGTGCTTTAGGAGGTGTCTCTTGTGTAGACACCTCCTAGTATGTTCTTTCCTGATAAAAAAAAAAAAAAGATTAAATCAACTTCGTCTTCGATGAAACTACCATGAACCAGATCGACCAAAGTAGCACAGTCCCATTATATTTGTTGAATCTTACCACTATTAAGAAACTGTCTAAGTCTATCAATCTAACATAATTTGGACAAGAAGATTCTTAACCTAACATTATTGACCGCATCCAAGTTTCCAATACTATGTTAATAGTCTTGAATTTCAACTAATAAGAACAATTTTCCATACACCCAAATGTTAAATTAACTAGTGAAAGTGTATGAGTTCACGTGGAAGTAAAATTAGCCAGCCAAGGGGAACACCTAAACACTCCAAACTCCAGTCTTTTGAACCAGAACAACCATTTTTTCACTTCCTCATCGAAGAGAAGAGATAAGCAGGAGAGAGAGAAAGATTGGTAGTAGCTGGGTAACATTGTACGATGTCGCACCTCGCATTGTCTGCTACAGCCACGCTCCCTTATATAAGCAGTGAGTGTTCATCCTATTTTCTCCCTCTTTATTACTCTTTCCTATATCTTGTACTCCAATTTCAAGTAATACTTTTTATCCGAATTCAACTAATTATTTGATTTGATATCATTCAAAATTTGATTGTTTTTTAGGAAGTTAGAAATGAATGACACTATACTTGTTTGAGTTTTTCTTTAAATTTTTTGGGTGGGAGAAATCACTATCTTATGGGTGAATTGTAAAATTGTTTAAGGGGTTAACTTGAGATATGGGTTAAAAAAAAATTGAGATTTAGAGTTGCATGTTGCAAAAAGGATAATGGGTATCATTCTATCACTTTTAGGGCATCTTTAAAATCAAAGTCCAAATTTGTTTTGTTTCTATGTGAGATTCTTGATGAAAGATTGCATATGTAATGACACCTTATATATGGAGAGTAATTTTTTGTGGGCATTTGGATGGGGAAATGGGGTTTGATTTCCTTTCATTTGGTCCAATTAGAGTAAGCTATGCTTAATTTAATGAGTACAATATATGGAGAGTTTCGGAATTGTTGAGAGGTTTGCGTTTACCTTTAAGGCATGGTACCCCCATTGCATTGGCTTCGTTGCTGAAGGATGTGAATCAAGTATGTTCGGATTCCCGAGTTGGGCTGGAGATAGACTGGTTTGGTGTTACACAGAGTATAAATATTCGTGATGCTATAACATTGGAAGTGAAAAGGAGGGTAGGCAAGGTGTTTGGGGGGGAGGGGAGATCATAAGTTATGCTGGAAAGAATTTACAATTCTCATACCTTTCTTCACGAGTTACGACATTGAAGCTTTAGGGTATGTGATGCAGGAGCTTAGCTCACTGCCATTGTTTACTATATTGTAAGAGTATACAGATAGAATTCAGAAGAGAAGAGAAGAGAAAGATAGAATCAGACTTGAGATAGAAGAGAGAAAGATAGAAGAATAGAGGATTAGAAGGATTAGGAGAAGAGAAAGTGTTTAATTTCTTTGATAAAAATCTGCTATTACAACCTTAGCTAGTATATATAGGTATTCTTTACCAGTAACTGAATACCTATAACTAAATTCAGTTAGTTACAACAACTAACTGAATTTGGCGCCAAACCTAACTATCTTTAGCTCAATTAGCTAAATTAGTTACTAACAATAGTTTGGCCCATATCATACCTGCCCCCATGAAAAAGACTTGTCCCCAAGTCGAGTATTACAAGAAAAAATTAAACAACAAATGAAGGAAATTGTGAAATGAACTAAGAAGCAATCTCCCAAGTAGCTTCATGTGATGGATCATCTTTCCAATGCACTAAGTATTGCAGCTGATCTTGATCTTGAATGTGGACTGTTCTTTGAGCTAACACAGCAGCAGGTAACACAGGTGAAGTAGAAGCTTGACCTTGAAACCAAGATGGAATATGGGCTGCTATAGGAAGGATTCCTTGAAAACGTTTCAATTGAGAAACATGAAACACATTATGGATTTTAGCTTCAGCAGGGAGCTTTAGCTTGTAAGCAACCTTTCCAACTGTCTCTAAAATCTGAAAAGGCCCATAGTACTTAGGACTGATCTTCTGATTACCCCTATTTTTAACAGTCATTTGTCTATAGGGTTGCAATTTCAACCACACCCAATCACCAACCATAAAATGTCTTTCTGTTCTGTGTTTGTCAGCCAAATTCTTCATTATACACCGAGCTCTTGCTAAATAAAATTTCACCAATGCTATCATAGCTTCTCTTCTGACTAGGCTTCTGTCTACCTCATCATTAGATGAATCTCCAGCCAAGTAAGGGAGATGCACAGGAGGAGTTTGGTTATAAACAACCTCATAAGGTGTCAGCTGAATGGAAGTATGAAAATGGGTATTGTACCACCATTCAGCTACTCGCAGCCACATACACCAATCCTTAGGTGAGTCTCCACACATACACCTCAAATAAGTTTCCAACACATCTGTTCACTACTTCTGTTTGACCATCTGTCTCAGGATGGTAAGCAGAAGAAAGAAGGAATTCAGTCCCATGAAGAGAAAACAACCCTTTCCAAAAGTTACTAAGGAAAACAGAATCCCTATCACTCACAATAGACTTAGGCCAACCATGGAGCTTGAATACATTGTCTAAGTAAGACTGAGCCACTTGTATTGCTGTAAATGGATGGCTTAATGCCATAAAGTGGGCAGCTTTACTCAATCTATCCACCACCACAAATATAACTTCCTTACCCATAGACTTAGGCAATCCAGTAATGAAGTCCATTGAAATATCTACCCAAACTTCTTCAGGTATAGGTAAAGGCTGTAAAAAGCCTGATTTAGCAGCATTTTCATACTTGGATGCTTGACAGATGGCACAATCTTTGACAAACTGTTTCACACTCTTTGTCATACCTTTCCAATAGAAAAGGCTTTTAAGCTTTTTTAAAGTAGCTTCTCTACCAGCATGGCCACTTTCAGGTGATGAATGTTGCCACAAAAGAATTTTAGCTTTAAGTGTAGAGTCTGGACCTACCACAATCTTGGTGTGTTTCCTGAGCAAGCCATCTACTAAAACATACCCATCAATCTGAGTTCCATGTTGTAACTTAGCAATCAAATCACTCAGGAATGGATCTGATTGATAACTTGCTTGTATATGGGTACTTAAATCAGAAGAAATAAGAGAGATGGCCATACAAACAATTTCAGCACCAGGGACTCTTGATAAGGCATCAGCTGCTAGATTTTCTTTCCCAGATTTGTACTGAATTTCATAACTGAAACCCATAAGCTTAGATAGCCAGAATTGCTGGAAGGGTGTTGAAATTTTCTGCTGTAGTAACCACTTCAAACTCTTTTGATCAGTTTTGATCACAAATTGGTTACTCATCAAATATTGCTCCCATTTTTGTACTGAAAAAACTATAGCCAATAGTTCTTTTTCATACACAGATAAAGATTGCCACCTAGGACCCAATGTTCTGCTGATAAAAGCTATTGGATGATCCTCCTGCATAAGCACTGCACCAATACCATACTTAGATGCATCTGTTTCAACAATAAACACTTTGTTAAAATCAGGAACAGCTAATACAGGTGCACTAGTTAAAGCAAATTTTAAAGTTTCTAAGGCATGTTGAGCCTCTTCTGTCCACTGAAAAGCTCCTTTCTTGAGTAAATTTGTTAAAGGTTTACTGATTAGTGCAAAACCTTTTACAAATTTCCTATAATACCCTGCTAGACCAAGGAAGCTGCGCAAATCCTTGACAGAAGTAGGTGTAGGCCAACTAGCTATTGCTGCAACCTTTTGAGGATCTGTTTCTACACCCTTGTTGGATATGAAATGGCCTAGGTATTCAACTCTGTCAGTAGCAAATGTGCATTTGCTAGCCTTGATGTACATTTGATTCTTCTTCATGAGAGCAAAGACTTCTTCCAAATGTCTCCAATGATCCTCTAGTGTACCACTATACACTAAGATATCATCAAAAAATACCAGTACACTTTTCCTGAGTAAGGGCTTGAAAACTTGGTTCATCCACCCTTGAAAAGAAGCTGGAGCATTTGTCAAGCCAAATGGCATGACTAAGAATTCATAATGGCATGTATGTGTTTTAAAAGCTGTTTTAAACACATCTCCATCATGCATTCTAAGCTGATGGTAACCAGCTCTTAGGTCCAACTTAGTAAACACCTTGGCTCCTGAAAGTTCATCAATAAGTTCATCCATAACTGGGATTGGAAACTTATTCTTGATAGTTCTTCTGTTCAACTCTCTGTAATCTATACAGAGCCTCCAAGTGCCATCTTTCTTACCCAGAAGAACTACTGGAGAAGCAAATGGACTAGAACTATTTTGAATGATGCCCCTGTCCAACATCTCTTGTACAAGTTGTTCTATCACATCCTTTTGCTTCAAAGGGTATCTGTATGGTCTAATGTTCACAGGTCCCTTTCCTTCTTCCAACATGACTCTATGATCAAAAACACCTCTATTAGGTGGTAAATCAACTGGATCTTCAAAGATGTTCTTGTATTTCTGCTTCAATTCTTCTAACTCAGGGTAAATGACAGAATGTGTTGCTGTCACCTTAATAGAGTAGCAATAAGTATCTAACACTTGTAGCAAGCATACATGGGCTGCTGTAGTAAATAGCTTACTAGAAGGTTCACCTTCTACTATTTTCAGCTTGTTTGGTGGTATACCTTGAAGAGTGACCTTCCTACCTTCCATAACAAACTCCATCACCAAATTCTTGAAATCCCAGCTGATAGGACCTAGAGTACTTAGCCATTGTACTCCTAATACCATATCACAACTTCCCAAAGAAATCAATAGAGCATCAGTAACAAATTTCTTGCCTAACATACTCCACTGAAAGTCTTTACTCATATGTGTACAGGCTATATGATTGCCATCAGCAACAGCTACTGACTGAGGGTCTATTGTACTCAGTAAACACCTTAATTTCTTGGCAACAGCAGTGTCAAGAAAATTGTGAGTACTTCCTGAATCAATGAGAATGTGTAGAGGCTTTCCATTCACTAAGCCCTGAACTCTCATGGTATGGTAACTCTGATTACCAGATAAAGCATTCACTGAAATTTGGGGAAACATTTCAGATGATGACAATGGCTGCTCATCTTCATCACTATCAACACCATCCTCTACTAATTGTGTCCCTTGGTTGCCTCCTTCTCCTAGGAACTCCACAGTAAATAGTTGAGGTTCTTTAAACTGACACTTATGTCCCCTTTCATAGGTTTGATCACAATAATAACACAAACCTTTAGTTATCTTTTCAGCTCTCACATCAGCGGGTATGTGTTTAAATGGTTTAGGTTGTTGGTATTTAGTAAGAGTTTTGTCTGTGTTTACAGGTGTAGGTAATAATGGGGGTTTATTTGCATTTTGGTTATAAGGAATGGATTGTAATGGTTTAACTGAAATTGGTTTAGAATATGGTTTGTGGGTTAATATGGTAAATTGTTCTTCAGATAGCCTAGCATGCTCAATAGCTTCAGAAATATTGTTAGGTTTGAAGGCTCTTACAAATGGTTTACTAGAATCTTTCAACCCACCCACAAAACTGTCTAACAAGTAAGCATCAGGCAATATATGACCACTTTGCATCATAATAGACTTCAAACTCTCAAATTCATCAATATAATCTTCTAACGACCCTGATTGATTCAGCTTATTAAACTGCTCCACCACATTCAAACTTCTGCTATCTTTAAACCTTGCCACTAAATCAATTATAAAATCATCCCAGTCTACATTTCCCCTTACTGACAGATAACTTGTAACCCAACTTTCAGCTCTATCTATCATGTAAAGTGATACTAGATTAACCTTCTGTTCATCAGGAACTCTACATAATGCAAAGTATCTACAGCACTTCTTAATCCAGTTTCTTGGATTAGACCCATCAAACTTGGGAAATTCAAGTTTTGGATTCATACCTTGCTGTCTGAAACTGCTGTTAACAGATGTTCTTGGACTTGCATCAGAGGAATTACTGGTTTCCTTCAACTCTCTGATCATTTGCATCAAATCTTGCATTGTTTTTGCTTGTTCTTCCAACTTTTTCTCCAAGTTTTTAACATGTTCTTCCATAGCTTGCGTTTTCCTTGTTACAGGCATATGCAAGATTTTATATGAATTTCACAATTAAGAACACTAACTTTCATGGACTGGGTTTTCTCTCAAACACCTTTAGTGCATTGCATTTTTTTTACAAGTTTTCTTTCTGTTTAATGGCGGAAAAATGGGTATGGAAAGTATTTGCTCTGATACCACTGATGCAGGAGCTTAGCTCACTGCCATTGTTTACTATATTGTAAGAGTATACAGATAGAATTCAGAAGAGAAGAGAAGAGAAAGATAGAATCAGACTTGAGATAGAAGAGAGAAAGATAGAAGAATAGAGGATTAGAAGGATTAGGAGAAGAGAAAGTGTTTAATTTCTTTGATAAAAATCTGCTATTACAACCTTAGCTAGTATATATAGGTATTCTTTACAAGTAACTGAATACCTATAACTAAATTCAGTTAGTTACAACAACTAACTGAATTTGGCGCCAAACCTAACTATCTTTAGCTCAATTAGCTAAATTAGTTACTAACAATAGTTTGACCCATATCAGTATGTGTTTGATTTATTAGAAGCAAGATCTGGTGTTTATTAGTCAAACTTGGTACCGCCAAATATATTTCTTCTTAGTTCTGACTTATGAGTCGTGACGTCTTTCTGTGGTGCCAATTTATACTCTATAGCATTTTCTTGTAATAGTGCCTCTCAAAATTGTGCTATTCTCCCTTATTTCGTGGATAAGTTGATCACCGGATTCAATGACAAGATTTGATTGTGTGAGACCTGAAAAGGATCTTGGTAGTTTTATGCTTGATCTACCTAGAACCCCATTTCGTATTCTGTACTTTTCATTTTTTGTTCTTTATAAGTGGCTTATTTTCTTGATGTTCCAGGAACTGTAAAGCGACTGAATAAAGTTATTCCCATCTTTAAGGGACACTGTGCAATCAAGTCTTCACTACATGGAAATTTCCAAAGGAAAGGGTTCTCTATCATTGCTTCAGTTAATGCAGGACTGGATGGGGGTGTTACTGAATTATCTGAGAAGGAGCAAGATTTGAAGCATTATATGTGGCCAGACAAAAAGGTTTCAATTAATATGATATGCTTGTTTGTTCTAAACAGTCAAATCTATCTGTTCCTGACATAGTGTCGTTCGTCTTGCTAATTTTTATCACTTTTCAGTTATTCTGAATGTAGGGATCTGGTTGATGAAATTTATGGTTTGAACAGTGTTCTTTGTCAAGAAGCTCCGTCTTTTCCCGTAGCTGTTATGACAAAAACTTGCCAGCTTGACCTTTGTTTCTAGAAAATTATTTCTATATGAATCGTGATTAAGGCTTTCCAATTGGGACCTGTACCATTGCATGGTGCGGAATTAATTGGTTGCATAATGCATATATGTATAATTGTATATATATATATTACACAAAACTCAAAGGACCTTTCTTTAACTGTGTGTGTGTGTGGGGGGGGGTATTTCGCGAGATTGTTTGCTTAGAAATAACGGATTTTTCACCAGGTACCCCTGAGGTTTCTTAATATTCACCTGGTACCCTCGCGTTTTCCAAAATTCACCAGGTGCCCATGTGGTTTTGAAAAATTCCTGACGTGACCCTACCGTCAACTTTCCGTTAAATATGACCCTAAAAACACTTAATTAACCATAACTTCTAACCCTACCCTAACCCTAACCCCTAACCCTAAAACCTAATCCTAAACCCTCCCACCACCCCCGCCCTTACCCCACCACAAGCCCCTCCCCCATCCCTCGCAGCCCCCCCCCCCCCCCCCCCCGCCCCGAAGACCCTCCCCACCCTCGCAGCCCTTCCCCCGCCCCGCATGCCCCCAGAAGTCGATTTCCCTCCCACCCTCGTCGGCTTTCGCTCCCCCCCCCCCCAGTCGAGTTTCGCCCTCTCCCCCACCCCCGTCGAGTTTCTTGAATGATTCGAGCTTTTCTTTATTTTCTCTCTCCTCTATGGAGATTGAGAGAGCTGTGAACACGAAGAGCCGCAACGGCCATTGTTGAAGGTGTGTCTCATGCGCCGCCATGGCCATTGTGAACACGAAGAGAATTAAAACAAGAAAAGGGTGGGGAGAGGAGCGAAAATCGACGGGGTGGGGGAGGGAGCGAAATTCGACGGGGGTGGAGGGAGGAGTGAAATTCGACGGGGGTGGGAGGGAGGGGGAAATTTACTCGAGGGCTGCGAGGGGGTGGGGGGAGGGCCGCGCGAGGGGTGAGGGTGGGAGGAGGAGCTGCGCGGGGGTTGGGGGAGGGGTGCGGGGGGGGGGAGGGGGTCTTGCTGGGGGTGGGGGTTGGGGGGAGGGGTGGGAAGAGGGGCCGTGGTGGTGGGGTGGTGGGAGGGTGGGGGGAGTCGGTGGTGGGGGCGGTGGGAGGGTGGTGGGGTTAGGGGTTAGGGGAGAGAGATAGGTTAATTAGGGTTTAAAGTTATTAATTAGGTTTAATTAGAGTTAATTAGGATTAATTAGCATTAGTTAGGTTAGTTAGGGGGTTAATTTGGTTGATTTAGCCTTAATGACTAACGGAGTTGACAGCCGTTAGTCATTAAGGGTATTGTGAGTATTTTTCAAAACCTCAGGGGCACCAGGTGAATTGTTGAAAACGCGAGGGTACCAGGTGAATATTGTGAAACCTCAGGGGTACCTGGTCAAAAATCCGTAGAAATAATGATATTATTGTTCGATACTTACTAATTTACCATCATTTAACCAATAGTTGGCTGTATATATAAAAGTTTGTAACCAAGAATCCAACCTTCTTTAATACATTAGAATATCATTCTTCTGTTAGTGTTTGAACTTTGAAGGTAGATAATCTTATAAATTTATTATCAAGAGTGGCTGTAATTAGCTCTTAGTATCACTATTGGACTGATAAAATAAGTGCTACATGTTAATGTATAAGAGAACATGCTTTAACCTGAAGTTTTATATGCTTTGCCTGGTTGATATGCTTTGTGAATCTTCAGCTTCTATTTTATCTATTGTGTTTTTTCATTCTTCGGCTCTTTTGATACTAATTTACTAGCAAATTATGCCTGTTTTTTTTTTTCAAACATAAATTCTAGCCTTTTTGGACATACAATGGGGGTAAAATTTTGAACATTAGATTTTTTTTTTGGCCAAATTTCGTAGGCTAAGTCTTTATCACTTAACCCTTCTTTTATTAATTTTTTTTACTTATTCTTTCTTTTGGGTTTTTAAAATTAAACTTAATGAACGATAAAATGATGTTAAGTGAATTTATTTAAGATTTCTTATGCTGTACTAACATAGTCTTTTGTGTTAAATAAATCATTTCACTGTGTTAATTGATTGAATTTTCCGTTTTGATGTAATACTTGATTGTGTTTGTGAATTGATTGATAAGATATTTGATTGATGTAATATTCCTTTTTACTTTTTTCAGCATAAATGTACTAAATCTTATAGTCAATGTTTCTTTTTTTTGGTGGCTCAATTATAACTTGATTGTCTTCAACATTTAAGCTAATTTTTTAATGCTATATTTGAGTTTGACTTTGGTTTCCCCCTTTTTTGGTAGTAGTTGATTTACTAATGGGCATTTAAGTAAATTTATAGAGGGACACCATAGCTCCTCCTTGCCCTTATATAAAGAGATATCTTCGTTCATCTATCTGGACAGTGATATCCTCGTTTCTAGTTTGTGCATCTCATGTGTCTAGTTTGTGTATTGTGCACGTGTGGACTCTAGAACTTCCTATACATTTTGTTCGAGTCTTTGAGATGTTGCTGTCGTACATGCAAGCAGATCCGGAGTGAGGTTTACTTATGTGAGGCGCAACAAGAAGGTTATAAGGGAAATGTCTATGAAGTTAGTTAGGGGACTTGGCTAAGTTTGTTAGTTCTTATAATGGGGGAGGGGAAGGTGTTTAGTTCTATATATATCAGAGAGTTATGTGTAGGCTCTGTAGAGGGGATTCAGAATTACTGTGATGTTTTCTTTTGCATTGGGAGTGACCCAATCACTCGAATGCTGTGGGAAGTTGTGATGTTTGCTTTCAGTAATCCCGCTAATTTCTCTCTCTCTCTCTCTCTTCTACTATCTTCTTCTTCCCTCTTCCATTTCTCTACTTTTCTGCAAATTTTCATTAATTTACTTGCTTGAGCTGAGGTGATTACAATCTAAATTCAAATTTAAGTTGGAAACTATGTGTAATCCCCTCGTCGCCTTTTTGCTTGGTTTGAACAGAGGCCTAGGGTATGCATAGTAGGTGGTGGATTTGGAGGCTTATATACAGCTTTAAGACTGGAGTCTCTGATATGGCCTGATGGCAAGAAACCTCAAGTAAGCTTCTGCAGGATTTGTTTTGCATTGCATTTTTTTATTATCCCAGCTTAGTCATTTCTTAGCATACTATGTTAAATCTAATTCTTACCACAATTGAAGGGATCAATGTGCGTAAGAATATTTACCGTACTGCTCTCCTTTTCCCGTTTTACTTTCGTATTTTGCTGATGAAATATCAACTGGTTTTTGTTAGCTTTCTTACAAATACACCAGAACCCCTCTGACGTAATGTTTTTGACATGTATAGACTTCAATATGTGGTGTATACTTTTCAGAAAGATTAAGAGTTCAATCAGCATTAGTTTGGCTTTAGAACTTCTATTATCCTCTTATCGTTGCTCGTAACTGGTTTTGGACACGGGGACATAACTTCGTTTGTTTTGCCTTCTATTGGGGATATGTTGTGAACTATGTTCTTGATCTATCTGTCGCCACCATTGGAGTGGAGTTGAATATTATAAGGTAAACTTCCTCCTATGCTCTAATACTTTTCAGACGTTTTAATGTGGGACCAGGTTCTTCTCATTGATCAGTCTGAGCGTTTTGTTTTCAAGCCATTGCTTTACGAGCTTCTATCTGGAGGTTTGTTTAGTTTCTGATAAATAACTTGTGAATGCTTTTCCTAAGTATTTATCCTCACATCTTTACCTTCCCATCAGTTTGGTTTTGTAATACATATAGGGATTTTGTTGCAGAAATGGACGAATGGGAAATAGCTCCCCGATTTTCAGATTTACTGGCGAATACCGATGTTCAATTTGTCCAGGACAGAGTGAAACTTTTGCATCCCTCTTGTGATAATCCCACAAGTGGTGCTCTGAAATACTCGTGTGCTGGAAGTGTGCAACTCGAAAGTGATCTTCTTATAGAATATGACTGGTATTAGTTTATCTCTTCAGCATGTTCTGAATCTGTTATTTGACTTCACATATTAGCTTTTAGTATCTAGTACTGTCGTAAGAGGCTTTTACCATTTAGGATACAAATAGGGTTTACAATATCGATCTTTGCAGTGTAAGCAGGATTCAGAATTTTATCTTTTAATTATAAGGAAGCATATATTATTAATCTATGTTACCAATTCTTTTCCACGTGTATTGCTAAATGCTAACATCACCAAGTTATTACCTTTCTTAGCAATGTTTCATAAGATGGTAAAATGATGTTGAAGCTGTGAGCCTGTGACTGTCTGGCTGCTTAAATCTAATATTTACTGCTCAGGCTGATTACTTGTTTGTTTGCATGGACAGCCAGGTTGGTTCTTGCTTTGGGGGCTGAACCAAAGCTTGATGTTGTCCCTGGGGCTGTAGAATATGCTCTGCCATTTTCCACTTTTGAGGATGCATGCGTAAGTATTTGAAGTATTAAAATCTGTGCTGTGTTTAATGGGAATTTCTGCTGACCATTTGAGTCTCACTAGTATAATAGTGGATTGGGCTAACTGTAAGGGAAGCAATGAATATAATTGCACACATAATGTTGGTTAAATTTTACAGCGGAGAGGAAATTTGTTCAAAGAGGACTATAAATTACCCTGTGGACCCCTAGTAACAAGTCTTACAACAAAGCTCTAGTTGACTAATTGCCATTCACTGGAGTGATGGAATCTAGAGAAGCATGAGGATGAGGGATAACTTTATAGTGTGAAAAAAAAAACTATAGTTACTAGTAGAGATGTAAATTAAAGCCTAAGGACAACAACTATTATAGGGGATGAGATATATGAGATATATGGTGGTTTGTACTCCAATTCACTTTTGGTGAAACTGAGAACTTAGCCCTCTTCTTTTTATGAAGTTGAGTGTGAAAATTCTTTTTCTTTTTTTCTTGTAAGTGTTCCTGGATACATGTGCAACATAGCTTTCTATACTTGGCTATATTTAATTTTCCTCGAGTATTTGAGTATTGAAAGAAAAGTATTTTTTTTCCAAATCTATCCATCATAGAGCTTAAAAAGAACTGGGGTTCATCACGAAATTATTGATTTACATTTAATGTATGATTTACTTTCTGAAAGTTTGTATCTATGAATTGGATTTCATTGAATGGGATTTGGGTATTATGAAATCATGTTTTGTGCTGAGGCAATGACTATCTTTTGGCATGGGGTAGTATAAATTGTTCGTATATTCTCAGCTAGCCAAACTGTTTGCCATTATGCTTCATTAAAATCTATTAGTTTTCTGTACTGGACGATATTTAATCCTGTCACACACACATCATTCTGTTTGCAGAAAGTCAACAATAAACTACAGTCATTGGAGAGGAAGTACTTTGGCGAGGGAATCCCAGTCAGGGTGGTCGTTGTTGGTTGTGGTTACTCTGGAGTGGAATTAGCTGCAACAGTATCGGAAAGACTGAAAGATAAGGGAACTGTGCAAGCAATTAATGTGGAGAGCACAATTTGTCCATCTGCTCCACCTGGTAACAGGGAAGCTGCCCTAAAAGTAAGAATTCTATTGTCAACTCCATGATGTTTAGACTTTATGTCATCTGTTGGAGCTTTGATATATGATTTTTGTTCACTGCCTTCTACATTTGATCATTTACTCCATGTTGTGCAAAACTGCAAATCTCGAATCCTAACTAGTTTGGTTTTTTTGATAGGTGCTCTTGGACCGAAATGTTCAACTTCTTTTGGGGTATTTTGTTAAGTCTATAAAAAGAGCCGCTGATGTTGAGGCACTGAAACAGTTGACAGACAATGGGAATATTGGCATGCAGCACGATGCTGAAGAACTACTTGTGGAACTTCAGCCTGTTGAAAAGGGCCTGCAAGGTCAAAACCTGGAAGCAGATTTAGTTTTGTGGACTGTTGGCAATAAACCTCGCCTTCCTGAACTGGAGCCCCGTGATATATCCCAGATGCTTCCTCTTAATGGCAGAGGACAAGCAGAAACTGATGAAACCCTTCAGGTAAAGGGTAACCCACGGATATTTGCATTAGGCGACTCCTCTGCTTTGAGAGACTCAAGTGGAAAGCTTCTTCCTTCTACTGCACAGGTGTGATGGCCTGCCGGATTTTGGTTTTGTAAAGTAAATTAGTCACATCATATCTATTTTGGCCACTTATAGTTTTTTGTTCATGTTCTTTCATTGTGGTATTTCCCTTGCCATTCACTTTGCAGGTAGCTTTCCAACAAGCGGATTTTGCGGGCTGGAATATATGGGCAGCAATCAATGATCGTCCACTTCTACCTTTCAGGTGGATTTGCAATTTATTTGTTTAGTAATGCTAATATGTTTGGGTGTTTTGTCAACTTGCCACCATGTCTTGGTTTTATTTGAGAAGTTCTTTTTGCCAATATATATTACTGTCATTCATAACAAGTTAAGAACATTACTAAGGCTTTGTTTGGTTGAGCGGATTACATTTCCAGTGGAGAATGAATGAATGATGTTCCATGAATCACATTACCCAAGGAGAAAACAGTTTTAAATTAGTTCTCCTCTATTTGGTTCCTTACAAGAATAAATAAAGAAAAAGGAAAAATGAACAATGGAGAGAAGATGATGGATGAGAGGAGAGAAAGAGGAGTGTAAGGAACAAGGAGGAAATGTGGCGTTCCTTCCTTTTCAAAGGAAAATGTTTTCTGTCCTTGGGTGAACTATTTTCCATGATTGGGAAAATTGTTTTCCACCCATTACAAACTAAACTAAAGAAAATAGGAAAACCATTTTTCCGGACATGTTTTCCTTCCAACTAAACACTCTCTAACAGTAATTGGTATACAGTGCAGTGCTTTTGTAAACTTCTACTTTCTGATACACTAAACATGATGACAATGAATAGAATTGAATCAGCATAGCCTAAAAGACGTGGAGTAATGTTAACCTTTAGTATTTATTTTCAATTTTCTTGTCTCCAGTTATTGTTCAATACTTTTTGGATGATTTTATATTTTACCTTCAAACTTTGATGCTGAACTCAACAGCCACTTGCAACTCATCCTTCACAACTTAACTCGACTATGTAGTAGTATCCGCAGCCTCTTGAATTTTCTGTCTAGCTCTTTTTGGAAATTTCTGTTATGATGTCAGAATACCTATTGTCAAATATACTTTTATGAGAAGCAAGTTTAGGACTTGCTTTTCCGAATGCCACCTTTATAATACTTTCACCTCTTAGGCTCTTACCCTCTTTTCTTCTGTTTTCTTTTGTGTGTGTGTGGGGTGGGGGAGGGGGGGGTTATTAACTGAAAGTAGAGGGACAGAGGGGGATGCTTGACTGACAACTTATCTTGCACTTCTGCTAAAGTACGATTAGGAATCTAATTTCAAGTAATTTTGTAACCCTGTATGAACTTAACAATTATGCTTTTTCATAGAACCAGGACCCAGGCGAGTGGGGCTTGGTCTTATGTGACCATTTGCTGTTCTTGCTTAGGTGTCTGCTTTCACCGTAATATAGTTTAAGAATATCCATTCATTTTGGATGAAGACAAAGAAGTCCTTGATGAACCTAGCACTCTAGCAGATCTCTTCATTTCTATTTTGTGTCAAGTAACAACCTAATGTGGATAAAAAAACGAGAGGTTCTCTCTCTAGGAAAAATTCTCTCTACATTGCCCTAACTTCAAGCATCCTTGTGTAAAGCCCAAACTACTTGAAATATCCTTCATAAGGTTAATCTACCAAGCACAAAAAGTGAAAAGATCAGTTTGGTGAAAGTATATAATTATCTCTAGAGTATAATTGAGTTAAGTGAGGTATATGTCATAGTTGTAATCTGGGACGTGGTGGTGTTCAAAATCCTGCATTAAGCAATAATCAGTAGTGTAAAGGAATAGTATGGAAGAAGGAGGGTCTTCAGAGATGGAATATCATTATGGGGAAATTGTGTATCATAGGAAACAAGGGCCATTTATAAAAGCTCCGTTGGATAAAGTTGATCCGAGAAGTATGGGGCTGCATTACTTGGTGGTGGGCAAGTTTATAGACAAGGGATTTTGAAGAAGATGAAATTCAAAGTTGGGTGGATACGTGGATAACTTTAGAGAAAATTATGGTTCGTAAAGAAGGAAAATTCTTTTTCTTGTATTGCAACAATATTGATGACAAAGAAGACTTCTTGGGATTGTATGGTGTTATTAATTATCATGGGGCATTTATGGTGTTGAAAACATGGAATCTAATAGCGTCTGTTAGGTCCTTAAATTTCTCAGAAACTGCAATTTGGGTTAAGGTGGAAGGTATTCCGATTTGCTTGAATAATATGGAGTTTGCAAAGAATGTACTATCAAGAGCAGGTAAAGTGTTGCATTTTGATGATCAATCTGAAACGCCTGGTCCCAAATGTTTTTATAGAGCATATGTCTGGGTGAAAATTAAAAGTCCTTTGATCCCTGGAGTATTCATTGATATGCAAGGTGGGAAGACAGTGTGGGTTGATTTCAGATATGAAAATGTGTTTATATTTTGCAGAAGATGTGGGAGAGTTGGTCATAAAAGCAATGCATGTAAGAAGATGTGGGAGAAAGCGAGGAAAGGAGTTGAGCATGCAATCATGGAGGCGTGTGGTCCGGACTCGAACATTATGCTTGGCCAGTCTAATGCACCGCTCTATACTAACAAGATTCATGGGCTGCCGAGAATTCCTAAATTCACGACCACTAGAGTCAGGTTGGATGTGAGGCGGTCTCCGACGTGGTGGTCGATGAGTAGTAGCAGTTCGAGTAGTGGAGATGGAGATGATGATGGTCATGATGGTGATGGCGAGGGTGCAAGAGGAGATAGGGATGTGATGGATAAAGATAGGGAGATGGATGATAGAGATGGAAACTGGGATGGTGATGGGGGTGAAAATAACAGGGATGAAGGTGAGTGTAGTAAAAGGAGGTTTGAAAAGGGTCAGTGTAGTAAGTGGGCCGCTTTGAGTGAAATGGACTGGCAATAGAGTGAAATGGGGGGGGGGGGAATAATAAAATCTTGCTGAAGAGGTATGATAGTAAGGGTAAAATAGGAATTTCGGTTAAAAGGGTTGTGATGAAAAAGACAAGATGAAAATGTAGATGGGGAAGTAAAAATAGAGTTGACTATGACAGGTTAAATATGAGGAAAATGAATATGACGGCAGTGAAGTGGAAAAAGGAGTGTGTAGGGTCATTATTAAAAAACTTAGAGAGCTACTACTGATGTAATGTGCTTTGAAAAGGACAACTTTTTCCATAAAAGGAAAGAGAACTTTGTAGAAAGGGGTAAAATAGTTCCTTCAATTAAGGAGGGGTATATAAAGGAGGGTGTTGGTGAAAATTTTGAAATCAAGTGTGCTAAACTCTCACTTACACGTGGATCTTCATCTTCAACAAATATGGAGTTGTCCACATCCAACTCTCTCTCTCATATTGAAGGAAATGTTCTAGAATTACATCCCTCTCCTTCTATTGAAAAAGAATTAAATGAATCATGGGAGAATTTAATTCAACATCAACAACTTCGTGTGGCCCAACAGTCCCAAAGCAATAATGGGGGAATTGAAAATGTGGGCTTTGACCCATTAATCTTTTTGGAAAACTCTGTAGAAGATTCCTTTTGGGCATCTTCTGATGGTGTTGGGTCAATGGGTCAGAGGAGCATATGGGCCTCATCTCCTGATTCTAACTATTTAAATGATGAAACTGAATGGTCGCTTATATGGAACGCATTAGGAAACGAAAATAGGGAGGAAATTTTTTCCATGTCGCCGCAAACTCCGTTGAACCTCCCTGGGTCTTCAAAACAATCCGGATCTTGAAGCTCATATCATTCGGGTGCTAGTGGGGTTCCAACTCAGAAATTTGCAAATTTACAGATACTTCCCTTTTTGGGGTTCTCGGAACAAGTTAATTACATAGATAAATCGCTGCCTAAAGATGTTGCAGAAAAGCTAAAAGAGGCATATTTGAAGGTGATGGGTGATAGTTCTGAAAAAGGAGGGGAATTAAGTGTGCAAGATAATTCAAAGAAGAGGAAAATGGGCTTAGAAATTGAAAAAAGAGCAGATCAGAAGAAGGGAACCAACGATTTGAAGACTGATGCAGGAGAAACAATTCGCGAAGCAGTGAAGGACAAAGTGACTGGGTTTGTTGCAAATGATCAAGCTTTCTACCATCCGAATTTGAAAAAGAGGTCGGTGGGAAGACCTCCTGTGCCGAAGAAGAAAGCTGCTGGAACATTTGTTTTGGAGAAAAAGAGGAAGTTGGAAGAAAGTGTGAGTGAGTTTGAGAAGCAGACTAAGAAGATTCAACAGGATTTTAATCATTTTATGAATTGGGTTGAAAGCCAGAAGAATGACGTGGAAAGGAGTGCAAAACGAATTAAGGGCCTGATTATGGAGTTGGAGAAAGGCCTTGAGGCTGGGCCTAATCAGGAGGAAAAATGAGAATTTTAGCATGGAATTGTAGGGGACTAAATATGGCGGACTCCCCTACAATTCCATATTTATGCTGGCTAGTCCGCAAGTCTGGATCTCAAGTGGTTTTTTTGTCAGAAACAAAAGCAGATGGGAATTTAATTGATAAATTAGGTTTTTTTCTTGGATTTCCTAATGTTTGTAGTATAGACGGGGATGGCATGTCGGGTGGGTTAGCTCTGTTTTGTGATGGTAATGTTAATCTAACTGTATGTGGTAGATCTAAAAATCTTTTGTCTTGTAATATAATGGATGTAAATATGGGTTTATCTTATGAATGGAGACTATGTTTGGTGTATGGGTCGCCGTATATGCAATTTAAAGTTTTAAACAACAGGTGTGGGAGGAAATCCAAAATGCTTTAGTAGAAGGGCCTGAAAGTTATCTTATAATTGGTGATTTTAATCAAGTGGAGTTTGCAAATCAAAAACTAGGAGGTAACTTGATTGCTGGGGTTGGGTTTGGTAGACATACCATATACAGGGACCAAGTTTACATGGTGTAATAATAGAGAGGGAGCACAGAGGATATATAGCTCAGAAAAGTGGTTTCAAGACCATCCAGAAGCAATTCTTGTGAATTATCCAATCTTGGTTTCAGATCATAGTCCGATTTTATTAAATACAGATAGGGAAATTCCAAAGAAAAAGAACGGGATTAAAATGGAAGCTTGGTGTCTTGAAATGGAGGAGGTAAGGGAAATGATTAAGAAATTTTGGGGTTGTGTGGTGGATGGATCTCCGATGTACAGAGTTAAAGGAAAATGCGCACAGGTGAGATATAATCTTTTTAAGTGGTGTAAAGATTATAAGGAACAAAATAATATTATGTGGGAAAAAATTTCAGAGGAATGTGAAAAGGCTCAAATGGATTTGTGTAATATAGAAAATGTGGAATGTGAAAAAGAAGTTCGGGAAAAGCAGATGAAGAAAGTAGAGATTCAATTGTCATTTTGGAAGCAAAGAATGAAAGGTAAAAATATAATCTTTGAAGATTCGAACACGAAATGGTTCTTTAGAAGGGCGAAGTCTAGAAAAAGGAGGAGCGAAATCTTAATGATAAAAGATAAAGAGGGGATATGGATGACGGAAAAAGAGGATATTCATAGAGTGATATTAGAGCATTTCAAAGGAATTTTTAATTGTAATAATGTAAATAATGAAGAATGGAAGGTACCAGAGGAGCTGGCTCACTTAATTCCGCAAATTTCAGGTGAGCAAGCTGTGGAGCTAAGTAAAAGAATTTCAGAGGAGGAAATTAAGATGGCTTTATTTTAGATGTGAGGTCTAAAAGCGCTAGGGCCTGATGGTATTCCATCAATTTTTTATCAAAAGTTCAGGAATGTAGTAGGGAATGATATTAGAGATGCTGTGCTCCATTTTTTTTAAAAAGGGTATCTGCTGAAAGAATGGAATTATACACTCATCTGTTTGATCCCGAAGGTGGAAAATCCTGAAGAGGCAGGACAATTCAGGCCGATCAGTCTGTGTAATGTGGTTTATAAGATAATCTCCAAGGTAATTACGAATAGGTAAAACCTATTTTGAAGTCTATAGTGACACCGTATCAAAATGCTTTTGTGCCAAGAAGATTAATGTCGGATAATTGTATCATTGCACATGAGTTGATGACGAAGCTGAGGCATACTAAGAAAGGAGGGGGATTTTTGGCAGCACTTAAAATTGACATGTACAAGGCATATGACAAAGTCAATTGGAGGTTTTTGGAATGGGTGCTGGATAAAATGGGGATTCTTGCAAAATGTAGGCATTGGATAATGCAATGTGTGACTACGGTTACTTATTCAATTATTGTTAATGGGGAACATACTAGCACGTTTAAACCCACATGCGGATTAAGACAAGGAGATCCGTTATCACCATATTTATTTATATTGGTTATGGATGTCTTTTCCAGAATGATATCTGAAGCGGAGAGGAATGGTTTGATACAAGGAATAAAAGTAGCAAGAAGAAGTCCTTCAATTTCGCATCTGTTTTTTGCGGACGATTCGTTATTGTTTTTCAGAGCTAAACCACAGGTGTGTGCAGAGATCAAAAATCTAATATCTAGATTCAGCTGTATCTCAGGAGAAGTAATTAATTATAATAAGTCATTAATAATGTTCAGTCCAAATACGCCAAGCAAATTTAAGAAATTTATGAGAGGGCTGTTGGGGATGTCATCTGCTGAAAATTTGGGAAAATACTTAGGGTGTAACGTGGAGGTGGATGGCCGAAGTTCAGCGAAATATCTGCCACTAATAGAAAAGGTGAAGAAAAAGGTGGTAAGTTGGAAACATATGGTACTCTCTCATACTGGTCGACTAATGTTAATTAATAGTATACTAGTGTCATTGTGTCAACGCATTTTGGCAATTTTCATGTTGCCAAAGAATGTTTCAAGTAAGTTAAATAGCATATTTGCGGATTTCCTGTGGAGAAATAAGAGGGGCTTGCAATCTATTCATTGGAAAAGGAGGGAGATAATAGAGAGGCTGAAGAGTTTGGGCGGGCTCGGGGTTCGAAATGTACATCTTTTTAATCAGGCCATGTTAGTAAAGCAGGCATTTAGGATCCATAATAATCGAGACTCACTGGTATCAAAAGTGTTTATATCCAAGTATCAAAATACTCCGGTGACGTTGGGAATGAAAGAGAAGAAAATGGTGAATGCGTCATGGGGATGCAAAGGTCTAGTTAGATCTGTACAAGCAGCACGTAAGGGTGTTGTCAAGGTAATTGGAAATGGAGTGGATACAGATATTTTAGCGGATAGGTGGGCGGGGGGTAAAATAGTTGAATTAAAGAGAGGGACTAGTTTGGAACAAGGTGAAGTTAACAAGGTTAGAGATTTAATGATGCAAGATGGGAAAAGATGGAATGTGCAGAAAATTTGGAGTTTGTTTAAAAAAGAATCTGCGCTTAGGATTATGGCAACAAAATATCCCACAAACTGAGGTTGGGGATGATTATGTCTGGGATCAGGAAAAGGTAGGTCAAGTGAGTGTGAAAGATGTTTATGCAATGCTTATCAAAAATAAGATGGATAGTGTACAGGAAGAGAACATGATTTTGTATTGGAGAAGATTGTGGGGAATGGAATTGATCCCGAAAAGGAAGTTTTTAGTATGGGGAATTATTAATAATGCGATTGCAGTGGCAAATAATATGAGAAAGCGTAACATACCGATTAAAAAAGAATGTGTTCTGTGTAAAAAAAGGTGTGGAAACGGAGGAGAATCTATTTAGAGATTGCGAGATAGTTGCTCGAGTATGGTTGGGGTCGCAACTGGGTATTAGGGTTCCTGTGGTTCACGGAATAGATATGAGAAATTGGATAGTTAATTTACTGAAGTTTTTTTGGAAGGAGGACGGAAAAGGAAGTGAGAGAGCAAGATCTTTTATTGTAACGCTATGGGCAATATGGATTCACAGAAATGATGTTTTCAGGGATTGTAAGCCTAATCCTATGGAAATATTGAACAAAATATTAAGAATTGAAGAAGAGGAGGAGTTTAGAAGGAGGAGCATGAAGAGGGATAGGAAGATGGATTGTGATAAAGTAAATGAAGTGTTGGAAGCAGATTTTTTTGAGGAAAAGGAGGATGAATGCAGTTTAATAATTGATGGGGCATGGAAAAAAACAAAAAAGGGAATCCCTAGAACGGGCATTGGATGGGTAGGTTTTGAAAACAGGCAAAGGGTTTTTCGGGGAAGTACTAATATACTTTCCTATTCGGCTACGCAAGCAGAAGGGTATGCATGTCTGCATGGTTTGAAGGAAGCTGTTATAAGGGGGTATAAAGGAGTGATTATTATGACAGATTCATCGGTATTGGAGAAGACTTGGAAGGAAAACTTACCAGGATATGAACTAAGAAGTATAATTCAGGAAGTAAAAGAAATTAGTAAAAGCTTAGAATCAATAAATATTGTAAAAGTTAGTAGGGATCAAGTGAAGCAAGCACATGATTTGGCTGTTAGAGCTAGAAAAGAATATGGTTAGTGATGTACTTATCTTTGTGTTTTTATGTTTGTTCTTGTGGTCAAAAAAAAAAAAAAAAAGTCAAGTACCAACCTTCAGGTTCATTAAAAATTTAAAATGCACAGAAGGCCATCTCTATGCTAATAGTGACAGTATCCCATTATTCGGCAACTTTCTTTTCTCATAAACCCATTATTAGACAGCTTTCTTCTATGTCCATGGGTTCTTATCAGCTGGTTAGGCATGCTAACTTTTGGCCTGATACTTTACCGTTGGTAGCCGGTAATAAATGGTAGTAATGATTTCGGAGATTGGATAACATTGTTATAGACATTGGGATGAGACTTTTAAAGTTTTACCTTATAAATTCATTGTCATTACTACAATATCTTACCGCCTACCAAACAACAAATGCTTCTTTTTCTCGATGTGTATGGACGTATGGTATAAAAAGACCTAAATTGTAAATAATGTTACAAGATTCTCATTGGTGTTACAGGTTTCAAAATTTAGGAGAGATGATGACTCTAGGGAGATTTGATGCTGCTGTAACTCCAAGTTTCATTGATGGGTTAACCTTGGAAGGACCTGTTGGGCATGCTGGTAAATCTCTATTTCCTCGGCTCTTTGAAATTATTACCTATTCTTGTCTTTCTAAGCCATATCTTTGAATCTTCCGTCACCATGGTTACAGCGAGGAAACTAGCGTACCTCATCAGGCTGCCAACTGACCAACACAGGATTAAAGTTGGACTCAGCTGGTTTGCGAAAGAGGCTATTGATTCTGTTGCAACTCTGCAAACTACCTTAACCAAAGTCCTCTCAGGCTCATAGTATGTTGCAAGTTTGCAACTCTTGTAATATCTAAAATTTTCTAGGTGGGAGGACTAGTGAAACTATTTAACTGTACAGGGAGTGACCTACATGTTTTTTTTTCTTTTTCTTTATCTAAACCTCTATATTATATTTAAAAGGTGTAATTATGTACGTATTTTTTTCCCACAAAGGGAAGAAAAATCTTACTACATACATTGGTCACAATTAAACATTAATTATTTTCACACAAAAAAGCATGATATATACTCTCCGGTAATCAGGTATACCATTCTATTAAAAACACAAATAATACAGCTCCTCTCCTTTATTTTTCTTAATAAGGACCTTTTAAACGTGCATTTCCTTTCTATTCCGATTTTGTTGTTTCTCCTTCTCCGGTTTTTTCTCCGCCTATTCTGATTTAAGTGAAGTAAGGTTAACCAAGATGGCGAAATGGCCGGAGTTTCAATAGGCATCCAAGCATTCCCCTTGATCAGGTTAGTTTTATCTTCTCAAGGGTGGGCGAGATTAAGAAGGCTATGGAAAGAAGTGAGTATATGAGAAATCAGGTGCATCTAGGGAAGAGGGAGATTTTTGTGAGATGGACTAGCCCAAGAGAGGGGCGGGTTAAACTGGATTACGGACGGGGCTGCGAAAGGCAATCCAGGCCATGCTGGTGGGGGAGGATTAATTCGAGGATCACGTGGGGAAATCCATGAAATCTTTGCGCTGAACTGCGGCACCTGCTCTTGTACTAGGGTGGAACTTCTCGCTGTGTTGAGAGGCTTGTTGATAGCTTGGTCGGGGAATCATAAGAAGGTTCTGGTCTCGGTTGACTCGGAGGTGGTAGCTAAACTTCTAGTGAGTGAAGCTTCTCCCTCCTCTCCTTTTATTCAGATTATAAGAAGATGCCAGTCTCTCATTGCGCGCAAGGAATGGGTGATTGCGATTTAACATTGCTATAGGGAAGCTAACCGTGCGGCGGATTGGTTGGCCAATATGGGTGTTCTCTCAAATCAAAAGCTGGTTTTGTTGGAGGCGGTCCCGAAGGACCTTCATGCTATTTTATTGGAGGACATGAGTGGTGTTGCGTGGCCTCGTGTTGTTCCAGTTTAGTTTGTAGTGCTAGTGTCCAGTAGTGTTCGTGTTGTAGTGTCTGGTTTCGAGTTGAGTCGTACCTCTTGTTCACCAAAAAAAAAAAAAATTAACCAAGATGTGTAATCATCATCTAATTGTCCAACCCAAAATTAGTGCTCTTCTAGAATAAGTTGGTTTCATTTCATTGTTGGGAAATAAGTTGGTTTGATTCAATTGTTGGGAAAATTGCTTTCCTCAATGTCTGGGACTTGGGAGGTGCTAGCTGTTATATGAGTGAACCCATAACCTCTCATTTAAGATATAAATAAACTGGCCAACTATTCTACAATTTCATGTTGGTTTTTGTGGGAAAAAAATATATTTAAAGATAAGATAATATTTTTATTTTTAAAACAATTAAATGCAAATGTATGTATTAATACTCATTATTAATAACATGTCCTACCTTTCACTACTGTTATATGAAAAAAAAACTCTTCAAATTTTTATAAACTCCATAATTAACACTACTATACATTAACCAAAATTTCAAAAACAATATCATATTTTTTGTAAGTAATTATATATTTATATATATGTACTCTCTTAAAGCCAAGAGTTATATGGATGAATAATTCATATTATAATTTACTACGTAGAAAATTTAAAAGAAAATGAAATATCATTTCTTGAGCACAATCCAATGCCTATAACTCTTTTTTCCCCACTTTTCTCAAGTGTTTGATTTAAGATTTGAAATTCACATTAGTAAATCCGGGGCATCACCCGAGCCAACAACTAGTTTAGTTAGAAACACAGACGTAGGTATCTTCCCTACCCAATTGCCAATGAGGTACCCTTTGAATAATTAACCCCTACAAACATAGACATAGCCAAGTAGGTAGCCGGCCATCGCCTGAGCCAACAACTAGTTTAGTTAGAAACATAGACGAAACATAGACGTAGGTATCTGCCCTACCCAATTGCCAATGAGGTATCCTTTGAATAATTAACCCCTACAAAAGTTTTGGCGACAGTACCACAACACGCTGTCACGCCACAACCTCCTTTGCACGCTCCTCCTCCTCGCGCGACAACCACGACGAGAACCCATTTCCCGTCGGTCCACGCAGACGACCCCCGCCCCATCGCCTCGTTGGAATCAGACGACTACCAGGTAAATTTATAATGTAATTTACTGGTATTTAGATTAATATAAACAAAGCAAAATCATTAGCCTAGAAGTATATGTATGTATAATGTATTCAAACTTGCATATTTGTGTTAATATTTGAGTGGTTTTTATGTTGGAAAATTATCAGAAGGTGTTTTATAGGTTGTGATGATGATGGTTCTTCATATTATAGTATTTTGTTGATTAAACTATTGCTATATGTGAAAACTATAATTCAAATTCATGGCTTGTTTTTATAATGACTATAATTTATTGAAATTAATAAACGAAATTTGTGTATGCTTCTCTTTTGCTATACTTGTTGATTATTGTAGTACCATTTTTGATTGATGGTGCTGCAAGCTAGATATCGAATCAAGAACTATGAATGGTATGAAGCGGATGTTATATCTTTATAATGAATATAACTTATTGAGATAAATAATAAAAATTTCTTTTTATACTTCTTTTTTGCTATATTTGTGATGGTGATTTAGATGTCAAGTACTAGAGGAAGAGGTGGTATTAGCAATAAGGATGGGAGTAAAGGAAAAGGCAAGAGGCAATTACTTGAAACTGATGCACCATTGGGTAAATGTTATAGTGGTCGACTTGGAAAAGTAAATAACAGAGATGGGAAAGGTGTTACGATGTCTGCAAGAGCTAGGGCCGTGAAAGCTAGAGAAACCACTAATTGAAGCTCGATTATAATAAAAGATGGGGTACGAGAGTACTAACGTGGTAGAGGAAAAAGTGTTTGTGGCAAGTGCAATTATATTCTCAAATTTAACATATAGGTAATTATCATAAAGGATAAATTTTTTTGTTACAAATATCTAATAAAATAGATAATGGTCGTCTAGTATAACTTTAATAAAGAGAGAATATGAGATCCTCAATTCTGATTTTATCAAAAAAAAAAAACTGTGATTATATTTCTCCGCAATCTTATGTCTGATTGCAGGAAGCTAATTTCATACTTGTGGACCTGCCGAAAAGGTATAAAAAAATGAAAGAAGTTGCAGCACACTTGATTTGTAATTTCATACAGAATGAATGAGATTTGTAATTTCATACAGCACGAATGAGTTAGTTACCTTTTGTTATAATATAATTTTGTTTATATTCTAAAAAGGTAATATTAATCATGCTTAGGTTTTACTAAATGTTATATGATGTATTTAGTGTTTTTTTTTTTTTTTTTTTTTTGCTGTATATAGCACATATGTCGCCAAGAAAATTTTCGCCGGGTATAGGCTAATATCAACTTGTATGCTTAAAAGAGTAAAAGCCGAACAAGCTCGTTGCGTGGAAAGTAAAAACGCCATGAACAGCAAGGAAGTAACAGTAGCGGTAGCAGAAGCAGTAGAAGGAGAAGAAGAAGTAGAGGAGGTGAGAGTAAAATTAGGGTGTTATGGTGAAACTGTGAAGTTGGTAGAAGACCCATCAGAGGAGATTATGCTTTTATGGGGTCTTCAACAGCCCATATTTTCCAAGCCTAACGCTTTTGTTCACCAGTCTTCTCTCACTCTTCATCTCGACGCTTTTGGCCATTCTCTCTCCATTCTCCAGTCTCCTTCTTCTCTGGTAATCCTCTCCTCTCCTTGATTTTTTTTTTAAATCTCAATATGGCTTGTATTTGTTCATGTGGGTGGGTGGTTATAGTGTTTTTTGATGAAAAACTTTTGGCCTTAAAAACTATGGAATTAATTAGCTTTGCTTTTTTTTCCTATTGAGTTGAATATTTGCATTATCTATCTCTTTCCCAAAATTTAGTATGATTTACCCTTTTGAGTGAAGAAAAATCCCCATAAATTTATGAAATTATGATTGAGTCACTTCAAGATGATTTAGGGAACAAGGAAGATTTTAGACTAAACCTCCTAGTTGACACATTTCACACATTTTGAATCATTTGATCAGGTTTGTTTTTAGACTGGGCTTAGTTTATTTGATTGTATGGCAATCTATAATCATATGTTGACCCCCCTACATCCATGAGTGTTAATGTAATTAAACTAAACTAGAGAATACTATAATGTTCTGAAGAATTCTGAAACATATGATAATGTCTTCATAGAGTACTATATGCGGTTTAAGATGGCATCGGGGCTGTATTTGAGATATTGTGCTACAACTTATATTGGAGTACCATAGGTTTGAAATCTTAAAGGCCTATCAACTGAAAATTTTCTGGCTTGGCTTGCCTTTTGAGATTGGCATCTCATTGATGATTGATTCTTGCATCTTAAAATTCTGAGGCCGCATTTACATCTTTTCTACTAGATTCAAATGCATGCAATGCGTGCTTCAAGTTATAAAAACATGTATAATAATCATAGTATATTAGCATTAAATTTTAAAACAGTAAAAAAAGGAGCATTTAAGGTATTTTAGGTGAACACCAAACTCCTCTTTAGCTCACCATAAGTTGGAATCTTGTACTTGCCAGTAAAAAAGAAGATTTACAACTTATGGTGAGCTAAAGAAGAAGTTAAACGAGCACTTTACATTTTTATAGGGATAATATTGAATTCATCTAACTTCTTCTTTAGCTCACCATAAGTTGGAACCTTGTACTTGCCAGAAGAGATATTTTATATATATGTAGTTATGGCCATTTTGTGCTGGTGTTGCCCCACGTTTCGAATAAAAATGTTTTAGTGGAAGAAATAGAAAGGAGAAAAGGAGTGGTAGACTTTAGGAGTCATTTTTTTTCCTGCTTTTAGATGTGTTTCTTTGGTAGATAGGTAACTATAAGTCATGCGGAGACATTGGACTCTAGTCTACAACAAAACTGGTGCTGCATGCAAATATTTATTAGAATAGCCCAAGGCTCTTAATATTGTCTCTCCAGCATATTGTAGCCACTAGCAAAGCATTGACTAGTTTGAGGAGATTTTCAACGAGGATTAGTGGAAGAGGGCTTTTCTTTGGGGGGGTGGGGAGCGTATATCCCTTTGCTATTTTTGTCAGCATTTGTAATACATTCCCTCTTTCAGATTTTTGTACTTGGGAAGAAGAAACAAATCATCTTTTCTTCTATGTTTCTCTAGCTTGTATCTGATAGAATATGCTAAAAAAATCTATGGCTGCTTGTTCTTTCATTGATTATTTTCTATTTAAAGGTCTTTGGAGAATCGGAGTTACTAATGATTGGTTTTTTTTTCTTTCAACCGAGCTTTTACAGATCGTAATCTCTCCGTTGCAGTCTTGCTTTGACCTTTTTAGGCATTCTTTTGATTATTGCTCTTATTGGGCTGGCATAAATGCAGATGACTCCTGGAGTGACCGGATCAGTGATGTGGGACAGTGGTGTTGTTTTAGGAAAATTTTTGGAACATGCTGTGGATACAGAGCGTCTTCTTCTCCAGGGGAAAAAAGTTGTTGAGTTGGGCTCTGGCTGTGGATTAGTTGGGTACAAAAGGCTTACCTATATAGTTTCTTTTGCAATTTCAAATTTATGTTATTATAAGATTTGAGGCTCTTGTTTTTTATCAAATGAGGGAAAGGGGGGGTACAGGGTGGCTGTTGATGCACCTCGATAAAATTTCAATAATACTAACTAGGTTTGGAATTTTAAACCTGTCATATTAAACGCTTTAAACCTCTTCCTAATGTCAAATTAAGTAAAGAACAGACTGGGAGGTTCACGAATCTTGACAGCCCAAGCTGTATCTAATCCTCAGAGTGGTTATGCTTTTAAGATTTTGAATTACCAAAATGACTCTGCAGACTTTGAGTCAATGACATGAAACTTTAATTGCTCATTGACTATGTTAAAAGATAGTAATTTTATATAGCTTACATTCGACTTGCTTGGGACTAATAATTCGTGTGCTTCAAGCTGCATCGCAGCTCTTTCTGGGGCTCAGGTTACTTTAACAGATCTACCTGATAGGCTGAGGCTTCTGAAAAAGAATGTTGATGCCAATCTAGAAACTAGTGATATTCTGGGTTCAGGAATGGTCAGTGAGCTCATCTGGGGAGAAGATCCTGATCCAGATATACTTGATCCATTGCCAGATTTCGGTAACAATTCTTTAGCTTCTGCAATAATAATGAAAATTTTCTGGCTATAATTTAGTCAGAAATTACTTGTTCTACTTCATTAAATATCATGCACTCCCTGATTTTTTCTGGATACAAGAAATTATATTTTCTAGATATATAATTCAAGACCACATTGAAAATAACTTACTCGAGAATTTGGCCGATAAGACTCATCAATTAATTGTCATATGCTACCTTTTTTGTCTCTGTTATGACCACCTACCAGCCAATTAGAAATTTGCTTCAGCTTGCTTCTTGCTGAAATTTGAAATTTTATAAGAACGGGAATTCTTCCAAACGAGGAAAAAAATAGTAGAAAGAACAGAACAAAAGAATAAAAAAAGGGCATTCACATATGAAACATCTCTATGGTTTTGTTTGCACTTCCTTAGATGTATAATTGTTGTATGCGGAAGCATTTCTTATGTTATCAAGTGGTTTGTTTTGTTTTCTGTTTATCAGAAGCATTTCTTACAATATCAGGTGATTTGATTTGTTTCCTGTTTATCTATTGATATCCTTCCACTTGATTTCTCTTAGGTATGAATGTAGTTGTCCAAATATTTTATACTAAGGCGAAAGAATTCAACTCTATCTAAAATGCTATGGGAAAAAAGCTCAAACATGTTCTTGTTCAAACCTTTGAAACAGTGTAATCAATTTGATGATTTCCTTGAGTGTATCTTCAAAATTCTTTACTTTCTCAGATTCATTCATAAGGTAGACATGTCTGATGACAAGAGCCCATCTTGCTTAATCAGCCAAATGAACTCCTTTCCTGGTACCTTTGTTTCCAGCCCTTACTTTTCAAATTTCGAAGCCACATACTAGCTGGGATAGTGTATAGGACTATAGGTGCATAAAGTAAATGGGTCTCTTAGAAAATGCCCCGTCTTGTGAGGTCAACCACGCCATTGTCAGCAAATGCTTTGACTGCAAAACCAATTTTTTAAAGATGTTGCCAATGTGGACCAACTCTGTTAATTCATTAACGAATTGCACATCTCAAGCAAGTTACAATTGCCTTGTTAGGACTGTGATAAAAAATAAAATCCAACAGAGATCACTAGCTGCTGAGGTGATCCTCGATTATGTTTACCTTTTAAAGATCTAATATAAACACTGTATCTGGCATTTGATGGCTGCAGACAAAAGCTTGCAGATAGGTCCCACTAAAAGGTTTACCACTCTTGAACATGAAGGACTTAGATGAGGTTATTTTACACAATACCAAGTAAGCTAATGGGTGGTAGTGGTCTTCACTCTTCAATATATTCTAGAAGGGAAACCTAACATAAAAATTAAAAAACAGTATGTATTCTCCTTTGACTGACTAAAAATCTGTAAGGAGAATGCAATACTGAAATCATCTGGATAAGCTGGTAATTCTTCTTCTCCTGAAGTCATTACTAGTATTTTTAACTTCCTTTTCTGAAAATATTTTTTTCTATGGTGTGTGCCAGAGCTATTCAGAAAGGGTCTTGAATTTGTGTTCCAAATATTGACACAATAGATACAAGAAACCTTAATTTGACCTCCATATTCATTAATGTCACTGTTATGCTGAATTCTGGTTATATAGTTGGTGCTTGCTTTACTACTATTCTAACTTAGTTCAAGTGTTGTTTGTCTGTTCTTGTTTTGAAGGAGATAACATGTGAGCTAAGGTGTAGAATATGGGATATATTAAGTTATAGGGCGTAACGTAACCAGCTTCTACCTCCTTTTGTCACTGAATACTTTGTAATTTCCCATGTCCCAGCACCCATGGCCATCAGAATCTAGGCGATCGTGTCCATAGCATTGAAAAGTTATCTTTTTTTTTCAGGACCTTGTTTTAGTGTATTTTTACAATTAAACATCTGTCCCCAATTGTGTAAATTAATTAGTGCTATACTTTTGAGTTTTTTATCATTAATAAATAGTCATACGACATCTACAATAATAATTAACCCTAGTCCCTAGGAAAAGACTCTAAAACTTCAACCAATCTTCTAATAAGAACATTCCTGCAACTCTCCAACGACATGGTAATTTTTTAACCCTTGTTAAAATTCGATGATCCAACAACTTTCCTTATGAAGATCCCTGGAATTGCTATAGAAATTTGGAATTTGACTTTGTTATTCTTCAACCATGCAACCCTGAAAATTCGCACACGAGGAGAGACCTATCAAACTTCAAAACAAACTCTCACAAATAGGGGAGACTAATTTTTTCAGATCTACTGAAACTAAAGAAAAATAACAAAGCAACATTAAAAAAAAAAATCTAGGCCAGAAATGGTCAACCAATGACCAGTTCCGGCCTTGATAAACCTTGAAGATAGAGGCTACGGTTTTGAGCAGGAAATAAAGGAGGATGCAGATAAAGAAAGTATTGTGCACTGCTATTGATTCATTCCATGATTTAGCTCTTCTCAGTTATCATCAATATCCTATCTGATTTTGTCAAACTTTCCTTGTTATACAACTTAAACATCTATGTCATTTTTCTTGAAATTGTTGTAATATTGATATTCTGATCCTTTGATGTGATTAATGATCTTAGTGCTAGGTTCAGATGTCATCTACAGTGAAGAAGCTGTTGCAGATTTGGTATTTACTCTACAACAGCTTTGTGGGGAACATACAACTGTTATTCTATCCGGGGAACTTCGTAATGGTTAGAATTTTCTCCGCTAGATGATTATCTGGATTTCTGCAGCAGCTTAAAAATTGATTCTTCTGCAGATGCTGTTCTTGAATATTTCCTGGAGGCTGCCATGAAAGAATTTACAATTGGTCAAGTGGATCAAACAGAGTTGCATCCAGAATATCGCAGTTTGCGAGTTGTGATCTACATTTTGGTGAAGAAAGATATCCAAGAATGTACTAATGGCAATTGATATGTTGTGCTGGTATACCAGTTGCTTAATAGGTCTTGTAGAGTCTATGATTGTAATGTAACATTGTCTAGGATAATATACTCCCAGATTCCATACATTCACTCTGAACTTTAGGAGGGGTGATAAAGCGTGCATGGTGAGCGGCTTATCTACCCACTCACAGCCAATCATTAATTGGTGTGACACCTCGTCGAAAAAAAAAGCATTTATATTAATAAAAAATTGTGGAACGCATTAAAATAATATTAAGCCAAAAGTGATACCGACAACTTTTCCCCAAAAAAAGTACAATTATGAACCCCATGTTAGTGTATTTGAAACCCCTGCTATTGGTTGAACCAACCCCTCTTTATGTGTTTGAAACCTATGTTTTGTTAACTCAACCCATGTTTGTCAAAAGTAAACATGTGATATCTCGACATAAAGCAAAAGTTGCGTTGATTTGCGTGTCCCATTCAGCCCTTCCCCCAAAAAAGTACATTTGATTATTGATACGAACCCATGTTTGTGTATTTAAAACCCTAGTTATTGTAAAATCAACCCATGTTTGTGTGTTAAAAACCCATGTTTGTGTTAACACAACCCCTGTTTGTGTATCCCTTTTCCCCTTCCATTCCCTTTTCCCCTTTTACGCCTGTGAGTGGGTAGTGATAACCGCTCACAATGAGCGCTTTATCACCCCTCGAACTTTAGTTCGTACGGGCGACTAAAGTGCATGGTGCTCATTGTGCACTCCAATCAAAATGATAGACAATACAACTTAAAAAGTGCATATCATTTGATTGTTCATCAAAAGACTAACGTTTTAATAAAAGAACAAGTGAAGTGTCACAATTTCAAAAATAATTAGCTGGAACGATGACTCGATGAGAACCCAATATCTTTTAGGGAAATTGGTTACTAACAATGCAATCTATTTGGTATGTGTTATGTGATCCAAACTAAAATATGATACCAATTCTTGTCATATTTGTGCAAAATGATACAACTATTTTACGCGTGTGATATGTAATCCAAACTGAAATTTTTTACCAATTATTTGTCATATTAATATAAAAAAATATAATTAACCTGAGATTCCGATGTAATATGGGAATGTTTCACATACTTTTGAATTTATATATTCTAATTCCACATATATTTTTCGTAAAATCAGAAAATCGGTATACTAAAAACCACTCCATGCAAAGGAAAAAAGAATAAAATTTCCCTTTCCCACAGTAGGCTAGTTATATATCTAAAACCCAAGGCAAAGAATTGCCATGCTGCCACATGTACCTTCTCCCAAACTAATGACACAAAGTAAACAATAAAAACGTGTATTAAAAGACTCGAACCCGTAACCTCTCATTTGAAATACATATACAAAAATACTAACCAACTAATCTACAATCTCAGAAAAAAAAAAGAATTTAAAGATAAGATAACATATTAACACGCACCCCAAATTTATTGAATACAGTAACTGGTAAATAAATAGAAAACTCACAATTATATCCCATTATTCCCAAATGACAATTTCATATCTTAAAACACAAAACCAAATAATTTGAATAATATAAATTTATGATGATTTTTTTTTAAAAGTAGGGTGACTCCATAAATCTCTTGCATGAGTATTGTTCTTTTCAAATGACTATCAATCATATGTTTAGCAGGGGGTTCATGGATGGTTAACCGAAAGTTTCGGTTCCCTTCGTAACCGTAACCGTTTAGACCAGTTACTGCCTAAGCGGTTAACCGGTACGGTTTTTTGGATAACCATTAACCGCTATTCAAGTTATATTATTATATTTTACTTAATGTAAATATGTATTTTCTATTTTTTTGTGCATATACTGTAATATTATATATACCAATGTTGTTAAAATCCCGATCCGACTCTTACGATCCTACGATTCTACGATCCGGAAGGACCTCACCGATCCCGATCCTACGTAGGATCTTAATTTCGTAGGATCTTTCGATCCTACCCAACCACAAAAAATCACATGGTAGGATCTTAATACGATTATACGATCCTACGACTCTACGATCCGATCCTATCGTAAAAAAATCATAAAGTATTTTCACATATTATATTTCTTCTATTATATTTTGGTTGCATTTTACTTCAAATCTTATAGCATTGAAAAATTATCACCATTGCTAATCAAATAAGTCATTATTAATATGTGTAAATTTTTAACATCAAAGTCTCACCATTTTCAAGCATAATTATCTCTATTTTACCGAATTGTAGGATCTTACGATTCTACGATCCGATCCCACCGATTCGATCCTACCAACCCCTACGATCCAAAGTAGGATCCCGATCCTGATAACATTGATATATACTCTAATATAAAATGTATTATAAAATGGATAATAAATCCATTGAAAACATAATAACACTAAGAATTTACTCCATTTCCTAATTATAGTGTTTAAATTAGTACTAAAATTTTCAAATAATCACATACTTCCTCTAATTGTTGTTACTTAGTAACAAATATTAGAATTAATGTAGTTGTTGGAAAATGTTTCACAATAATTAAATAGTGGAAAAAAAGTTCGGTTTTTCGGTTAACCGTTCACTCAAAAATCATAACCGTAATCGTACCGTTTAACCGTTACTTTTACCGGTTCGGTAACCGTACCGTTAAAACTTTTTTTATCGGTACGGTTACCACCCATTTGGACCGGTTTTTCGATTTCGGTTTTTTATGAACACCCCTAATGTTTAGCTTTCATCATAATGTATAATTAAATTTTTTACTGTATTTGCTAGATCAATAACATACATTCTAAGTTACACATGCTTTTTAACTACAATTCTAAAGTGTATCAAATTGACTCCGCAAGTCTTATTTGCAGGGTTCGAACTTCGAACATGTGCTTGTCCATAGTATCTCCGCACTTTGCATCCCAACCATTGTGCCAGCATTAATTTCATGTATTAAATTGCAGTTGGCTTATTTTATTCACATAATTATGGAGGGCCGAGACTCTCACCCGCCCTCGTATAATCCGCCACTGATGGTATGACTTTTTGCATAAAATGTTATTGACAACATCTTTAATCTTTAACTTTTTCTTATATTGTCGTTTATATTAATTTTTTTTAAAAGAATACATACTTGATAGTTCCTAATCTTCCAGATTTGCAATAATAATTTTTGTAAACTTTTAAAATTCATGTGACAATGGAGCCTATTAAATGAGAGAGAACGTCATGTCTCATGTGGTAGAATGACGTAGAATATTACGAACCTATTGAATGAGTAACTAACTTATAGCACATTCATTATAATCATAGAGAAGTAGTGAAGTACTCAAGTTTCCATTTGTTGCTGATAACTTCCAAAACTTTAAGAGCACTGAAATATCAAATATGGTTTGGTCGAATAGTTTCAGGCCTCATCAGGAAGCCCTTTCATGTAGACGTAAAAAGTTGGTAAACAATTTATGGAAAAACAACAAACTATTACGCCCAGAAGTAAATGAAGACAACATTAATTATAATTAATACCATATTAATCCATGTTCCTAATCTCAATCCTATTTGTATACTCCTGTCAATTGTCATACTATTACTCTATTATTATCAACCAGTCAAGTATTTTAAGGTGGGACTTTGCCCCTTGGGGACCTTGGGAGTTGGGAGTTAGTTGTACTTGTTATAGTGGCGCACTTCAATTATACGATGAAATTTATGTGCGCTAAAGTACTAAAAGGTTGAGTTGTTTTGGATATTACTGCCTCCGTTCCATAATATAAAGCTCACTTCTCATTTTTCACGGGAATTAAGGAAAATTAAAGGAGTAGTAGGATTCCAAAAAAATACTCCCTCCATTTCAAAATATAAGGCACGCACGATGTTCGAGATCGAACTTTGACCGTTAATTACTCTCAATTTATGTTGATAAAAGATTTAAAAAAAATAGGGATATTATCTCAGATAACCCTGACATATAGGCGCTTTTTTCCAATATAACCCCGACTTTGGTACTCGTCTCCGATAACCCCGAACTTGGTTTTTGTCATTAAATTGGACGGAATTAGAGACGGCGTTAGGTACTCCTAATTTTGTTTGACTTTTGCTAAATTCAATCTCTTTCTCTCTCTTGTTCTTCATCTCTTCTCTCTCTCTTGTTCTTCATCTCTTCTAAAACGAAATCAAACATCAACCCAATTCAATTAAGCACCAATAAAATCAACCGAGTGGCCGACGAATGAGGGTATGAGGAAGACGCTTGCGGTGGAGAGCACGACACGCGAGGGGTTGAGCGAGAGAAATGAGGGTGCGAGGAAGACGCTTGTGGTGGTTCGAGGTTGCCGACGAATGAAGGCGGGGGTGGAGAGTAGTGGTGGTGCGGCGGTTTACCCGGTGGTCGAAGGTCTGCGGTGGGGCACAGGTGGTGCTATGAGAAGAAACCCGAAACAAAGGAGAGAGAAAGTGAAGCTAGGCCCTTTTGGGCTGCGTTTTCCGGCGAGTTTCAAGGCTATTTCCTGCGAGCTTTTATAGATGGTTAATTTGAAAACCCCATCTTCAAGTTTTGTTTTTTTTGCTTGTTTTCTTTTGTGGGTTGATTATTACTGTCAAATTTACTGGCCGAAATGATGCACCTATAATCCTCTACCCGATCACAATTTGTTGATATTACCTGAATTTGATGATCGAAAGCAACTTCTTCCTCATTTACTCCCCTTTCTCTCTCCTCTGTGGAAGAATTGAAATCAAACTTGTAAATCAAGACCCAGAAAATAAAATCAACAGAATAAATAAAAAAATCAAAATCTGGGGGGAGAGCCACATCCCATTAATGAATCACTTTGGAAGGTACCAGATGGAATAAATGTTCGATGGAACCTTTACCAGATAAGTTGTATTTTATTGGTTTTAAGTTTTTAACAAATTGAATGATAACAATTTTTTTCCTCGTTGACATTTGACACTTTTTAACATTGAATAGAACTAGTTTCAGCTTTCTCATGTAATTGTTCTTCGAAAACCATTTTCTATTTTTTTGGGTCAAATTAAACAAAGCTTTAAAAAGAGTGTTGGAAATATATGATTTTGGGTAAATGGGTTTGGGAAAAATCTGGATTTTGTTATGAGTTTGGGAAAAATTGATGAATGATTGAGAAGATATGAAGAACAAGAGAGAGAAAAACATGAATTTAGCAAAAGTCAAACCAAGTTAGGGTCTACTTAACGCCGTCTCTAATTCCGTCCAGTTTAATGACAAAAACCAAGTTCAGGGTTATCGGAGACAGGGCTGCCAAAGTCAGGGTTATATTGGAAAAAGGCCTATAAGTCAGGGTTATCTGAGATAATATCCCAAAAAAATAATGTTATTATAGTATTTTTCAAGACGAATCCAACGGTATAATTTTTATAATTTTTATTTATCATATTATGAGAGATTTTTGTGGTCAAAGCAAATTTTCATAAAGCGTGAATGCCTTATATTTTGAAACGGATGGAATATATATTAAGGAAGTGCTTTTTAGGCACTTTTGTCTTGGAACTAGTTCTTTATTTTCTTTTTCCTTTAAAATAAAATAAAAAAGCAATAGATATTTTTTGGAATGGTGTAAAACAATAAATAGGGGCCCATTTTTTTAAAGAAAAGTATGGGTTTTTTGGAAAGTTTATGTAGAAATGAAGGACAAATTAGTCCTAACAAATTGATAAAAAAGAAAATAGACACAATATTTTGGGACACCCAAAAAGGAATGCAAACACTATATTTTGGGACGGATGGAGTATTACTTTATTAGTGCTTACATCTTGCATAATTGATTTGTATCCATCGTTTAGCAAAAATAGTTGATTTACGTTTGAATTATATCTAATATTACTCCCCCCGGTTTTTATTAGTTTATCCATTTCTTTGGGTACAAAGTTTTTGAAGAAATAAGTATGCAGGTCGTAAAATGAAAGAGAAAGTATTAATTTATTGGCATATTGTATTGAAGTTAATGTTGTGGGCCAAGAAATGTAGAATGAGAATGTAAAAAAAATAATAAACAATTGTAGGACCATCCAAAAAAAAGTGGGTAAACTCATAAGGAACAACCCAAAAAAAAAGTGGGTAAACTAATAAATGTCAGAGGGAGTATATAACTTGAGTTTTATTCTTTCTAGTGGCGTTAAGTATGTAGCACATAATAGTTTTTTTTATCCATTGGAGCCACGAAGACAGTACAAAGTACAAAGAAGGGGAGGGGGGATTCGAACCTGTGACATATCGTTCACAGCACCTCAATCTTAACCACTAGGCCAAGACATCATTGGTTGTAGCACCTAGTAGTGTCCATAACATACATCACACACGTACACTAGGTTTGCGCACATTCCTCTTTTATCCATCTCTAATGGGCTCACACCACATAAGTTGGGACCCACGTATAGGGTTGAAAAAATTAGAAATGATTTGTAATAGTCTTTTATTGTCATAATTATTGACCTTTATAAGGCTTTTTCAGTAATTTTATGAAATTACTAACCTATGTGAACTATTCCAACTTCTTTGTTCAGAAATAATTGAAAATAAGTGAATAGAATAGATTCATAGTAGTTATTGGCGAAAGAATTACAATTGTACGTACGGCTGTAAGGGCAAAGCATAAGTTCCACTGTTCCACTATGTAGCATTTAAAGCACACATTTTCTTTCCATGAGTAATTTGGTCAGATAGTAATCAATCAATCAATTCAATTTAATTAGCTCGATGTAATAAAATTCAATTGTACTTGACATGATTTTAGGATAACGAGATGAATCTTATGTTTTGTCATTGTAGCTATCGCAATAATAATGAATTAAATAGTATTTCGATAGAGGTTCGGAGCTCAAGTGGTAAGAGCTCCCACCTTCCCGTCTCATCCTTATCATTCTAAGCTTTATTAAATTAAAAATTTCGATAAATGTTCCATTAAAAAAAATACCAGGTTAGAAACAGAGTAGATGGTTGAGAATAGGGACTAAACGTCCGCTTAAACTTCACCAAATTTAATTAGATGTAATAAGTTCGGTTCAGATTAGATCCGATGAAACTAGGGAAGTTTCGTCCCCCCTAATAAACCATCTCTCCTCTCTCAAACGGTTAAACCTAAATCAACTACCTCCATCCCCCACTTTGAAAAGCCCGCGAATCTCTCTCTGTGAAGGTTTACACATCTTACCAAAATCTCTCCTACTACACACTACTTTCTCCTGTACTTTCACCATGAATTTCCAGTTCAAGTATCTTCTTTCCATCATAATCACCTATGAAATACTTTTCCCATGTCCCCTTTTTCCCATTTTCTCTTTCTTCTTCCAGTATATATGTGAAATAATTTGTGGGTTTTGGAGAGCTCAATCACAAACTTTGGCTCCTCTGATTTTTGAGTAAAAGAAAAAAAAAGATGGGATTTTTTAGGAGTGAAGGTGTGATTTACAAGCCTGTTGATGAGGTTGATCTTGGCCCTAATAGTGATGAGGTTTACATTAGCCCTAATGTCAAAGGTTTGTTTTTATTTTTGTTTTATGAATGCCCACCAGGTGTTTGATGAAATTCCTGTTCCGTTATCGAATTTCGACAATGTCACTTTGTTTAGTGGGTTCTAAGTGTTGGGTTTGTTAAATTTGGGATTTTGTTGGTTGTATTTAAGGAAATTTTGTCATAGCTATTCATGACACTATTGGTTTGTGTAGTACATAATATTTATGTTCTGTTTTTCCAACACATTACATCGTCTACTGGAGTTTTAGGAGTTGGGGGGTTGTCAAATTTACTCAAAGTTGAAATTATGTTGGTTATATTAAAGGAAAGTTTGTCATGTCTATTCATGATTGTATTGGTTTGTGTACGTTTTCGCGCTTAATCGGTCATTCCATGATCATTTTCTACTTTATATGTCCCCCTTTTTCTCTATACCTCTCTGTGATCCTGTCACGTTGGATGACAAATTCTATTGATTAGCAATAATGCTGTTATAAACATTTCATTAATAATATATGAGAAATGTTTGACTAGGTAAAAACAAACTTAAATGTCAAAGAGTTTATGAGGAAGAAAGGATTACAATTTGTTTATTATGATAAGGCTACAGATAACATAACAACAAACTTAGATGAGGTACAATAAATGATGACTTAAATAATATTCAGCATCGAGCTGTTAAACCATTCTCTTTAGCTCATCTGGTTTGTATCTTGAAGAGTGGAAAAAAAAGATGGGAATTTTCTGGAGTGAGGGTGTGGTTTACAAGCCTGTTGATGAACTTGATCTTACTCCTGATAGTGATGAGGTTTATATTAGCCCCAATGTCAAAGGTTTGTTGTTGTTTTGTAATGCCTTCTAGGCATTTTGGTAATGCGTCTGTTCGTTCTTCTTGATCCTTTGACTTTGATTAAGTTATGTTTCTGAAAATGGTTCGCTATCAAATATATATGTCAAAATAAGGAATTGGTTGATGATACTAAGAAGTTTCTTTACAGTGCAAGCGTTGGTTTATGTTTGTTTTAATCCATCTGGGTTGTTTTATATTTTTTTGTAATGATGTCTTGGATTGAGAATGTCTTGAGACACCTCGATTGAGCGAACCGGCTTTCTTAATATGCATCTTTCTTTTGTGGTCTTAGTGGATTATTTTGTTAGGTTATGGTAGTAAGTTACTTGTATGTACAATTTGTGTATGCTGATAACAGTAGAGATTCAGAGAGCATGGTTGAAATTGTTACTGATGGCCTTTTTTTTTGTGCTCAGCCCCGCGTATGGCTGGATTTTTGGTCAAACTCTTTGTTTGGATTCTAGAGTCCAGGATATTTGGAATGATTTTCTTGTACGTCCTCAAGAAAGACAATATGATTCATAAGGTACCTAAACCTCAGTCACTTCTTATAAACAGACAAAATCACCCTTTTTCTTGCCGGGGTAAAATTGCTAGTCAAAACTATATGGACATTTCTTAAAGAGGGTGTTTGATAGGGATGTGAAAATTATCCTGGAAAAGTATTCCCATTTTCCTTCGTTTTGTGAAGGGTGGAAAATAGTTTTCCAAAATGGTGAAAAATACTTCTCCAAGGATGAAAATATATTTCTTTTGAAAGGAAGGAATGCCACATTTTCCTCCCTAGTCCTTAACGTTCTCTTTCTTTTCTCTCATCTATCCTCTGCTTTCCATTATAATGTTTCCTTTTGACTAACATTTTGTGAGGAATCAAACAAAGGAAAACTACGATTTTACCCTCATAACATGTTTTTTATAGAAGATCATCATAAATTGAAAAGGTTTCCCATTCAATCAAACATAGCCAAAATATACTTGCAAGTGGATGAAAACATTCGTTAACATGTATCTCACTAAATTTAGTCCTGCAGCTTGTTTCATACGCAGAGTTGGAAGACTCACCTGTATATGTTCCATTACATCCTTCTGAAGGTATTACCTCTCTCGGGACCATTCCAATTATGGTGCTATTTCAGTAATTCATCTCAGTGGAAAATTAAAATTTGAAAATTTAACCCATATCTTATGGTGCCATAAAACCTTTTGGTATGAAATGCTCTTAATCTTTTCTTAAGCTAGTCCCGGAGTCAAGCATTGCAAATGCCTTTAGGTTCTTTTTTTAAAATCAATCTGCAGATCCCCTGGAGCAAGAAGTAAGATGCATCAATTCTAAGAGAAATCCATGTGAACGAGCACAAGAGGCTCTAGAGTGCCTACCTTCTTCTTCAGAAAGTATATCAAGTGAGACGAATCCTTGGTTTCGACGCTGGACAATAATGGATTACTCAAAAGCATATAGATCTAGGTTGCTGACTCCAAGCATGGTATAGCACTGTTATTTTGAATATACTATGTCACATCTTTTGCTGCAACCAAGAAAGAATAAATTTCCTAATGCATATTTCTTTTTTCTGTATAGTGGGGTACCATGTGTCCATGTCCCATTTTCATTGGTATAATACCAAGCATAGATTTTACTCTTTTATTCTTTCTTTCTGGCTAGTTTTGCTTCATGCTTTTGAAAAGGTAGCTTGTTTCATGTTTGCCCAATAAATAAAAAATGCGCGACTCTTACAAGTGTCTAAAGTGCTTGTTTTAGTTTGCTTGTAGGTGGCAGAGCGTTTCATTAGAGCTGTTGAACAATCATCTAGTGCTAAATGCAACATGTCATTCTTTATTAGTTGTGACGCCAAGAATATTCTGGAGCAAGCTGCTGAGTCTACTTTTCGTCATGAAAGAGGTATGACGTAAAAGTACTCTTTTTCATTCGTACATCCCCACAACTACAATAAAAATTTAATTACCTTTTTCCTTTTGTCAAACTTCTTTGCGCTTAATATAAAAAAAAACATGTTTTTCATTGATTATATGACTGCGCTAATGACAGATTGATTGTCGCTGTACAGCTGTACTGCTGGCTTGTATAAGTGCTATAGTTAGTCCCTGCAGTAGTGCAGATCAATTGACTGATCGTTTTTAAAATGGTCCTCACTTATTCTTTTCATGATTATGACCCCTTAAAGGAGAACCGCTTTCTGTTCTGGATGGAGTGCCAATAGCCATTAAAGATGAAATGGACTGCATCCCATATCCAACAACAGGTACGCATTTCTCTATAGACTTTAAGTTCCTTTCTGAACTCAACAATCCTTTTGTTACTTTACTTGGTGAGAAAATTCCCTGCCTTTTACTGTAATTTCTACTAGGAGGTACGAAATGGTTACACAACTTTAGATCCTGCAAAAATGATGCTTGTTGTGTTGAGCGTCTGAGATCATGCGGTGCATTACTCGTTGGGAAAACCAACATGCATGAGCTTGGTGCTGGGACAAGTGGCATAAATCCTCACTATGGGTAAAATGTCTTTCTTCAGCTGAGCTCTAATGTCATACACTCATACTCCCTTTTTTAGTTTTTTTGTTTACTATCCATGTGGTCAAAGCAATAAAAATTTTACCGTTTTTGGTGATTTATATGTAAAAAAAACGTAGTTATGTGGGTCGTGTTTGATAGGTCTCAATGTGAATTTTAAAACATCAGTTCTTTTTTTAGAACTTACTAATACGTAATTGAAGATTTTATTGGTCAAAGATGTGCATTAGAAACGTTAAAAAGGGACAAGAACAACAAAAAACTACAGGAGTACCAATATACTTTGTAGTTTACATAATATAACTTGTGTTTTTTCATTAGAACTTGAGTATCTCTAGTTTCCTATATTCATCTTGTCTTCTATGCTTATTATAGGGTTACGCGAAATCCTTATGATACCCGCCGGATATCTGGTGGCTCTTCTAGTGGATCTGCTGCAGTTGTTTGTGCAGGATTGTGTCCTGTTGCTCTTGGTGTGGATGGGGGGTGGTAAATATTACTTTACTATAGATGCATCTCAATTTGCGTAAATTGTTGTGTATTCAAATTTATTTTTACTGAATACTTAACATTTTATGCAGGGTCAGTCCGTATGCCTGCAGCTCTCTGTGGCGTTGTTGGTTTAAAGCCAACTTTTGGACGTGTGCCTCATACAGGGTGAGCACTTACATCCTGAAATCATCTCCATATGGGGGAAAGAGGAAGCAACATTGTCTTGTTTTTAATGCTATACACTTTTAACAATTGGAGGGCCAAACTGAGTTATATATTATTTGTAGTGTACTTCCTCTCAACTGGACAGTTGGGATGGTTGGAATTCTATCTGGCACTGTTGAAGATGCTTTAATAACGTAAGCATCCCCTTGCTAATTCCACGTGTAATTATTCTCAACATTTTTGTTATTTTGTTACTAATCATGGGAGCTCATTTCAGTTATTCAGCTATTAGTGGCCAACTCCTCTCAGACCAATCTACAGTTTTGACGGTAATGTCGCTGTATCTCATATGATAGGTGTAAGTAACTAGAATATGCATGACACTTCACCCGGTACAGTTCATATTCATGCATAATCTTCTGGTTATTACACTCCTCTAAGAGCAGGCTTGGTCAGTGAATTGAATTTGAAATATTTTTCATTCCATTGAACTGTTGCTAGTTTTTCTTTTGTCTAGGTGTACTTTACTATTTATAAATTATAAGTATCATCTGAAACATTACTTTCAGAAGGATTTTAATTGCTCCACATTATTCTTGTTACGCTGAAAGTTGCACCTTAATATTAGCTGATTGAGTCTGCTGCAATTAATAATTGTTAAAAGTTGTATGAATCCTCATTTTCTTCCTAAAGTGCGAATGTTAGATTTTGTATTTTTCTTTTGCTCACTCTTTTCGCTGGATGGCTTGTTAATGAACAATATTTATGCACTGACTGTAGACATGGTTTTGACATCTAACCAGCCTAATGTTAATTTGCCTCTGCTGAGATCAAACACGTCAGTTGGTGGTATCAAAATTGCGAAATATGGAAAGGTAAACGTCTGGCCTTATATGTACAGAACCCACATATATGTTATTATTGCTACTCTGACCTTTGTTTTCTTTTCTCCTGGCTATATAGTGGTTTGATGACTGTCAGACTGATATCAAACTCTCCTGCTCCCATGCTCTTGATAAGCTTCGAAAATGTTATGGATGGGAGGTAATGACTCAAAACTGTATAATTTTTTGCTAAATACTGGTTGAAGTTTTGAGCTTGGTATGCTGGTTGAAGACCCACCATTAGTTCAATTTTTTACATTACCTGTATAATTTTTTGCTAAATACTCCTTACTCCCTCTGTCCGAAGATAGTTTGAACACTTCCTTTTTATATGCGTCCCAAAATAGTTTGAATACTTCATATTTTGGAATTATCCCATTAATACTTCCATTTTTGACATGACTCCACCAATACTTCAATTTTTGACATGATCCCACCAAATTTTATCACTTAGTTTTTATTTCTCCTTCTGGACCCACTATCTCATTCACTTAATTTTCCATTACCATAACAATACAAATACCTCATTATTTCATATCACATCTATTTTTCTACTTAGAATAACAATATATAAGAATATTTCCAATAGCAATTTATCTGCCAAAACTTTGTTACCTAATTAGTGATCAAACTAATTTGAAATGGAGAGAGTAGAGAAGTAAAAAGGAAATTCTTATTGGATGATCATGATACTTTCCGAAATCAAAAATCTTAATCAATGGAGGAACAATATCACCATTTTTGTTCAATAAGATACCAAAGTGGATTATTGACTCATTCCATACAAGAAATAATTGCAGGAAAATCTTTGATAACACGGATATCCTATTTCTCATAGATATCCCATGATCAAAACAATTGGCTGAATCCCGTAAAACCATATCATAGAAGTAGATAGTGCAAGATTGATAATTTTCAGTGTCCTAATATAAAGAAAGTTGTCTTATCTTTCCAAGACTGTAGAGGTGACGATACCAGAGATAGAAACAATGCGACTGGCACACTATATAACAATCGGATCTGAGTGCACTGCTGCTCTTGATAATCTTCGGCAGAAACTGTAAGTCATGTATGCATGTTTTCTCAATCAATTGCTCGTCAGTTTGAGATGCTTGCCTGACAAGCTCATGTTATAACATAATAGGAACTCTGCGGTGCTTGGATGGGATGCACGAGTGGGGCTTTCTATATATGGTGCCTTTAGTGGCATGGAGTATATAAAAGCCCAGAAAATCAGGTGATACAAAGTCCTGTGCCTTTGGCTTATATGAATATTAAATGGCTTGGACAAATATAGTGTGGTTAACTATTCCTAGAAGAAGAAAAAAACAATGTATCTTGCACACATTACCTTACGTCCTTCTGCAGTCCTGCACATTTAGTGAAGTATTTTTCATTTTCTTTCTGTGTTGTAAAGGCTAGAAAATAGTTTTTCCAAGGGCAAAGGGGGAATAGTTCTTCTAAGAGTAGGAAATATTTTCCTTACCTTCCTCTTTCTCTCCTCCGGTCCATCCATTCTCCCCCTCTTCATTTCCATTTTTCCTTCTCTCGAACTTTTCTTGCAAGGAACCAAAGGAAAACCAAACTACATCTGTGTTTCTCCATGTAAAATCTTTTACAAGGAAAATTCACTTTTCATTGAAAATGTAATCCGTCCAAGCAAATGGAGCCTAGGGATTGGTCGTATGCCATCTAATGGCATTTGTCAAATTTTTTAATAGAACTTTAAGAAACTCACTTGTTGCGATCAAACATTATTTCACCTGTGGTTCCCATGTATCAAATGTTTGTATGTGTAACCATAGTAATATGTATGATTTCTCTCTTTTTTTTTGTTTCTTGGATATGATTGATGACTTAGTGTTACGTTTCTTCTCCCATTTGCCTGCAGGGGCCGTCAGATGCATATACATAACAAGATCTTTTCCCAGGCAGATGTCATTGTTACTCCGACAACTGGGTATGTTTTGCTGCTACCTGTTTCTATCTGTTGAATGTTATGCTGCTACCTCATTTGCTAAAACTATTCTCCCTTTTTAGTCAAACAGAAGTTAGATTATATATTACTGTCAGTTACAGTAAGTTGTTCTCATGTTTATCAGTGTAACTGCATACATGATCAAGGATGATGCTTTAAAAACTGGTGAACTCGATTACATTAATGGAGGTACATATTAATCATCTAGCTCCTTCTCTAACAAGGATTTAAATCCTTAAATCCTTTGGCATAACTCCTGTTGCAAAAAGCTGAAAAGTTTCATCTTTGAACCTGTCTTCAGCTGCACTGGTACGCTATCAAATTGCAGGAAATTTCCTTGGTCTTCCTGCAGTTACTGTACCGGTGAGAATACAAACTTATTTTCATTTGCATTGACTCGTACTAAGTGAAATTACTGTCATTCCAATCACTCTTAGCTGACCAATTTCTACGCCGGTCTAGATTGGATATGATGAAGCTGGGTTGCCTATCGGCCTGCAGTTTATCGGAAGACCATGGACTGAAGCAACGCTAATGCACATTGCTTTTGCTGTCCAGGTAATCCTTCATGCTTCTAAGACAGTTGGGCTGAATCACAGTGTCTTTTAAACTAATACTTCCTCCTCTATCTTTTAAAAAGATACCCACATTCCCTCTTAGCAAGTTTGTCCTCTCTATCTTTTCTCCAAAAGTTGGGCTGCACCTAGCCACCTACATTTTTCTCTTCACTTCTTTACTCTCCTTAATTCGTGTGCAAATGAGAGATGCTAACTTCTATTCCCTCCGTTTATTTTTGTTCTTTAGAGTTGGAATGTCTTGATGGCACAACCAAAATTTGACCATAAACTGTCACCAATATTTAAAATTTAACTTTGATGTCTACCAATACATAATTAAACATATTTATGGTGGAAATATGCATTTAAAAATGTGAAAATACAACCATGAAGAACAAAAAGATACAGACGAAGGGAGTATCACATAGCAAGGGTGAAACAGTCGCTTTGGTGACCCTAAAGCCCTAATGGCAAATATTACCCATGAGAAACTTGTTGATGTTCCTGTTTCATGCTTGAAATGCCTTCGCTTACTATTGTTTCAGATTTTTACTAAATCTACTTGCTACAGGCTCTGTGCATTTCTGACTGCAGGAAGCCAGCAGTTTTCTATGATCTGTTCAACTCAACTTGATCAGCACTGGCCATCATCATGGGGAGCAATGTAAAATATACTGGGAAACGTTCGAATAGAAAAAGACGGAGAAAGTATATATGGAGAATTTTCAAGGGGTGTCTTAATCTTTAGTTCTACTACTACTGCATTTGAGTGATGGATGGGGGAATCTGTACTTAGTGGCTTTACTTACTGTTAAAAAAATTGATTGAGCTTAGTTATTGAGTGATTATAGTTGGAACTATCATATATTCTTCATCTTTTTGGATTTACTTGATTTTCTTTAGTATATGCTTTCATTAATCTCCAAAACCTCCTGTGTGCCAGCGCGTTTACCATGCACCTAGGGCATACATACGCAGACGCTGATGACACATGTTTTTCACTTGTTAGTGGTGACGTACGCATTGACATAGTGTACATGTGCCACCAAGAATATTCTTGTGTGTGCCTTCCTATAGGCTTTAGGTAAACCAGGGTGTATCATATAACTTATAAGATAGATAATTGTATGTGTAGTACTTCTTCCTAGTGGCTGGAGTTTTATCTTCGATACTCTTGTTGACTTTAATCGGCATATTCAAGATAATTTTCCTGTTACTCAAAATTTATTAGCCAGTGATGATTTACAGTTTATGAACATAGAGATTTTGTAGAACTTGAAAATTAAGTTGTAAAATCTAGACATTGTATAGTTGTATTTGTTTCTTTTTGTCCCAAAGAGTATTTTTCCTGTTTCGTTTTAACTGCAACAAAGAGGTATTATTTGTGAGATATAAAATATTCTTTTGTTGCATTTAAAACGAAACGGAGGAAGTATCGTATGTTAAGGTCTTAACTCTTAAGGATCCTTTTCATTTCTTTCAGGATTGAAATCTTTAGTTAATGAGAGCTTGTTAGGGTCTTAATCTTTATGTTAAGGTCTTACTCCACCTCGATGACGTGTTGTAATTTGGTAACTAGTTTTTAGCCTTGGACTACGCCTCTGATAATTATAATTTTCATTTATTAATATTTTACTATGAAGTAATAACATCAAGTATCACTTGGTTTAGTAGAATTATACTTGAGATCACGGGATCAAATCTTATAATGCATTTTCTATATTTTAATGTATGTCGATTACATGGCATAAAACACTTTAAGAGAAAGCATTACATGCGGAGAGAATCTTTTTCCTTCAGCAACCATCTCATCATACTCATCATAGCATTATAAATTGTACAATTACTACTGCGGTTGAGTAGCCGAGTAGGTTGAACCTTTTTTGGTTGAAGGGCAAAAGGGAGGGAAATGGAATGCTACTTTTATAATTCATTGGTGAAAAAATGACAACTCAAAAACTCTTAAGTTCATGAGTAGAACTAAGATGAAGATCATTCTACGATGATTTAGTCATCCCGGCTAAATGCGTTCAAATACGACTTGGATAAATAAAAAATGACAACTCAAAAAAGGATGTGAAACTTAACATTACTAATATATAGTAGTTTAATGCAAAAGTTGCATTAATTTTGTATCTTTCTCGAATTTTAAGACCAAAATAATCTATGGTAGTAGACATATTTAATCAATTATATAATTTATTTTGACTTTGAAACTCTTATAACCAAAAATCAAAAAATTATAGTGATACTAAATAGACCCTTAATTTTATGGCTTAAAAAGTTAAAAATTATAATGCATCTCATAGTCACTATTAGTTGCTCATGACACAATCAAACATATTCCACGCATATTTAATCACTTACTTAATACACAATATAATATCCCACTTATCAATATTAAGGAACTGAAAAACTTAGGTTATCATTTGTCGCGCCTAAAGATGCATTGTGTTTGCGTCATATTCTGTTTCATACTCTCACGATCAAATGTAATCTCTAACACCTATATGACTATATCCAGTATTATATTTCCAAATTTAGTTCATAAATTAAAACAAAGGGTCCAAACTAAAAGAAATTATTTAAATTTTGACCATTGACTCTATATAACTTAGTTGATGAAGTTTTGGGATCAATATTTCGTCTAAATCATTCCCAAATTTTCTCTTAATTTGGTCTACAATTTCCACGTATTACCTTCTTTTTGTTTCAATAGCTACTTTTTTTACCCTTTCCTTGAAACTTTACAATTTTTACTAAAATCATTTGTTAAGAAATTTCAAATTCAGAAAAAAGAAGTTTAGTGTCTCTTTAAGCAGGATAACTAAGATACAGGCGATCTTTCTTCTGCTTCACTCGGAAGATCCCTAAGCAAAATCAAGAATGGTACGTTTTCCCTTTTCTTTCCCCTTTTTATTTTTTGTTTTAATTTCTTATCTATTTTTTAGTTTAATTCTCAACAATTTCCTTTTTTTTTTTTGTTATGATCGCTTATTTTCGTTCCCATTTTGTGTAATCAATCGTATTATTTGTAGGTATGATTGATTTCGATGCGGAAACTCAAACCCACCTGTTTAATTTTGTGATTTTTGTAGGGTTTAGGGGATGGGATTGGAAATTATTGTTCTTGGAAATTAGGTTAAAGTTTGATTATGATTAGGGGAAAAATATTGGATATCTAGGAACATAATTGGCCACTATTTTGATGATGTTTGGGGCTCTATTTTTGTATAATTTTGTGGTAAAATTCTTTGTTTGGCTCAAATTGATAATGAATTGAGGAAAGTTTGAAGCTTTTTACTGGTTGCCAGTATGACCTAATCAAATGCAGGAAATATAAGCTGCAATCGTGTGTTTTGCAGTTTGAATGAGTTTTATGGATATTCGGATTCGATTGTGTCACGGACATAGGTTATCAAAATTCATACTTATTGATAGCAACTTGAACATTAATTTTACTTCTAAAGAGACTTCTATGGAGACTTAGGGTAGTGTAAGGGAGGTTGGGACTCAAGATAGCCTTACCCTGCAACAATAGATAAGCCTTTTCTATTGGACTTTTGATTTACTCAATTTTTATGCGATGCCGAAGATAGTGAACACCTTTCATGTCTTTGATACCATTTACAAGAATCATGTTATTCGGAATAATGGAGGTCTTTTTACTTAGATTAAGCTCATTGAGTCATTGTGATGTTAAGTTTGAGCATCACGTGTTTGATCATCAATTAGGTATACCGTTTTATGCTACTATAGTTTTCTGATGATTTCAGCTAGGTATATGCATTTCATGATTTTGCTACTTTTGCATTTTGTAACACTCCAGATAACATGTATCATCATCTATCCTCATCGTTGATACTTGCACACCACAGATTTAGCTACGAGAAACGGAATAGGGTAGGAACCGCGAAGTGAGTCACTAATCTATGTATAGAGTGGTCCAATTTGTGGAATAATTTGTCAGATGATGACCTGGGATTGTGGGCGCCTTTTTTTTAATTATTAATTTGGGTTTGCTGATGGAGTTTGTTAATCTTGGTTTTCTTGATTTGGTAAAAATATCAGCAGTCCAGTGCTAGGACAGTGAGGAAAGACAAGCCTCGGGGTCGTCATCATGGTCTCACTCAACAGAAGAGGCAAGAGATCAAAGAAGCTTTTGAACTGTTTGACACTGATGGCTCAGGTTTTGAATCTTTCTAGTGATTCAAGTTTTCTATGTCAATGCATATAGTTGCTCTTTGATAATACTTGATTCGGTATTTTTTTTTCCAGGGACTATTGATGCTAAGGAGTTGAATGTTGCTATGAGGTATTATTCTTTTCAAATGTAAAGGTTTTTATGTTCCACTTCACGAGTACCTAAACTATATTGCCTCGTTGCAGGGCTCTGGGTTTTGAGATGACAGAAGAGGTATTTGTTTGTTTCCCATTAATAGTTATGAAAAGATTATGGTTGAATTATTTCTTTTCTGAATTCTTGTATAAATATAATAAATTGATATAATGATAAATTGTATACGATGTTCATCTTTCACTCATGATCTGAATGCATCATGAAAATTCTAAGCAACTCTTGAAGCTGATTTTTGGCAACTGTAAGTCCCAGGACCCAGCCCTTTTCTCTGAGCTAATTTTTAAGCAACAAATGAACAAACTATAGTGCATGTGGTCTCTCAAATGGTTTCCATTTGTGGACTACCAACAATTACTTTCCAGTGTCCTTTTGTAGCTTTTTGTTTATTACATTCCATGTCTGGTTTGTGTTTCATCTATCTACAGTTATTGCAACTTCTCCTTTTTGGTGTCATTGCGTGCAAGTGTGTTTTGGGACGTCTCTTATTTCTTTCCCGTCCCCCCCCAAAAAAAAAACCACAAAAGAAGAAAAAAGAATGGGAAAACTAATTTATGAGGATGGCTCTCGGGGTTGGGGATGTTTCATCTTTCTTCTAACAGCTACTAAGCTTGACTTTTTGTGTTATTCAGCAAATCAATCAAATGATTGCAGATGTGGACAAGGATGGAAGTGGGGCCATTGATTTTGATGAGTTTTGTCACATGATGACTGCTAAAATTGGAGAAAGAGACACTAAAGAGGAGCTAATGAAAGCGTTTCGTATAATCGATCAAGATAATAATGTAAAGCTCTGTAATTGTTGTTTTAGTGTTTTATTTTTGCAATCATCCATTACTGAAATATTTGAGTTGTGGAATAGGGAAAGATCTCCCCTGCAGATATTCAACGTATTGCAAAGGACTTGGGCGAAAACTTCACTGACAGAGATATCCAAGAGATGATTGAAGAAGCTGACCGCGATCGTAAGTTTGATATTCTCTTCTCATACCTCTTCAGATTCGGAACATGCATGTTTGAGATAACTTAAATCATTAATAGAAGTAGGTCAGCTTAGAACACGCAAAGCCGAGCTTGAGGCTTGAGGGGTAGCTCAGCTGGTACTTGGTAAAGAAAACTCGCTGCTAAAATCACAGTGATTATTTATGTCCTTATTTTTTTGTTAGAAAAAGTGAAAAGATGGGGAGCTTTCTATGTTGATATCCCCTTGAAAGGTGGCGTTTATGCCTGAGCTTCTCCCTAACAGCAGTTTAATCATACAGGAGACGGAGAAGTGAACGTCGAGGAGTTTTTGAGAATGATGAAGAGGACTTCATATGCATACTGAAATTGAATTATGGTTGGAGCTGTACTGTCTTACTGGAGAAGCTGCACCTGCTGCTGTATTTGATGTGTACATGTTGGATGCTAATGCTGAGCACTGCTTATCTATGTTTTGTCTCATCTGACAGTGTTTATGAGTGTACTAATGTAGTATGTTTATAAGTTAACATTATTGTTTTTCTTTTTTATTTTTTAAATAAAAAAAAACTTTTTGTAATCATTGAACAGTTGCAGACCTAAATGTGAACTTCACCTTAGTCAAGTTATGTTTGATGCTAGTCTGTAACCAACTTTTCTCATCCCTGCTAGACTGTTAGAGTGCAACTCTTGTAGCTCAGGTAGCACCGTAGCAGGCAGAGATAACCTAATAATTTCTTTTATCCGGATTTTCGCAATATATTTTATTACTAGTCCCTTATAATTAATAAGATGACATGATTTTACAAAAAGACTCTATATTATACGGGTTATTTCTATCTTCTCTCCATCACTTATCAAGTATTGGAAATATTAGAGAATGTTAAATATAATCATAAACCATTATTACTATAACTAATTGTGATAATTTTTCCAAAACATCCTAAAAGTGCATATATTCCATGAATTCGGGACTAATAAAGCAAGAGTAATTTCAGTCCATATAATGACAACTTGTGCCAACCTTTTTAATACCAAACTAATAGAATGTAATGTAGATTTTCAGTTCTAACTTTCACCTTTAGAAGTCACCAAGTGTGTGTCCTAAACGATCTAAATTTTTGAGAGGTTTAATCAAAGATATATTAAGCATATGTAACTTGAATTAAAAAAAATAGATTATCAAAAACGATCGTTATTGTTCTTTTGACTATAAAATTTTAATATACAAATTATTTATGATTTTAAAGTAGGTCAACAAACGATATGTACTTATTTATATAGTAGTGGAAAATTACTACAGATTAACGGTAATTATTATGTGATTGTAGGATCCAATGGTAGAAATGATGTTCGAGTAGAATGATGTGATGTTGTAGACAGCCTTGTAGGGAAACATAAAATCATAGTGATGGAATTATTACATGAACAATATGAGCCACATGCATATATTTATCAACAAAGGAGAGGATATTATCCAAATTGCCTTCTATCGTGATCAAATTGTAATTTTAAGTCATAAATTAATTTTAAGCTAAGTTATCAAATGGGGTGGTGGCGCAGTTGGCTAGCGCGTAGGTCTCATAGCTTCTGAGTAATCCTGAGGTCGAGAGTTCGAGCCTCTCTCACCCCATATCATTTTTTTTCCTTACCAGTGTTGGAAAGTTTTGACAAAATTATTTAATCCAATATATAAATCATTCTTCACCCCATATCATTTTTTTTCCTTAGCAGTGTTGGAAAGTTTTGACAAAATTATTTAATCCAATATATAAATCATTCTTCAGCATTTAAATCGCATTATTAGTATATGTCATTTTGCAAAGTAACAAAACTGATTCGTTTTTTAGTTTAAGTGGGAGCATGAGTTACCAGATTGATGAACAAGAGATGTACAACACTTTCTTTATACCTTGCTAATCAAAAATGTGGATCAAAAGAGTTGCATAAATTGCCTGTACACAAAAGTAATGTACAAATCCAGGGCACTAATTTGAAGAGAACACTAAAGAATAAAATAAGCTCAAACTTATTTCACCTCTAATAATTCATTTTTTGCGAATTCTAGCTTCTTATTGCGTTCTTGGATCGCGAAAACAATTTTACAAACCCAAGTTTATCCCGCTTGTCTAGACTTAATGAAATACCACCCTCTTTAGCATCACCTTTTGCAAACTTCGCGTCATCCTCCTTGTTCAATGTTGATGTATCCTGAACAGTTTCTGAAGATACTAATGTATCAGGTTTTATATCATTATGTAGAATCTCTGATTCTTTTTCAGGAACCTCCAACAGCTTCTCTGACTCTAAGAAGATATCTTCGAGGGTTGCAAGGGATTTCAGTTGATTTCCGAGTGATGCAATCGTCTTCTGACATTCTGCTAGTTTATTCGCAGCCACAGCTAACTCCATTTCCTGCAAAACATATCAACATCATACAAAACATCCTAAGAGGTATTGTTGTTCATTAAGAGAAACAAATTCCTCCCCTCTGTTTGGTGGAGAACAAGTTATCCTTCTAGCCTAACTCTTTATAAATGCCTTGAGTTTGCATATTCTCCAATTTGTCAGCATTAATGCTGGCTTGCTGGTTAAAACAATTTTGATGAACCAGCGGCTTAACATAATCAAAGACTTTCAAGGAGTTCATATTACATACTCCCTCCCTGTCGTAGCTCAGAGTGAACATTTACCCAAAAAAGATTGTCCCGTCTCATGAATCATGATTAACATTCTATGTTTGGCGGCCTTTTAATTTACTCTGTAATTTAAATTGAAGTTGGGCTCCACAACCAGTCAACCACCCACCAAAATTTTCTCTATCTACTATTTCTCCCTCCTAACTTATGTTCTTCATCTAATACTAGTATTAACTTTGAACTGGAAAAGGATATTCAATTCTTAGAAAAAATCATGTCACAGATCACAAAGACTTTTGGTTAGTCCAAGATACAGCGGTAGGATCTTTGTTGGAATTTGAAGTGATCACGTATATGATTCATCAAATCACCACCAGCATATCTTTGTCATCAAAAAAAATCTAAAATCATACGGTGGATTGATTGCACAATTTATTTCGTTGTTGATTTTGACTTCTATGCTTGTTTTCAGAGGCAATTAACCTCAAAAAGTTTTAATTTAATGCCTGCATCAAATTCTAGCTGAATCTGATACAACTTACTATCAGAAGCCTGTTTCTAAGTCTATTTATATGAAGGTCAGACAATTTTTAAGATTGAACAATAAGGATAAGAAACTGTTAAATTTTTTGGACAAAGTAAACTGACCTGCTGTTTATCCAACTCTTCCTTAGAGATCGGTGAAAGCTGAAAATCAGCTTTAGATTTCATCTGTGAAAGCTCGTACTCTAATTTTCTACACTTTGCAGTAAATTCTGCAGATAATGTCCTCTCTTTTTCCACCTCACGCTCCAATGAACCAACTTTGGCAAGTACGGCTTTGAGTTGTGACTCCGCTTCTACTTTCTTTGCATTTGTCATCTGAAGCTCTTGTTTAACTGCGTCCTTCGAGTCATCCACCGAAGCTAATCGACTTTGCCAGGTCTCAGCATCATGTTTCATTCTTGAAAGCTCGTTCTCTAACTTCTTACACTTAGCACTAAACTCTGTAGACAACTGTTTCTCCTTTTCGGCCTCATTCTCTAATAAACCAATTTTAGCAAGCAGGGATTTGGCCTCAGCATTTACATCTTCTAGTTGTGATTCGGCTGCTTCTTTCTTTGCGGTTGTGCTCAAAAGCTCTTGTTCAACCGCTTCCTTTGATTCATTCATGGATGCTAACTGACTTTGCCGTGTATCAAGCTCGCGTTTCATTCTAGAAAGTTTATCTTCCAAAACCTGACACTTTGCTGAAGCCTCTGCATGTAGTGCCCTCTCCTTCTCAGCCTCACCCTCCATAAAATAGACTTTAGACAGCAGAGTTCCTCTCTCATCCTCCATTGCTTTACTCTGGGACTCTGCCTCTTCTCTTCTTACATTGGCATCATCGAGCTCTAGATCAATTGCCTGCCTCAATTCATTTGCCAAATCCAACTCAGCCTGCAACATTCCTAGCTTTTTATTCGCATCTCTTAACTGTGCTTGTGATATCTTTAGTTGATTCTGACATGAATTTAGCTGAGCTTCTGAAATCTTCAACTTACCCTGGCACTGGGTTAATGCCGAAGTTAGTTCCTGTTTTTCTGATTCAACAATCTCAATCTTCTCCTCCAGTTCAGCTGTTCTAAGTGAGGAGCTGTCATTGCTACTATGCTTGTCAGTCAAGGTAACAGGTGAAAGAGAGTAGTTTCTATTTTCAGTCTCTGGCAATGCTGCTAACTTCTCCATCTCGAGGAAATCATCCATGAGATCAATTTCAGGTGAAGGGGGCATGTGCATTTTATATGAAGCTTTCTCAACTTTAAGGGAAGATGTCCATGAATCTGAATGACTTGGCTCACAATCAGTTAACCTATCTCCGCTATCTGATTGGCTGTCATTGACTGATTTGGAGTCATTAAATGAAGTTGCTTTACGAGCCACGGCTTTTAACCTACGGCATTCAGCCTCAAGTTTAGCAACCCTCTTTATGCTGTCTAAGTGTTGTTTGCTGGCTGTTTCTGCTGTTTTTGTGCTTAAATCCCTCTCAAGAGTCCTTATTTCTAACTCCTCAGATTGAGTTCGAAGTTCAAGTTGCAAAGAAGCATTTTCCTTCTCTATAGAACCCAGCTTGATGCGGAGATTAGACTCCAAAGAAGCAGCAGCTTCCACCTTAGCATTCGCAGTTTCAAGTTGGGTAAGGAGATCAGAAATCTGGACATCCATGTCAGACTTTTTGTACTCTGTATCATGTGACTTCTTAGACATGGCTTCTTGAATCTTCTCATCTTGCTCTTCTCTCACTTGCCGCAACTGCCTCAAGCACTCCTTAAGGGCCCCATCAAGATGGATTACCCTGTCCTCGAGTGATGAGTTCTTTTTTAATGCAGCATCGAGTTGCTGCTTTAAAATCACTGCTTCGTTTTCAGCCTTTTCCCAACCTAAAGTTCAAATAAGTTAAAACAGAAGGTTAATGGTTACAGCATAGTAGCATAAATATTTAATTATTTCCTCCTATATGAGAATAAAACAAGCCCTTTAAACCTCAATATTCACCAAAGATGAATATCATTCAAAACGGAAAGAAGTTTCACAGCTATAGCACGAAGTCTTGGCACAAATATGAGCTACAAGACGCCAAGACAGTGTTTAGTTGGGAAGCAATTATTTTCTTTACCTTCCTCTTTCTCTTCTCCCATTCATCCTCTCCCCTCCTCATTCATTATTCCTTTCTTTCTAACTTTTCGTGTACATAACCAAACAAAGGAAGTAGTTTTTAAATGTTTCTATTTTTGTCCCTTGGAAATTGCTATTTCACGGAATGTTTTCCGTCCAATCAAACAGAGCCTAAATGTGACTGCACAAATATTATTGGGGAAAAGGACATAAAAAAAAAACCTGTAACAGCTTCCTCAGCAACTTTAGCATGTTGCTTTACCAATTCTTCTTTTGCACTAATAGTTGCAGCTGCAGCAGATAGTTTCTCAGTCAGAATCTTCACACCATCATTCGGATCATCATCAGGAGGTGCAGCTTTCGAGGTGACTTCCGGTGATTGCATATTATGATTTGGAGATGCCTTAAGTAACATAAAAAGCTTCATCAGAAATCCATATACATATATGACACATTCAATTGAATTAAACTTGTTCCTCTTATTGCATATATCAATATGGTTATGCCTTAAGTAAGAAAACACTCACTTCCTCCTTTGCATAATACTTGCAATATTTTCCTTAAATGGAAATGTTTAATTCAATTATTATTGGGGAGCAAAACTTTGAGATCTACGCGAAAAAAAGCTCTAATCAAGTGTTTGATATTGGCTATCAGCTGAATTCCATAATGATAATTCTAGTCACTATCTAGTCACTAGATTATTAGATTTAATGAACTACATTTCCATAAACAAGTACAGTACAAAGCATATCATGTCTAATTTTCTAGCAAGTATATTCTACAATGCAGCAATGTTTAAGGAAAAAATCTATAGTAACACACAATTAGATGAAGAAGATGAGCAAACTGTCACTATGTAATCTGGCATTAATCACACACATACTATAAATGAATGGTACTAAAACATGATCAGAGCAAGCTGCCATAAAAAAAAATGAACAACTACCCAATAGATTATATTAACAGAGTTTCTAAGATTTGATATGAAATTGAACACAATGTGATCAATGACAAACCTGATGCTCATCTGAAAATCTCTCAGAAGGGGATGATAATGATCCCGATCCCGATACCGAGCTATCGGTCTCGCCGGGACTCTTATCCGACGACTTCCTCCTCCATAACCAACTCCGACGGTCCATTACTTCACCTTGATCAAATTCACTTCATTACCCTTCAAATTTTATGGTTCAATTTCATCCCCAAAATTCACCTACTCTGAAAAAAATTTGATGGGCAGATTTCAAAATCTTCTGTTGGTGAGTCAATTACTTCAAGAACAGATATATCAATCACAATGTACAAATTTAAGGATCACAATCATTGATATAATGATTTTTTTTTTAAAAAAATCAAAAAAAAAGGTTGGTGTTACCCAACAAACTATTGATGTTTGACAATGAAATGTGCAAATCTTTCTACTCTAACAGCTCAAAAAATAATTTAAAAAAAACAACAAGATTAAATCTTTGCTTGGAATTCACTTCTCAAACTTCCTAAGACAGATAACTGAAGTCAGAAAGATTAAACCTTTGGAAAGTCTAAAAGGGCAAAAAAAAATTAAAGATGTGAAAGAAAATGAATTTTGCAAAAATCCCAAAATCCCAAAAAAAGAGGTTATATTAAGATTGAAGATACACAAAATTTTGAACTAATGTCTCTCTCTTCATACAGTGACGTACTGTGTAAAGCTTGTAAACATCGCCAAACAGAAGAGAAGAAAAGGATGGGAAGAGAGAGAAAGTTGATGAAGATGACCCACAAAAACTCCAAATTATGGAAAAAAATCTGACTGAATTTGGAGAAAAAGCTGAATGCCCACTATTTAAAATATCTCAAAGATTGAATCTTTGCTAAAAAATAAAAATACCCAGAAGTTGAAATCAGTAAACAAATGAGTGAGCAGAAAAGGGTAAATCACAAATCCCAAAAACAATGAAATTTAAACTATACAAGAACAGCATAGGATCTGGGGAATGTCAGAGTGTGTGAAAAGAGGAAGTTGTGATTGTTGATTTTTTTTTTTTTTGTTATTTTTCTAAATAATGTGAGTAAAATTTTGAAAACCCATATTTATTTTAAGTTTAGTTTTGTGGGGTTTCAATGATGAAGAAGGAAAGATATTAAACAACATGTGAGGTGAGGAGAGAGAAAGAAAGAGAAGATTATGTTCATGCTTTTCTTTAAGGAGGGAAGACTTTTGTTTCAATTATTTTTGCCACTCTAGGTTTCATTTGAGGAAAAAAATGTAGTGGGGTCTCAAAATAAATTTATGTTCTAAACAAATTTTTTTCAAATATGTAAATGTAAGGTGTAATTCCCGCCCTTAGAACATGCAAATTTACTCGCCTAGTTCATTTTGTTGAGGTTTGCCAAAAATTGTTTAGAAATGGAGTAGCAAATAGCCTACCTAGGTATCTATCAATTTAAAGCCTAATAATGTGGGTTGTTGAATTTTCTTTTGTTGGTTGGAGTGTGTTTTTCTCAGTGATAGGGAAGGATGAATGGACATTTGCATCAATCTTTTGTTTTTTTGGGCAATTTTCATGGCTTTTGGAGGGTTGTATCTTTCAGTTTTTTTATTTTCTTTTTCAAATCTGTATTTCTATTATGTTACTTTCATTATGGCCCCGTTCTTTTCAACTTATTTTACTGAATCGAACCGAACTTATTTTATTTTCTTTAACCGAACTTATTTTCTTTGACCGAACTTATTTTTACTTATTTCGCCGAACCGAACTTATTTTTACTTATTTTCGTCTAAACCGAACTTATTTTGGGTGAACCGAACTTATTTTCTTTGACCGAACTTATTTTGGCCGAACCGAACTTATTTTCTTTGAACCGAACTTATTTTCGTCTAAACTAAACCGTATTAACATAATATTATCAATACTTATTATTATAATAATCAATAAATATTAACATAATATTATCAATACTTATTATTATTATTTTATAATAATTAATAATAAATAATAAATAATAATAATAATAAATAACAAATAATAAATAATAATAATAAATAATAAATAATAAATAACAAATAAAAAATAATAAATAAAAAAATAATAAAAAATAATATTAATAATAATAAATAATAAATAATAATAAATAATAATAATAAATAATAATAAATAATAAATAATAAATAATAAATAATAAAAAATAATAAATAATAAAAAATAATAATAATAATAATAAATAATAAATAATAAATCATAAAAAATAATATTAATAATAATAAATAATAAATAATAAATAATAATAATAAAAAATAATAATAATAATAATAATAATAAATAATAAAAAATAAAAAATAAAAATAATAATAATAAAAAATAATAATAATAATATATAATAATAAATAATAAATAATAATAATAATAAATAATAATAAAAAATAATAATAAAAAATAATAAAAAATAATAATAAATAATAATAAAAAATAATAAATAATAAAAAATAATAAATAATAAATAATAAAAAATAAATAATAGATAATAAATAATAAATAATAAATAATAAATAATAAATAAATAATAATTAATAATAAATAATAATAAATAATAAATAATAATAATAATAAATAATAAATAATAAATAATAAATAATAAATAATAAATAATAAATAATAAATAATAAATAATAAATAATAAATAAAAAATAAAAAATAATAAATAATAAATAATAAATAATAATAATAATAATAATAAATAATAATAAATAATAAATTAATAAAAATAAATAATAATAATAATAATAATAATAATAATAATAATTAATAATAGATAATAAATAATTAATAATAATAATAAATGATAAATAATAAATAATAAATTAATAAAATAAAATAATAATAATAATAATAATAATAAATAATAAATAATAAATAATAAATAATAATAATACTAAATATTAGAATAATAATAATAATAAATAATAAATAATAAATAATAATAATAATTAATTAGAATAATAATAATAATAATAATAATAAATAATAAATAATAAATAATAATACTAAATAATAATTATAATAATAATAATTAATAAATAATAAATACTAAATAATAAATAATAAATAAAAAAAATACAAATTCATCGTTATTATAATTATAATATTAATAATAATAATAACAATAGTAATAGTAATATTGAAAACAAAAATAACATTAGACAAGACTAAAACTTATTTTCTTTGGAACCGAACTTATTTTGGCCGAACCGAACTTATTTTTGTCGAACCGAACTTATTTTGGTTGAACCGAAATTATTTTTGCCGAACCGAACTTATTTTTACTTATTTTCTTTGAATCGAACTTATTTTTACTTATTTTTGCTTGACCGAACTTATTTTTCTTCGAACCGAACTTATTTTTACTTATTTTTTTCGAAAATAAGTCCAAAAGAACAGGGCATATATATGCATCTGTTCTACCAAGGACCCTTGGGCCTAGGGTCCAATGGTATGGCTTCCTATCTCCCACATGGGAGACCAAGGTTTAAATCTTGGTGGAAGCATAATTTCAATATTATTGGGGGGAGGGTGTTTGGGCTTGTTGGGCCTCTGGGTGAGTGGCCATGTGCGATGGTAGCTTAGAAGAAATTCATCTTACCACGGATTCCCGAAAAGAGGCCCCAAAAAAAAAATATGCATCTGTTCTCTAATGCAAAAGAGGGGTTGAATCGGAAAACAAGGAATAAAAGTTAAGCTAAAAATAAGGGTGGCAACGACACTCCTACAATAATATCATGAAAGAACTTTCATAATTTTAAGTTTTTCTATTTTCTTTCTAGATTTTTGCTATTCTACTCTTGTTGCTTTTTTTTTTACATTTGCATCTCTTCTCTAGTGCAGAAGAGGGATTAAATTGAAAAACAAAGAACAAAAATTAATATGGCGGTTAGATGCCTAAATCAGCTCCCATAATAGCTAACTTGTCTACCTCTTTGTTTCCTTCCTAATATGCTAATAGTAATGTGATGAAGTAAATGTCCATACTTTATGCTTCCATACTTTATGCTTGAACATGCACAACGATGTTTAATAATACAACTAGTTGTTGGCTCGGGCGATGCCCCTAATAATTTATCAATGTGAATTTGAAGTCTTGAATCAAACACTTGAGAAAAGTGGAAAAAAAAAGAGTTATATGCATTGGATTGTGCATAGAAAGTGATCTTCCAGTTCCTATTAAATTTTCTACATAGTAAATTATAATATGAATTATTCATCAATATAACCTCGCCTTCAAGAGAGTACATATATATAAATATATTACTTATAAAAAATATAATACAATCTTTTTTTAAATGTAGGTTAATATGTAAGAATACAACCTATGCAATGAAATGGTGTAGTAGTGTTAATTACGGTGGTTATAAAAAATGGAAGAGTTTTTTTTTAATATAAGATTGCTGAAAAGTAGGACACGCTATTATTAACAATAGCTTAATGAGTATTAATATATACATTTGTATTTAATTGTCTTAAAAGTAGAAAAATTATTTTGTCTTTAAATATATTCTTTTTTCCATAAAGACCAATATGAGATAATAGTATAGTTGGTTAGTGCATTTGTGTCTCAAATGAGAGGTCATGGGTTTGAGTCTTATAACACACATTTTTATTGTTTTAGTGAGTATTAATATATACATTTGTATTTAATTGTCTTAAAAATAGAAAATTATCTTGTCTTTAAATATATTATTTTTCCCATAATGACCAATATGAGATAATAGAGTAGTTGGTTAGTGCATTTGTAACCCAAATGAGAGGTCATGGGTTCGAGTCTTATAACACACATTTTTATTGTTTAATATTTCTCATTTAATTGTGTGTGTGGGAGGGGAGTACGTGTGGCGGCGTAGCGTGTTTTGCCTTGGATTTTAGATATATATATAGATTTAGAGTTGATCATGAATGATCAGACTCGGTGTCCCGATCCATCCAGGCCTTAAATTAATGTGGTTGAGCAGCTTAAAAATTGTGTTTGTAGGCCAAAATCTGAGCCTCACCAGATTTTGTGGGTTCGGGAATGATTTGTGTGTGGGGAGGGGGGGAGTACATGTGGTAGCATGGCATGTTTTTGCCTTGGGTTTTAGATATATATATAGATTTAGAGTTGATCATGAATGATCAGACTCGGTGTCCCGATCCATCCAGGCCTTAAATTAATGTGGTTGAGCAGCTTAAAAATTGTGTTTGTAGGCCAAAATCTGAGCCTCACCAGATTTTGTGGGTTCGGGAATGATTTTTTATACTTAATAACGTAGCCTGATTTTTTTATCAGCTCTAATACAATTATATGTGTACTTAGGAAGAATGTAATATTGGTAACATGACTTCTTAAAACGCATTCTCCATTTCAACTCAACATGTTCAACAACACTTAGTACATTTTTTCGGTTTGAAGCAAAATTGAGAAACAATATCCGATTTTCTATTTATCAAGCTAGTCAAATTGTTACAAAAATTAGATTGTATTGAGAAAAATATCAGATTGACTTGGTTGGATTATATTTACAAACTATAAACTCTTATAATCAGTAATAATATGTAAGATAAGGATAATAAAGGTCAAATGTGCGTATTGAAAATCATAAAAAATACAAATGGTAATAAAAAAGTTATATAACTGTGATTTTTGGCTATAAAAAAATAATAAACAACAATGCTATTTATTTTCTATTGTTTAAAGTTATAATTAATATTCACTCCCAAATTTATAACCTTTGATCCAACCTGAGTAGTATTCTAGTGTCCACTAATATAAATGTCTTTCCAAAAAAAAATAGTACTAATCAAGCTTAATTGGTAACCCTGTGATTTCAAGGTTCAAGGTCCGATACAATTTCCTTAGGAATTCACTTTCCTACTCCT
>CANSZD010002809.1:0-174158 GCA_947648045.1 Beta corolliflora | reverse complement strand
TTAATTTGAAATTCAAAATGAAAAAAAGAAACCCCAAGAAATCGAAGAAAATCAAAAAATCAAAAAGTAATCGAGAAAAACTAATACATAAAATTAAAGATCCCATAAAACTTAGTGAAAAAACCTTGGAGTGAAAAACCAATCAAAATAAAAAATTGGTGTTCTTCGCATTTGCGAGACAAAGGTAGGAAAGTATTATTTTATTATTTTTGTGTAAAGAAATTTGGCTAAAAATTGAAGAAAATTGCAATTTTGGAAAGGTAGAAATTGTACAAAACTACGGTCGTAGTAAATGTATAAGAGAAGATAAGAGAGAGAAAAAGTGATGTTATGTGAGTGAAAATGAGCATTTTAAGACTAGTGGAGAGGTATAGTTATGAATAAGCTTAGGATGATTGATTTAGATTTTTTTATGTAAAACATAAATTGGTTTTTATAAAGAGGTATATGTAGGGTGATGGGTAGAACATGTAAGTATTTCCAATCTTTCTTACTCACAAAAGGGAGAGAGAACCAGATACGAACTTCTACGCGTTTGTTTACTGCGAGAGTAGTAATTACGCCTAAAATATTAGCTGTCGCACGCATACAGCGTGCATAAAAAGCCTAGCAATAGAATATGTGTCGTGTTAGAGGGTGTCTCTAAGCTCTAACTCTTTTAGAATAAGTAGCTTAGGCTGTTACAGTTTTTCCTTTGGCTAAGTGCGTACAGGGAAGTTAGAGGCGATTCAATAGGATGTATTTGTAGTAAAGGTGCGATAAAATTTCATCCAATGCATTAAAATAGATAAAAGTAGCTCCACGTGCACTTCTCATATATATATATATATATTTTTGATAATTCAAGCCATTCCATTCATTAAACTCAAGAGAGAGATAGTTCAACTCTAACTTGGTATTTCTTCATTAAGAAGAAAACTTTCAATAGTGATAACACACCCCAGAGCAGGTAGAAGACCATCACACTCCATCAATTACAACTTAGATCTAACCCCGATATTCCACCAGGGAGAATCTATACAACTCGGAACAAAAACATTCAGAATTAAATGAAAAGATTATAACTTGATGTGCTACATTTATGCAATGCACAGGAACAAACATTCTAAATGAAAAGGATAACAACTTCTAATGCTACAACCATGCAATAAAGTCATCATTCCATATATCATTGTTTTGCAAGACCGTCCATGGCGACGCTATTGGAGGCTGTCCCTCGATGGCATATATGGACTCTTGAAGTCCGAATTGAGGATATAGTGCGGATGTAGTTTAGGATAAAATGAATGCGTTCCAAGGTCCCCTGCAGTTTATCATTGCACCAAGCAACAACGCTTTTGGAGTTCGATTCCAATGGATGAATTTTTTCCCCATGAAGCCCGTAGTTGCCTTGACGGATTTTCAAGGCTTTGTGAATTGCTAAAATTTCCGCCACATTAATCCCATTACATGGAATTGGAGATAAGAACATACACGAAGATATCCCTTCGAGTCTCACAAGAACTCCACCAATATAAGTCCCAATTAGATGTGGGTGCGTAGATGCATCCACATTCCATTTCATATAATTTTTGGAGAGAATCCAAGATGAGACATATGGGTCGAGAGGAGAATGATGAATGCGAGCATTCAAACTAGACCCGAGAGGAGACATCGGGGTTCCGAAGTACCCTCGCCGGGACTATGGGGAAATTCAAGTCCCACCCTTTGATCCACCATCCAATCAGAGAAGAATTAGGTCTTCACTTTGCTTGGTGGACATGGAAACTGTTGAAAAATACGGGAATTCCTTTCTTTCCAAAGCGACCATAAGATTATGAAGAAAATTGCCGCCTCAAACTCTATTAAAGAAAAGAGTTAATCAACGAGGATTGCCATTGAATGAATGCCTCACGAAGGTCTAAAGGAAAGACCCAAGATAAAATTCCATAATCAAGCCACCATAACCAAATTTCACTGGAAAAAGAGTAATGGAGAAAAAGGTGATTGGAAAATTCCGGGAACTCACCACAAAGGCACACAGCTGATTTCATTACTAGGGATTATACCCAATTTTACCAACTTTGCTCTAGTGTTTAATCCGCCAAGAACCGCGAACCACGTAAAGATTTCGACTCTATGGGGCACCAAATTCTTCCATAAACTCTTGAGGGTGATGAGGATTTGACAAAGGCTCGAGCCATTTCCTTCTTGAAAGATTTAACAGAGAAATCCCCATTTTTAATAGGAGTCCAAACAAACGAGTCATTTTCACTTGGGTCAAATGAAACTCGCTCCAAAACAAAAGCCAAATTTTCCCATTCCCGCAGTCTTTGGGGCGAAGATTTCTCGACCAAGAGAGAAGTCCACTCCCATTCTCGTGGTCCTTGCCAAAACCCAAAGGAGGATACTGGCCTATCGGGACATGGGCTTAGCCTAAAAAAGACGTGGGGCACAAAACTTTAAGGGCAACATCGCCCACCCAAGTGTCATCTTAGGAATTGGGTGTTGGACCCATTACCAATTCTTTTCGAATACATGTAGTGACAAGGCCCTTTGATGTTTTGTCTTTCAAGAGAAAGCAAAGACACATTGCTTTCCAAGGCCCACCTTTTAATGGAATTGAGAGATTTGATGGAATGAAGTTTGGACCATAGCCATATTTCTCATTGATCACTAATCTCCATAAAGCATTTGGTTCAGTGATAAACGCCAAAGCCATTTGAATAAGAGAGCAAGATTTTGGTGATGCAAGTTTCCCACACCTAATCCGCCCAAATCTTTCGAAGGCGAATTGTAGACCACGCTACAGCGGAAGATTCTTCCTCTCCAAAGAGCCACTCCAAAAAAAATTCCTTTTATTTGCCACTATCTTTTCAATTACACCCCTTGGAATAGGGTACAAAGACATATAGTATAGAGGAAGACTTGAAAGGAAGCTTTGATAAGAGCGAGGCGACCTCCAATTGAAAGCAAGCTTCCCTTTCCAAGAGGCCAATTTTTCTTTCATTTTAGCAATGATTGGATCCCATAAATTAATCCTCGAAGAATTTCCACCAATAGGCAAATCCTAGGTATATGAATGGAAAAGTTCCGCTTTGCAAAAGGAGAACACGGTCGCCTGTTGTAGCCAATTTTCCGGTTCATTCAAGCCATATAGCGAAGACTTGTGAAAATTTACTTGGAGACCGGAGGCCAATTGGAAGAGCATGAGAGTTTTTTTTGATATTTTGGAGTGAATCAAGATCTTGATTGCGAATATAATAGTATCATCGGCATATTGCAAGTGAGAAATTTTAGACCTTCCTTCCCAATTCCGATTCCTTTCCAAAGATTCAATGAAATTGCTTTGCAAATGACCAAATTCAAGGATTCAATCACAAGGTCAAACAAGAAAGGGTGAGAGGGCGTCACCTTGACGAAGGCCACGATGGAGCTTGAAAGGCTCCGGATGGAGATCCATTGATGAGGATAGAGGCGGAGGCGGTCATTACACAAGCACGAATCCACTTCCTCCATTGAAGAGGAAACCTCATCTGGGTAAGAATCCATTCTAGAAATCCCCATGAAACACAATCAAAAGCTTTATGGAAATCTAATAATTACGCCTAAATGCCGTCGCACGCATACGTGCATAAAAAGCTTCAGATAGAATATCATGTCGTGTTAGAGGTGCTCTCTAAGCTCTAACTCTTTAGAATAAGTAGCTTTAGCGGTTAGAGTTTTCCTTTGGCTATGTGCTAAGGGGTTAGAGGCTATTCAATAGGATGTATTTGTAGTAGTGTGCTATACAATAATGATAAAAAAATTTCATCCAATGCATTAAAATAGATAAAAAGTAGCTTCCGCACTTCTCATATATTATTAATTATATGAATATATTGCACATGCTCTCACATAAAAGTTCTATATTATCAAATATTGATTATCACCTAATATTTGCCCCCGCTCGACTATTATCGAATGACAGACTAACTGTAATTGGTTGTTGTCATAAAAAGCTAAATAAATGAAATTATTCACTGAAAATTTCTGTTCAATTTAACATATTGTTCCGCCTATTGTTTTGGCGCAAATCCATCTATCTGTACACATTGGTCCCAGTTGCAAGAACATACATTTTTGTTTCCTTTTTCTATTGTTCTATTGGGATGATTCGACACCGGAATGATTGCAAAATTCATTTTTTTTCTCCTAAAGAATAAAGATGAGATACAAATCATCTTGAACACTACAACTCATTACTGAAGCTATTTTTAATGCACTTATCATGCCACGAAACTAGTTGAATCTTCTTTTTCCTCACGAAACTATCGGGTAAAACCCAAACGATGCACTGAGTCTGACGTTGAAAGTTGAAAGTTGAAAGTTGAAATTATTTTTACTGCAGTTGCTCAGTGATAAGTTGATAACACTCGCCCAGTCGCCCCGTTATCTTTTACCTTTGACTTTGACTTCGACTCTGTACTACTTCTATACTCCCTCCATTTCGTAATATAAGCAAAGATGACGTTGGCGGTCGAACTTTCACCATTAATTACTCACAATTTATGCTGATAGAAAATTCTAAAAAATAATGTTATTATAATATTTTTCAAGACGAATCCAACTAGTATAATTTTTATAATTTTTATTTATCATATTATGAGAGATATTTGTAGTCAAAGTAAATTTTAGAAAGCGTGAATCGCCTTATATTTTAAACGATGGAAGTATTATTTTATATGAGAAATTTTTACGAATATTCCCTTCATATGAATTTATAATGCTTGTATTCCATTTTAAATGCCCCAAAATATTCTTCTTGTTTATCATGCTTCTATTTTTAAAATGGTGCTTTATTCCTAAAATACACTCATTAAACAATATTTATTCTTGTTTTATGCTCATCTATACTACTCCCTCCGTCCCATAATATAAGAGCTTCATTTCTCATTTTTCACTTTAATTAAGGAAAATGAAATGAAAGTAGTAGGTTTTCTCAAAAATATATTAAAGAAAGTATTTATTTGGTACTTTTATCTTGGAACTATTTCTTTATTTCTTTTTCCTTTAAAAAATAAAAAAGTAATAAATATTTCTTGGAATGATGCAAAACAATAAATAGGGGCACATATTTTGAAAGAAAGATAGAGGTATTACGAAACGTTTACGTAGAAATTAAGGATAATTTAAGATATGAAGCAAATTCATAAAAAACATAATAGAACCTAACATTTTAGGGCCCAAAAAGGAATGCAAAATCTTATATTATGGGATTAGGGAGTAATATATTGAAAGGCGTTATTAAGAAAGTCCACGCGCCACGTGGCACTCTCCCTTTGGTTGTTTCATTACATATCATCATTATGCACATTAAAAAAAAAATTAGAAACACGCTCCACATGAGATTCACCACGTGACCTCGTTAATATATTAAAAGTTCTAACCAATCAATAAGTTTATGCAACATTAGATGAAATTTTTTAACATGAAAATGTTAATAACCCGAGACGCCCCGAGACTCAAAACTAGTTTTACATGAAAAATTGTATCCACACGACCACATTTAATATTTGTAGATTCAATTCAAATACTCATCTCTTCAGTGCAAGTACCTATGTTTGCAATGCAACTACTATTAATATTTAAACCAAATGATAAATACTTTAATTCAAATGAAAAAATGATAAACAAGTATTATAAATTGAGACGAGACTACTAAAAAGTAATCCTTTAACTTCAAGGAAAGCATCACAATTCTATTACTATAAGGGTAATTTCAGAAAGGATCGAAACATGGATAAGAAAAGGTAAACAAATCAGGCATGAAGATTAAATAAACGATATTTAAGTATATTTCCATTACCTTTTTTAAAAAAAAAGTATATCTCCATTAAATCTTGCTTGAAAAGTCTTGATCACCACTAATGCTAAACTATGCAAGATTAAACTATGGATACGTAACAAGCTGTACCCAACCAGCTAAAAAATTAAAACAATTGAAGAAAATAAATTGAATTGTTCTTCTGTTGTGTTATTGTTAGATGATGATCAGTCTTTGCTATTCATAGAACATCATGCTGCTTACTAAATATTTCCCACATTCTCCTGTCCAAGTCCTTCTTGACACCAAATTTGAAATGATGTCCTTGAATTGGATTCAAACAATATTCACAAATTCTTGGGTATAACCGTTACACCATATTTTATGGTGTAACTATCCACAAACCACCGCTTCTTTTGTAAAATACTCAAATAATATGAAATAAATGACAAAATGACATAAAACTCAATGTCTTTTTTTTGTATAGTCTATGTCATTCTTCTTGAAATATATGTCATTATGCATGTTACATAGTAAATTATGATGTAACATATTACACCCAAGACACACTCAACAATATTTTGTGCGCCTTAATTAACCACCTTGACTTGCACCTTGGCGCAAGCTAGTACCACGTTGACTAATTTTGTAGGTCTTTATTGATGTCACAAATTGGACCAAAAATATACTGAGTCAAAAGGCCCTTTTGGTAAAACTAGCGGTCGTGATAGCGGGTATGTTTGTTGTAGTAGCGGTAGCCGTCAACTAGTAGTAGGCAGTCGCCGTTTAAAGTAGCTGTTTAAATAATACGGTTTTTTCACCATATACCCCGACAATTTTTTTTGAACCATATACCCTTTTCGAGGTTCCAAATTCACCATATACCCTTGACGTTTTAAAAAATACCTCAACCTACCCTTATGACTAACTAAGTCTAACACCGTTAGTCATTAACCCCTAATCCCCCTCTAACCCTAATTAGCTAATCTAAACTAAACCTAACTCTAACCCTAACCCCTAATCTAGTACCCCAACCCTAACCACCCACCCACCACCCCCTCCCCACCACCCACCACCCCGCAGCCCCCTTCCACCCACCACCCCTCCCCCACCACCCACCCACCACCCCGCAGCCCCCTTCCACCCACCACCTCCCCTGCCCCCCTCCCCATTCCCCCACCCCGCTAGCCCCCCCCTCCCCACGCCACCCCACTTGCATTCCCCCCCCTCCCCCTTCCCGCAAACCCACTCCTCCCCTCCCCTCCCCCTCCCTCCCCTCCCCCTCCCCCGCAGCCCCCTCCCCCCTCCCCCGTATACCCCCCCCTCCCCCGCAGCCTCCTCCACTTCCCTCGCGAAAATCCGTGCGCCGGTTCTAACTTCGCCTCTGGTTCTAACTTCGACGCCATAAGTACGACACCTTCAATGCCCTCCATCATCCGAAACTATCCGATTCAATGTGCTTGAATCGACGGTTAACCATGGTGGCGGAGGCGAGGAGCGAGAAGGAGAGGGAGTTTGTTTAGGGTTCGCGCGGCAGGGAAGGGGAGGGAGCGGGTTCGCGACAGCAACTGGGGAGGGGGTTCGCAGCAGAGGGAATGGGAAGGGGAGGGGGAGGGGGGTTCAAGCAGGGGTAGGGAGGGAGGTGGTGGTGACAGGGAAGGGGAGGGGGTCGGCGAGGAAGGGAAGGGGGGAGGTGGTGAGGGTGGTGACGAGGTGGTGGTGAGTGGGGTAAGGGGTGGTGGTTAGGGTTAGGGTCCAAGTTAGTGGTTAGGGTTGGGGCCCAAGTTAGTGGTTAGGGTTAGGGCCCATGTTAGGGAATTAGATTAGGGTTAGGATTAGGGTTTGATTTAGGTTAGTTAATTAGGGTTAAGGTAGGATTAGGGCCTAATGACTAACGGAAGTCTAACACCGTTAGTCAAAAGGGTAAGTCGATGTATTTTTTAAAACGTCGAGGGTATATGGTGAATTTGGAAACTCGAAAGGGTATATGGTGCAAAAAAAATTTGTCGTGGGTATATGGTGAAAAAACCGTAAATAATAAGTGTTTGGCAAAACTAGCGGTTGGAATTGAAAAAATACAATATTAGACATATATATTTGATTTATTACGAACTTAATTACAACATTTTTTTTAATTAGCTTCATAAATAAAATCAATGCTTACACCCCCTAAAAAAATCAATGCTTCCACATAAAATTAGAAAATCAATTAGTTTTCAACAACTACCGATCTGCGTCGTCTAGCTTTCCATAAACAATCTGCTATATGGTCACGAATTACTTTCATTTCTGTACAACTTCCCACTCCAGTTTCACCTTGTGCGATAGGCTGAACATCGGGAAGCTCAAATGACGGTATAAAGTTAGGATAATGCTCTAACACTCGAAAAAGAGGATCATCCGGTGAATTAATTCTAATGTAATTATGCAATGTAAATGTAGCAACAATAATTTGAATTTGTGTCTCAACACTTAATTGTTGCATTTTGGAAAGTATCTTCCATCTCTGCTTGAGAACTCCAAAACATCTTTCAATACAACTTCGAAGAGATGAGTGCCAACGATTAAAGGTTTCTCGATCATTTTTTGGAGGCACGTTTTGGAATTGAGATTTATGATACCTCAACTTCGGATATGGTACTAGATAACCTTTTCGATCTGGATAGCCTGTATCGACCAAATAGTACTTACCTAATTAGAATGGAAATTAAACCGTCAAATTTATTATAGTTTAGCACTATAAATATACCTACAATTCATAAATATTAATCTTAAGAAAAGATAGAAAAACACATAAATTAAAAACACACCTTCAGGTGGTTTGGAAACTTCATTTCTAGAGTTTCAATTGCATGAAGGAAAACACGAGTATCATGTGCCGAACCTTCCCATCCTGCTGATATAAATGTAAAGCACATATCAAAATCACAAAGCACCAAAACATTAAATGTGGGAATTCCTTTTCTTCCTCTATATGGCATCTGTAGGGCCTCCGGTATGCATGCTTCTATATGTGTACCATCTATACATCCAATAGCATCCTATATAAAAAAAAACACAGCATAAACCAACTTTAAGTATATATTTAAGCTAAATTATATACTAAAACAATGATAATATTACATATATACCTTAAAAAAGGCATGTATCTAGTATCAGTAGCTAGTTTAGTTGGCACGCTTTTGAAATCTGGATCGTAAGACCTTATAATATCATGTGCAAGACCTTTCACCTTTCGATTAGAAATCGAATTGAGAACTTCATGAATCGTCCTACTAATAGATTCACCAGAATGCTGAAAACGCTCAGAAAGAAGTCTATTTGAGACACCTTGAGCAAGAGCATACAAAAATATGCCAACTTTCTCATAAATGGACATGTTACGTGTAGATCTTAACCCATATTTTGACGATAAATCCTTACATAATCTCAAAAATAATTGTGGCTCCATTCGAAATGCATTGACACATCGAATAGGGTGACCGTTCAACACTTCTTTATCCACATCTCTCCCGTTATAGTTGAAGTCATGCATGGTTCTTTATGTATATACTTATAAAAATATGTGGTTATTAAAGACATTGTATATGCAATTGCAATCATAATTTTGCGCTTTCTTTCTTCATCGAAATCCATAGTTATGATGAGCCTGTCAAATATAAAAGCAAACCACAACTTTATTTATCACTAATAAAGGTTTAGAATAATAAAATATGAAATGAATTCCATCTTTAATTGATAAAAATTTAGAAACAAACAGTCCACAAATTTGACAAGTAACAAAACTCGAAATTTATTACAAGTAAAGCGAATGAAAAACTAAATACTACAGTAAACTAATTGTCTTTATTATCATATAAGCGTTGTAACCATATAAGCCTAGTTTCATCATCCTCCATGCTTAAGAAAACTTCCCTTCTAGTTGCATTTTCAATCACATTAGTAGCATAAAACCATAGATCACTGAGTTTCTCCAAAATATGATCGTCTATCATGCGATTGATGATCTTCATTGCAGTAGAGATTGTGGACATGGATAAATGCATGCTAGAATTAGTAGTTGAACTACTTTAACTCATTAGTTTAACACATTCTGTCATTTCACTAATTTCCTTAGCTAACATCGAAAAACCAGCCGATTACCTCCTCTTACGCTTCATTTGGACGTTATTTTGTGATGTTGTAGGTTGCTTTTTGTCCTTCTTTGAAGCACGAATGTCATTGGTTGTACCTTTAGTATTCATTTGTGAATTACTACCCAAGTTACCTAAAGTAGAATCACATTTTGCTTGTTCCACAAAATTTTGAAAGAAATTATCTTCATTCAATAAAGCATTAGTAAATTGAGAATTTCCTAAATAAGTATCAGCTTCAAGATTTTCACTATCTTCTCCCTCCAAATTTTCAGTTTTTATGGTAAGATCTTCAACGGAGTTCATAGAGGGTACATAGACATTCTCCCCTGTTGCATATGAATCTCCAAACAATTCTTCCCATTTTTTCTCCAAATCTAAGCTAACACCCCTGTGTCGAAACTTTTTGAAGCCTAAATTCTCCTATAGTATTAAAGAAAGAAAATTAAAGGATTCAAATTCATATATTATCCCACTAGTCATATATTTATATATGAGTGAACTTGTTTTAACAGTAACAAAAACACACCTTGATTTTTCTTTGCCACCATTCGTCTGTAGCATCAAATTTTCCTGAAATTGGATCCCATCCTAAACCAGTTTCCGATGATTTCAGTGATTTCCATTTAATCCAATCTTTTCTCATTGTGTCATATTTGTTCTTGCAGGTTTGCAAATTATTAAAATCGCGCTCGATTTTTTTTTCGACATCTATTTGAATATCCTTTCACTTGTAAAATGAACAACGACCATTGTTCTTAATAAAAAGAAGACAAACGTCGCATAAAATGATTGTCTCTTCTTCGCTCTACTTAAATACCTCTTTTGTCCCCTCTTTGTTACTAGATGAAGCCATCTACCATAATCACGAATACATGTATTATTTATATGTTGTAAAAATTTGCTATAATTAGTGATAAATACTAGAGAGTATTATCTAATGTAACAACTTAATTAACAAACTAGAAGATAACTATATATTGACTTAATAAAACTAGTTCAATGTGAACATGATTTATCTTCAACAATTTCATGCAAACTTGGAGGATCATGTAAACTTAACAAACTAGAAGATAATTACGATCATGTAAACTTAACAAACTAGAAGATAAGATATTACGATCATGTAAACTTAATAAAACTAGAAGATAAAATATTACGATAATACTCTCTAATATGTATTGGTATCTCTAGTGCACTCATAATATTGCGATAATAGTTGACAACTAGTAATATGTACTCGTAATATTTTAGTTTCCTTCTAAAACTAGATCACAACTAGGAAGGTGTGAATATAATAGATACTTGTATTACTCCTCATTATTAATGAAAGTAGTATTCAGTTAGACTTTAAACACAACCATTATATTTCGCAACACACTGATACAATACACATATAAAGACCTACATGGAAAAAAGCATTCTCATTGACTTTCTCCTTCCTCCTCACTCATTTACTCTTCTTGCACTTGAGCAACCCTTCTCTAACTCAACTACAAAAAGGTCCGTAGTGTTTGGGTATGGACGCGCAGCGGCGGAGTGGCATCAAGTTGTTTCGGGTGGCTTTTGTTAGAGGGAGGAAAATGGTTTTAGTGGTGGACTGGTGGTAGTAGTGGTGGTAGCAGACATATAAGCATATAGAGATCCCATATTCATGTTAAACAAGTCCACCATCTAAGCTAAACATCAAAATTCAAGAACAAAGAACAAAGAACAAAGTACCATATTTTTAAGAAAAAGAACAATTACCTCGTATTGGGGAGAAGATGAACAAGTTCTATCCTTGATGACCAGCGTGAATGCTTCTCCTCAAAATCTAACATATATGCAGCATTAAAAACACATATTAAATAAAAAATTTAGGAGAAAGCTCCATACTTTCAATGCAATTGAACCACACTATGAGTGAGAAAGAGAGGAAAAGTTGAGGGAAACAATGATCAATTCAATGGAAGATTTTAAGCTACTGTTATATACGTCTGTTGTTATATATAGATAGTACTGATGTGTTTCAAATTTTTAGAAAAGAATCTCTCCAAAATATCGGGAAAACGTTGGAGTGCAAGCTGCTTCAAAATATGTTAGTTTGTTAAGCAAATGAACGTTCAAATATTTTTCTTGATTTTTATTCCAGAAAAAAAAAACTGAAAATAATTAAATTGCATTGCACCGCTAATATCTCTCTCAAACGTTGAGGTAGGAAGCGTTTCTAAACCACTACCCAAACTCTACCTAAACCTTTACCCTTTACTACAAACGCTACTCGCTAAACACTCATTTTTTTCCTAAGAAGGCTTTTGACCCTCAAACCTCTACCTACGCTACCTCAAACGCTATCACAAACATGACCTATGCTAATACCACATTAACAAAACTCCAACAGACATGGTAAATCTTCAAATCAAAAACCAAAAACAAAAGGCAAAACTAGCAATTAGATTAAACGAGCTCTAAACAAAAAGCTTTTTTTAGTTTCATTTATTCTTCTATTACATATAATGCATATGCTAATACCACATTAACAAAACTCCAAATAGCAAAAAACATTGACATGCACTGACCATTAATCGCCGTCTCCATATCCCCCAACTGTAAAAAAAAGAAAGAAAAGGCCACAATCAATCAAGACATCTGCTTATTAATCGCAGACTCGCACTTATTGCACGGCTTCCCAACCTCTGCATGCATGACGATTTCAACGCCCTCAACTTCCTTTCACAATATAAAAACTCAACTACTACTTGTTTTCTCTCCTACCATCAAACCCAAGAAAAAAAAATGAAGATCTCTCTCACTTACACTCAAGTATTTCTTCAAGCCTCATTTTCAGCTCTCCTTCTTCTCTCCCACATACCTCCATTATCAATTCTCTCCCTCTCTTTTTCTCTACTCCTCTTTTATTCCATCTACTACTACTTCCTTAAACCATACCCTATTCTTCTCTTAGACTACTCTTGCTTCAAACCTCCAACCAATCGAAAGATTAATCTCGAACTTTCCGAATATTTCGTACGTAAGACTGGTCGTTTTTCTGATAAAAGCATAAACTTTATGCGTAATATTTACCTTAAATCTGGTTTAGGAGAAGAAACTTACGCTCCACCGTTTATCTTCCAAGGTCATAATGAAGCAACTTTGGATTCTGCATTGTTGGAAGCTAAAGAGGGTATGTTCTCAACCGTTGATTCTCTTCTTTTGACGGCTAAGATTAACCCTAGTACGGATATTGATATTATTATTGTAACTTGTGGTAGTTTTTCTCCAACCCCTTCCTTTACTTCATTATTGGTTAATCATTATGAGATGGGTCCCACTGTTAAGACGTTTAATCTAAGTGGGATGGGTTGCGGGAGTGGGGTCATCTCTATTGATATGGCTGCCCACATGTTGCGTGCCTCAGGAAGAAAAGTCCAAAATGCCCTTGTTGTGATTACGGAGAATATTAGTCTTAATTGGTATTTTGGTGAAGATAGATCTATGTTGGTTACTAATTGTATTTTTCGAGTAGGGTGCGCGGCGGCGATTGTCACAAACGATCCGAATCGCCGCCGCGACGCTAAGTTTCAACTAGTACACTCTTTACGGACCCATCATGGGTCCGATGATAGCTCCTACAAGGCTGCATTTCAAGAGGAGGATGAGGAGGGGAATACAGGAGTTTCACTCACTAAAGACTTGATTAGAGTTGCTGGACAAAATTTACGAGCTCATTTAACCACTCTAGCCCCACGAGTTCTACCATTGACTCAACTCGTTCAGTACGTGAAATCTGTGGTTTTATCGGTGTTAACACAAGGTGAGTCGAAGCCCATGGTTCCGGACTTTACAACAGCGTTTGAGCATATTTGTATTCATACAGGTGGGAAAGCAGTGATTGAACAAGTTGGGAAGGTGTTGAGGTTCAGTGATTCAGTCATTGAGCCAGCTCGAATGACTCTTCATCGATTTGGGAACACATCAAGTAGCCTAGTGTTTTATGAATTGAGTTATTTTGAGGCTAAAAAAAGGATTAAAAAAGGGGATAGAGTTTGGATGTTGGCTTTTGGGACTGGATTTAAAATTGGCAGTTTGGTTTGGAGGGCGTTACAAGATTCACAAAATGATCATGGTAATCCTTGGAATGATTGCATTCATAGGTACCCACTATAAGTCTTCGTAAATTATATTGGTAATTACATGAGATAATGATTGTAGGGAATTTTTTCCACATCAGATACAAGTGTATAAGCTAAGCTTTAACACTGTGTGAAATAATGCTTTGCAATTATTTTATAAATTTTATTTTATAAGGTTAAATAGAACTTTTTTTAATGTAAGTCAAGGTCAAATAGTTACTTTCATATCATGTAAAACTAGCTAAATAGTTAGGTCTTTGGATTAATTTTTTTTTTTGATGTACTTCATGTACCAAACTAAAATGAATGTTATAGGCACGGTACATGACTAACTTATAGTGAACCAAGTATAGTGTGGATTCTTTTTTTTTTCTATTGGGTGTTTTAGATTTGGAAGGAAGGAAGAAAAAAAAAAGAATTTTAGGATTGTTGTCAATTGTCATTATTATACTGGTGAAAAAGTCACGCAATGCGTGATAGTTGTGGTGTTTCTTTCTTTTTTTCCTTTTTCTTTAAGGTGTTATCTGTGGTGCTTCTCTATACGTTTGAATAATAATTAATGTAAATAAGTCAAGCTGGCACACCAAGATCCGAGCCCATGGATTCGTTTAGAAACTTTATTTTGAGCACACTGTACCGTTCTCAAATTGTCTACGAATTAATGAGTCTTGAGGCCGCCTTATTCAATGTCAAACGTTAGAACCTAAATTTTACCACGTTTGTATTCTTATACATCTATAATATTATTAAAACGTTTGAACAAATATTATATGCCATTATATCACCCTATTTCATACTTTAATATGGCATTTCTTTGTCTCTAACATGATATTTCTATGCTAACATGACGTTCTCTAGAAAGTGATCAATATGTTTACGTAAATTTAAATTGCTAACCTCTTATTTCAAATGTTTGATCTTACTAATTACTATCAAGGTACATCTTTTTTTTTCTTGAAGGGTCCATCAAGCTATATCACTATATGTGACCAAATTTCAATTTCAACAACTAATTAAATTCTAATGCATTATTAAAATTTAAATAATGAAGTTGCAAGAGCAATATTATTCGAGTAGTACCATTACATTATATATTATAAAAGCATAGGTAAATATGTAGGTCATCATAAATCGTCCCCTTGATATAGGGCCCTGTCATATGTGACATGTTATTTATTTGAACTTTCCTATGTTACTCAGAAGATATAGATAAAAGAAAATTGTAAGAGGTCTTAAACCCCTTACCAAACTTTGCAAGTTATTATCCAATCACCAAACACAAATTTTAGTTGCGACACATTAATGTCAAGTTGTATATTATCTCATTGAAAAAATAACAAGCTTCAATGACACAAGTCACACACCAATGTTAACAAAGTCATCAAATTAAGAGGAAAATCATGCTCATCAATTGCTCAATTTGAAAAGTACAGGCGTGATTATAGACACATATATCGATTTGAAAAGTACAGGGGTGATTGGGTGAATGAGAATTGCAAAGTACAGGGGTGAAAAGTGCACATGCGACAAACATGCTCTATTTGAAAAGTACAGGGGTAAATTTCATGATGTGAGTTCGGAGTGAATTTTCTTACTTCATTCAATGAGATATTATAATTGGAAAATGTAAATGCACATATATCTATTAATTGGATAGATAGACAAACATGTTAAAGGTTGGCTTTTTAACACATAATATCTAATGTTTAGGACCACTTCATTAAATCACAAGATTAACGGGTTCCTAAATCTGTTTGTCCAATTTATCTTATTAGGCATGATTAAACTAATTCGCACGTCTGACGAGTAAAATTTATAGTGATCATGCAATCGCAATCAAAAGGTGGGAAAGGTAAAAAAAGTCATAATCGAGAGATCATGAAAAAGGAGCTCGAAAGACTATACAACTATTTACAAATATTCACATGTTATATCGAAAGTAGATTGTTAGTAAGGAAAGAAAAGAAATTGGAATTGACTCTCAAGTTTTATACCTTTGTCGCCTGGGTCTTAGTTTACAGACGTCAGAGTAATCGTAAAGCTTGTAAAAGTCATGAACTTGAAAAAGGAAGAATGAAGATTCTTGTTTGTGTGTTTATATGTGTTTGTAAAGAGTTTTGATGAGATTTTGTTTGTTTAAATATGTAGAATATTTAAAGTCGGATTTCATTGAAATTCATTTTTTAAAACCGCGAAAAAAGTTCGATTATTTATATGGAAAAATGAAATTAGGGTTTCGAAAAATCAGTCGCGGAGCAAAACGGAGCTTGTGCATGGAGCTTGAGCCCCACGCAAGGTGGTTGCGCCCATTGTGGTTCTGATTTTGTAAATTACCTCTAGTTCGTGCGCGCATAGTGTTACGTCTAACACGTACTCTTTGTGTTTCAAGGCAGCCCAACTCGCTTTTGCCGAGTCTCATTGTATAAATTAGTAACTAGTTTATTATATCTTTATCAATCATTATCATTGAGTAACGGATAATAACATAAAATATGATTTTACAAAATTAATTTAATAAAAGATTTAGGAAAAATTGTCAAGAATAAGCCAATCTTTGGTGGTCTGCTCAAAATAAGTCAACAGTCGAGGGGTATTACAATCATACATTTCATTAACCCTGAATAATCAAAGATTATGAGGGTATCTACTTATAATGGGTTCAACAAGTAAACAACCTGTTATTGTAGATTACCGCTCCACGTGTTTATTTATTGGTTTAAAATTTTAATTTTAATTTATTTTCAAATATGAACTAAAAAACCTATCTCTTCCCTTTTTCTTCTCTCTCCTTTCCTTCACCCTATTCCCGTCCTCTATCCCCTCTCCCTGCCACCCCCTCCCCTTCCTATTCCACCGCCCCCTACCCCCAAAACCACCACCCCCACCCCCGAAATTAGCCCTCACCCATATGCCAACCATCTCAACGTATCCGATACGTCATTAGGAGTGTCAGCTAATTGGTCATAACTCGTTCTTTAAACCAATCGACGAACGACCAATTATGCTCAATCATCAACTCACGTTCATTCTTCAATGGATACCGAACACTAAGAACAATCATGTGCTCATCTAAGTAAGGATGAACTTGTGTCGATTTTCGAACACAAACAATTCGCGTTTTCTTTTCAACTCGCTATCAAGGCACAAAATTTTTCTCCCAATGGTACCATAACCATCAAGCCTTCCTTCATGTCTAGATTTTGGCCATCCAATTGCTTGTGCACGTGCTAAGTACTGACTTACATATTCAGATACTTCCTCCGCAACTGTTCTTTGGACAATACTTGCTTCTGGTTTGGCTGGATTCATCACTTTGCCCTTCAGAGTACCCATATATCTTTCAAAAGGCCACATATACCTCATACAAACGGGCCCACAAAGCTTAATTTCTCGGACAAGATGAATCATCAAATGAGGCATGATGTCAATGAACGGTGGTGGGAAGTACATTTCAAATCGACACATCGTCTCTATTACATCGACTTGCAAGTTATCTGGAGTGTTAGGATCAATCACCTTGCTAGAGATGGTCCTGAAGAAGAAACACAGCTTCGTAATCGTGTATCTTACTTGGGAAGGCAAAATTCCTCGGATTGCAACAGGTAATAAATGCTGCATCAAGATATGACAATCATGAGATTTCAAACCAACGAGTTTCAAGTCATTCAGTGAGACAAGGTTTCGAAAATTTGACGAGTATCCAGCAGGGACCTTTAACCTATGCAACGACTCACAAAAACTTGTTTTCTCCTTCTTAGACAAAGTGTAGCAAGCTGGTGGAAGATAATGGCGTTGTCCCCGCTCCAGAGGTGCTAGTTCTGGTCTGCCCATTTCAACCATGTCTTTCGTAACTTTAAGTCCATCATTTGTCTTCCCGGGCATATTCAACAATGTTCCGAAAATGGCATCACAAACATTTTTCTCACTGTGCATAAGATCAAGACAATGTCTGACTTCTGAACATTCCCAATATGGGAGATCCCAGAACTTATACCGTTTTTTGTATAAGTTCTTTGAGACACTTTTAAAGGGCTTACCAAACACTGTTTCAATATCCTTTACCCGCCCAGAAACCTCTTTTCCACGTAAGGGTACAGGGGCTTCTCTCATCTCCACTTTCCCATTGAACACCTTTTTCTTCTTACGAAATGAATGATCTAAAGGAAGCCATGTACGATAATGCAGGTATACATTCTTCCCACAATGATGTAAGCGCTCATCAATCATATCCTCATCACAAATAGGGCATACCTTTGCTCCTTTAATTGTATATCCTGACAAATTTATGTTTCATGCATAACCACGGGGCAGATTATAAATGTTCAGTAGAACCGGCCAAGTGCTATGCTGGGTACCTAGTGTGCCAAATGGGTTCATTCCATCTGTACAAAGTGGAGGCCTAAGATTTCGAGGCTCTTTATCAAATCCGGGAAATTTTCGGTCGATATTTCTCCATTGCGGGGAATCGATCGGATGTCTAAGCATCCCATCTTTCTTCCTCTCATCCGCATGCCACCTTAATAATTTAGCATTATTCACATCCGAAAATAAACCCCTAAATGTCGAAATGATTGAAAGATACCAAAGAACCTTCGCCGGTGTGTCTTTTTTTCTCACCACCTCATCATTCTCCTTTATCTTGTAATGAGACACTCCACACCTTGGACACTCAAGCAAATCCTTTTACTCATTTCGATACAAAGACACAATCATTTTGACATGCATGTATCTTCTCATATTCCATACCTAAGGGACACAACAATTTCTTTGCCTCATAGGTAGAGTTGGGAATTTCATTCCCTTCAGGTAGCAATTCTTGTAAAAAAGTAAGCAACTCACTAAGACTTTTATCTTTCCAACTATGCTTCGATTTCATATTAAATAATGCGAGGATGCCATATAGTTTAGTGAAATTATTACACCGCGGATACATAGGTTTGTCCGCTGCACTTAAAATACTATCATACTGTAATATCCGGAAACTTTAAACTTGCTTAAATTAAATAATAATAATTAGTGGTTAAATTTTTCTTTAATTATAATTTATGACTAAAATTTGTTACTCTATATCAAAGTAAGGATAAAAAGATATTTAGTTCTTTAAATAAATATATGTTGTATGTATTACAAGAATTGCAAATAATAACAAGTGAAGGTGAGATTAAATAATTACATTAGTAAAAGTAAGAAGAGAATTAATAAACAAATTAGTTACTAAAGCTTTACAAAGTACTTCTAATCAAATATTGGCTCAAATTGAGGGTATTAAGAATAAAAAGGAAAAGAAAAAGAGAAAGAAAAGATTAATAAAAAAAAAGGGGAAACTAAACACAACTACTGTTTCATTCTCCATCTCCATTTTTCCTCACAAGAAGACCCGACAATGAGTTTAAATTCAAGACTCAATTTTTATACACAATAAAACTCAAACTTCAATTAAAAATTCCAATCCAAACCAAACTCTCCCAAAATTCAATTTTTTTTCATCAATTCCATCAACACCATTCACAAAATTAGGAGCTTCAACAATGGCTATAAATAGCCATAGTTGCTCCACCATTCATCACCCTCCCCACCATTCAATACTTCACATCAATACCTCGTCGGAAAATTGCCCCGATTTCTGCCGGAAAACCGCCACCCAAAACACCCCTCAAAGCTTCCTTATTTTCGCACCACAACACTCTCTCTCCTCTGTTTACGGGTTACCCAACTCACACCACCACCGTCCACCGACGACCACCTTGCGCCACCCACCACACCGCCACCTACCCAGACCCGCGGCAACCCCAGCACACCCTCTCGTCCCCTCGCTCGCGTTCTATTTCTCTCTCACTCGCCTAGCTCTTTCTTCTCTCTCATCTGCTTGGTCTGCTTTCCCCTATTCGCTGCACGTACCGCTAGACCACCGTCGTGCCGCCGCCATCACGCTGCTACCTCCACCCTCTCCTCCCGCTGCTGCCGGAGCTCCATCACGACGCCCAACTTTCCTTCTTTCCTCCCCTGTTTTTCGTGGCTGCCCAGTGAACAGGAGGTATAGAATTTTACCCTTTAACGTTTAAGTTATTTTTGTTGTAAATATTTTGATTACAATCTAGGCCCAAGAACTAAATAGTAAGTTGAACTCTAAATGGGCTCAAAACTGATTTTTGTTAGTATGTACCTTAAACCATATTAATTCATGCTTTTAGTTGTTCACTAGTTGTTGATTAAGCTTTTAATAAAAGAAACCAAAAATTAATTTTGTATTGTAATAGTAATTGTCAATTTATTCTTGTAATTTGAAAATCGTAAATGAATATTATTAATTTTATGATTAGTTGGGCTACGATAACTGAATTTGTTTTATAACTTGTTGAAGATAATTAAATTGAATAATGTACATAGTAGTATAAATATATGTCAAGTAAAATTATAATCCTATAAATCAAAGTAACGTAAGTAAAGCTTACATATTGAGTATCTGTAACCTCAACAATGATATTAAATAATAAACGTAATCTTAATAACTAAAAGTCAAAATGTTAAAATAAAATGAATACTTATATTTTCGCTGCCCGATTTCATGGTTAGATTAAAAGGAAAGGATATTACAGCCTCCCCCGGGCTTTCAAGGTTATTAAGCAGGAATCGAGGTAACATCTATTGCTAACACCCACGATCCCCTTCGAAATGTGCTTGTGAAATGATGTTTATAATTATGTTAAGGATTTTGTGATGTGATTCTTTATGTGGATTGTGGGATACTTAAATTGTTTTCGAATAAGTTTCGTAAATGATGATCTTATGAGTTATTGATGCTCAAGTATGATTCATGAAAGATCCATGGCTTATGCCGATGAATGCTAAACAAACGAAACATGATAAATAAAAGTGAAAGAGGTTATGGCAGTATAATGTTACGCTTATCTACTTTATGGTCGTGCACGTACCATCGCACCCGCCGTACACCCAACAAGGGAGCCGGGCTCCTTGAGGGGTACCGCATGTTATGTTACTACTCTATTTTGGTGCGAGCGGTGTATCCAACAAGGGAGCTGGGCTCCTTGAGGATCATCGCATGGTGGGAGACGTCCCGCATGTCAATGCTCGCCAGTTATTACCAAACTAAAAGATGAAAAGATAATGGGAACTTATGAAGTTTCAAGATGCTACTTATAATTGTTCACCTTGCTATTATTTTATTATTGATTTCTAATGTGTTTTACTATATTCTCTTCTTCCTGTTTGCAAATAAAATGAATTATAATGAATTTACGTTGTTAGGGTAGTATGTTACTGAGCTTCGGCTCACGATGTTGCTTTTGGTTTTAGGTACTGATGAAGGTGACGGGATGGCGTAGAAGTGAGGATGGTCAACCACTTTACGTTTATGAAAACTATATTGGTTGTGTAATTTAAACTTATGATCACTAGAACATGAACTTAGTTTAACTATAACTACATAATTATTAATGTTTAGCTATTTATATCTATATAAGTAAGATGCTTACGAGTTTCCAATGATTATATTATTTTTAGTTTCATGAAGGAATGTTTGCCTTGTATTTTCCCGAACGAAAAATACGGCAGTAGCGCACCGACCATCTAAGTTCCGCTGCTAATGATGGATTAAGTAACTTAACAATGATGTTTAGAGGTCGGGGCGTTACACATACATATGAGGACTATCGGTTCCTTCATCCTCCAAATTGTGCAACATCTCATCTACCCTATCATTTTCATTATCATCCTCTCCTTTTTCGATTTCAACCTCAACCTCATCATCAATGGGATCAACATGCAAATCATCACAGAAGCTAGTGGAGCTCATACCCTGATCATAAAACTCTCCGTGCCATGTCCACCTAGTATAATTACTCTTAAATCCACGACAAATCAAATGATCCTTTATTTGATCCACATCACGATACCCCCTAGAGTTATTGCAATCAGAACAAGGACACAAGACTAACTTTGACCCATTTTGCGATTGATGTCCTAAAGCAACCCTGATAAATTCATCAACCACTTGTAGATATGTTGCCGAAATCTGATTACCATACATCCAGTTTCGATCCATATTCATACACTAGAGACACCAAACAAGAACATAATCGATCACATTATTCAAAGTGTCCTATCAAATGCAGTCATGAACATTTGGGTCCTTATCACTCCAACCTAACCCATCCTTGAGTTTCTCATCTCACTAGTGAATGAACGTTTGGTTTTCAATTCTAAGAAAAATCCGGCAGCACTTCCCTACAGTTCTCCAAGTACACGATGAAGATAGTAGGTGAACGATAAACATATGTACCCAGAGAACGCTTAGGGAAATGAGCTAGATCTTTCTTAGAATCGAAAATCAAACATCCATTCACATCCTAAGTGAGATAAGAAACTCAAAGACAGTCCCAAACCGGGGACTATTCAAGACTTACTCCTAATGAGTAAGCCTCGAACGGGTATCTAGGCCAATGATGCACATTGCAATTAAATAGCACAAACCAATCCATTCCTTAGATTTCCCTCCCCACCCCATTAAGGTATGTCCATATGCAATTGAGAAACTAACACAACAAATCCACAAATTCATAATTCATATATAATATGACAAGAATTTCATAAAAAAATCCATCAATTCATATGATTTCCCGACCCCCATATAGGTTTGTTCATAATTCAACATTATAGGGACAAATAAAACAAATCCACATAAAACAAAAGGTATAATATATATATACCTCTATTATGAAGGAGAGTAGCGAAGACAAGCACAACGAGGTGAGCTTGGAGCACAGGTAAGCCGACAAATTGAGGATGGAATGTGGCAACTACAGTTGGGCATTTACCAACCCAAAAAATTAAATAGTGATCAAAAGTCATAACTCATAAGATCAAAGTCATAACTCATAATTTATGATAACACAATGATAAATGACTCTCATTTATTATATTACCCATACTTAGAGCTAGCTACTTTACAAAGGTGACAAAAAACTAATTCAAACTTAACTGACAAACAATATTAATCTAACTCGATGTATTGTTCATAAGTAGTTAAAAAACATCATAGTTAAAGCATTAAAAAAACTATTTGTTATTTAAACACAATTTGAGCTCCATTATGATTCGAAAATTTTTCAGTAACATTTAAATGATACTTTAAACAGAATTGTAACATAACCTACATGAAACTAATTTTAATCTCAAATTTGATACAAACAAATTTAATTTGGAGTGAAAAAATACTAATAAAAGCAAGACTTACATTGCCAGAGAGAGAAAGTGTGCCGGCGAGAGGAGTGCTCCAGCAGCCGCGACGACCGACAAGGGTGACGAACGGCTGGGGCAACGAACGCGTGGTGCGGCGCGACGCAGTAAGAGGAGGAAAGGAGGAAAATTCGGCGATAGTGAGAGGGAAAGATGAGGACGTTCGCCGGTGTGACTGAGGAGACACTGGTGAATGTCGCCGGTGGAAATGCTTCAAAGGTGGAGCAAAAAACCAAGAGAGAGAATGAGAGTGAGGAGCGAAAACTGAGAGAGAATGAGAATGGGCAGCGAAAACTGAGAGAGAGGGGTTTAGAGTTATTCGTCGACGAGAGGGGATTCACCGGAGAAGCGACGGTCGCCGGCGAGAGTGAGGGAATGCCGGCGAGGGTGAGGGTTTGCAATCGCAGGAGAGAGAGAGAGAGTGAGAGTGCGAGTTTGAGAGTGAGAGTGTTTAAGGCTTCAAATAATTGTGCCATTGGAAAAAATAATATAGGCCTCGATCATCTGCGTCGGACGGGGCCCAAGGTCCGACGCAAATGACTTTTTGCATCGCACCTCAGCAAAGTGCGACGCAGATAGGGGGTATTTTAAGATGCGCATAGCTGAAGTCATGTGTGTCACATCACTTTAACAACGTGACGCAAATCATGGGATCCATCCATTTGCGTCGAACAACAGCAACATCCGACGCAAATCCTAAGCTCCTCCTAGCCACTAGCATTAATCATTTGCGTCGCTTTCTCATAATCATGCGACGCAAAGGGTCCTACCATTCATATGCTCTGATTGTTTGTGTCGTACCTTGTCTGATATCCAATGCAAATCGCCTCTTCCTGATCATTTGCGTCAGTTCTTCATGTATTCGACGCAAACAGACAGACGCGAATTATCATTTTTCTACTAGTGACAGCCCCCTCCTTCCTCCTTTACCCCTCTTACTCCAACCTCCTCCAAGTGAAGCCTCCTCCAAGGTTGCCCTCTCTCTCTCTCTCTTCTTCCTCTTCACTACCACAACAACCACCATTGTCTCCTTCCCCTCACAAGTTATTCTTGTTTTGCAATGGTGGGGTTCTCATGGGTTTTTGAGGGTGGCTAGGGAGGGTTTGAGTCTTGGTAGGGGTTTTCATGGGTAGTTTGGGCGAGCGTGGGGCCGGGGTTGGGTGACGGTGGTTTTCGGGCGAGGGTGTTGGGGGGGAGGGGTTACGATGTTTAGGTGAGAGTGGGGGCTAGGCAAGGATATATATTGCTGAGCTGTCGTGCTTATGCTAGCATTCCCCTACACCAACTGATTGAAGCACTGCCACATGGCCAATCTACATCAATAAGGGTGTTGAGTTATGATGGGATAAGGTGGTCTGGTAGTGGTGGAGTAATAGAGGAAGGAGAAAAAAGGTTTGGAGGACAGAGATTAGTAAAAAAGGAATAAAACAAAATTACCTATTGTTCAGGTGACCTTACCTGAGCCTATTAATAGCAGATATCCCCATAAGCTTTGATTATTCTGAGTTAATTAAAAGTCTGCCTTATTTTGAGCAGACATACAAAGGTTGGCTTATTCTTGACGATTTTTCCAAAGATTTATTTACAAACTCAATTAATAATCATGAATAATTAATTGGGATTATGAATTGGGTTTTCAAATTAAATTGGCTATAAAACATATTTTGGATTAAAAAGGTTTTGGGAATGGATTTCGATTGCTCTTCTTCAATTAATCCGGACCATTCAAAGTACATTTCATCATCGAGTGCTAAAAGGGAGACATATTTATGTGTCTACATTTTCCCTAGGGATGTATATATTTTTTTTACCTTGATCATTTTGAATTTTCCTATTTATGGCATTGGGGCCACTTCTTGTCTTCTTCTCTATCATCCAACTTCTATCTTTATTTGTATTAGAAAAAGTTGGTTGGGACCACTTTCTTTCTCAACCAATTGCTTATAATAAATTCATGTCATGAGACTCATTTCTCTCTCATCCCTTTATTATTTAAAAAATTATATTGATTAAATATGTCTCACTATTAACCCATGTGCAAAGAATCTCTCTCCCTCCCCCCTTCATTAATATTTGTGAATGATACCAAGTGAGCAAATAAAAAAAAATACAATTGGAGTACTTTCAAAGATGGTTTGCTTTATTAATATTGGTTAATTACTCTTTGTAATGAATTTTGATTAAAATATGACAATATTTTATAATGATACCGTAGTTAAAATAGTATTCTCAAACTATAAGCACAAAAGATTCATATCAAAGTTTAAAAAAAAGTTATATCTCATTTATAATAATATTTAATTACATGCGATTACCTGGGGCGTCGCCCAGGCCAACAACTAGTTACTCCTAAGAACGAGTTTGGATTGAGTTAAATAAAAGTGAAAGATGAGTGATAATGATAAAACAATGTATGAAAATGGGTATTATTACCCTCATTTGGGATAATTACATTACCAAATAGAAAATCTTGGTTCGTAGGTTCATTAAACACATAAAAGACTAATTTTTTAATTACATTTTTATTAACGCAATGATAATACATCGATCCTAAACCAATTATCTAAATTATCTGATTAGGTGTTAGAATAATTATTTAGGTCTTGTAATTAGCAATAATAAGAATGTGCCGTGATGAAAGAAATAAACATATAAGTATGGATATGAACATAATATGTAAAAAGAAAAACAGATTAGAGAAGAGGAATTAGAGTATATAAAAGAGCATTAATTGTTTAACGATCTACATCATGAAAAGTAGATTGTTAGTATAATAAGAAATAAATTGGAATTGACCATCAGGATTTATACCTTTGTCACTTGGGTCTTGTATAGCGTTTTGTAGGAGGAACAATCTTGAAGCTTGAATGAAAATTGAAGGTTCTTGAATATAAGTTTGAAGTATGTGAAGGAGTATTGTAGAGCAATTTCGTAATATGAAGTCGTGTGGAGATATGTCCCGAAACCAAATGAAACAAGTTATATTTAGGGACAAATCAGAAAAAACGGGATAAGATCTATGTTGTGCGGTGCAATGCGCGGCTCGCAACGGCCTTTGCGTGTCATAGTTTTACTGACTGTCTCGATATTTCGTGTGCGCACTCTAGTGCGCGGGACGCATAAGGATGCGGGTTGTGCAACCGCATATCTGACCAGATTTTATTAGTTATCCGAAATTAAAACATTCTTTCCATCTTGCATAAAATAATATAAATTAAATTAAAAAACTAATTATCATAGATAAAACCTTATTTTTCATAGTATCTTGTAATTTAGAAAATAAATATTAAAATACAATTATCAAGAATAATTAATTGAGCTTTTCGATATTGGGCTTGAAAATACAATTAATTATCATCAATAATAAATTAGGTTTTTAAGTTGGGCTTGGAATTAATAAGAAGACTGACAAGACTCGATGGTCTTAAAACAATTTTAGGCTTAACTTTTCAAATTGCTCTTTCTTTGGACCGAATCAATTAGGAGGACAATATGTTTCATCATTGGGTACTAAATCAAGATCCACGTTCATGAAGGAGTGATGAAATAATAAAATATGAAACAATACTACAATTAATTCTAATAACTAACCTTTTCCTTTCATAGGTAATAACATAATACGCCACAGATTAATACAACGATTATTCCAATAACCAACCTTTACCATTCATGGGAGATAAATAATAAACTTGGTTAAGAAATAATTAACTCCCTTTACATGCTTGTATCAACAATCCATACAAACACATAATGAATAAATAATCACATGCTTCGACACAAGAGTCACAAAAATATGTAATATTTTGTTGCAAACAATCTTTCCTAAGAAGTATCAATGTTCCCTACGCATGATACTAAGTTCCAAAAACAATTCTAGTACATGATACTATGTCCAAAACACTTATACATACACGTATCTTGTATAAACTATCTTTTGTGCCACTTTCAAACACTCACTCAAAAAGTATTCTTCTGCTGTAAGCTAAGTAACAATGATTAGTTTATAATCCACCACTAATAAATTTACAGCAATTTAATAAATATTTAAAGCCTTCCAAAACCTTTAAAAACGCCCTTTTAAACCTTAAAGTTTCAGCATTTTAGTCTATAATAACAATACTAATGATATCCTCTTCAAAAACCCTTAAAAACCATCACTCGACTACTTTAAACATCATAAAGACTCCATTCTTTAAATCTGAATTTTCAGAGTAAAACTACCATAAAAATAAATTCTAAAATTATAATATTTATATTTAATCTAAACATGTGATCAACAATAACAAAAATAAAAAGTAATAATAATGACAATAATCTTTGAAGAGAAAATCGAAAATCGAATAAGAAAAGATGAATAAGAAAACAAGAAAAAGAAAAGGAAAGAAAGAGAGATCTGCGTGAAGGAAGGGGGAAGAAGAGGGGGCTGCAAGGCGGTGATGCGCAAGCGTTGGAGGTGGCTGCAGAGGGCCTGGCGGAAAGGAGGGGGAAGAAAGCAAATCATGTGAGATGAGAGAGAGAGAGAGATATATATATATATATATATATATATATATATATATATATATATATATATATATATATATATATATATATATATATATATATATATATATAGTGCCGTGAGAGAGGGGAAAAGGACCGGAAGAGAAAATTAAGGTTTTGCAGAAGTGAGAAGTATGGAATCTTAATCCCTATTTATAGATTCTGGTGCCTTACACCCTATTGAAATTAGGAAATCTAGGCCTATTAAATTCTTTTAATTTTATTACAATATGCAATAATTTAGTAAACTATAGTCAAATAAAGCCAATATGTGACAAACTAATTTATTTGGACCTTTAAAATAGTCAACGTAACCAATTTCCTCTTTAAAAAAAACATAAAATACTTATAAATACATTTTAAATTCACTAAAATATATTTATAAAATCCATAAAAATATGGGGATTACATAACCTTCTTCGAGTTTCGCAGTAGTATTCATCTTATCCAGAATCTTAATTACTTCACAGGGATTACATATAAATCAAGAGTATCGTGGCAACTTTGCTTTGATACCAATTGTAATTCTAAATAGAACACGACAAGAAATGGGTCAACAGACTATGAGCAATGTAGACACATAAATATGTCTCCCCCTTTTAGTTAGCAGTGATGCTACATACACATTAATCAGTCCGACCCGAAGGAGAGCAATCCAAATATTTAAAATCCAAAATCATTTTAAGGGTCTGAGGTCCATTTTCAAGATAAGATGATTACAAGCTCGATTTTTAAGAAGCCCAATTCATTATTCTTAATAATTAATTAGATTTTTAATTTGTTATTAAATAGATATTCTGTATTAAATAAGTTGATAAAAATAAATCAGATATTAATCCTTCTAGATGGACAATATCTGTTTTAAAGTGATAATGTTTCTTAAAAGATATTTAAAAAAAATTATTTAAAAATAAAATGAAAATCCGGCTAAGTCGAAAGATTGCGTCTGACCACCCGTATGCGTCAAAATTGACCATCAACAGCTTATAAAACCAGATAATCGTAAAAACCTCTATGTCGACGCAAGCCACCTGCGACGCACGTTGTCTTTTTATCCGTGGCTCGATTTCCGAAACCTTAATTTTGGTTTGCCTATAAATACCTCATATTTTACCCAATTTTCAAAACGTTGCTTCAAATAATATTTTGATGAGTGACATTTAGGGTAGTATTTGGGTTATTCTCTATGCTATTTTCTCTTATTTTTATCTTTCTAAACTTATAGTTCTTCTAATTATAGTAATTTTATTAATGGGCTAGTTTAGTTTTTCTAATTAATTTTGTTTTTTTTTTCGTTTAACTTACTCTTATATTTATTAATTTTTTATCCTATTTTATTTTGTCTTATTTCTCCCTTCGTGTTTTGATTTTGCTTGTAGTTAAGCGTTTTCGAATTATAATGTGCAACATTTATATTAATCATGCAAAACTTATCCTACACCTCACCCCATCCTTAACCAACACCACACAAGCAGACCATAACCCCACTTCACCACATACAAAGAATTTCCATCAAAAACAGAGAATTTTCAGAAAGTTTGAGCGAGTGGTGATGGACCTAGGAGCGGGCGTTCTGAAAATATACCAAGATATAACCTAGCGGCACGTGGGGCGGTCATCAATTCTTGATATGAGATTGCCACCATACACCATGATTCAATGGCAGAGATTGAGCAAGGAGAAGCAATGTTGATTTGGAAAATCAAGTAATCAACGACCACGATTGAAAATCGAAGGATGATGATGAAGCACTGCGAAGCAGAAGCAGGAGTACAAATGAGGTGGTGAAATAGGTGCAGTACGCTGCGAAGCTGAGGATTTTTCCTTTGTTTGACCGAAAAACGGAGCAGCGACGAAGACAAAAAGAAAGGAGGATTCTGATGTGTCGGCAGATCTTGTAGGAGACCACCTACTTTTAATAAAAAATTAGGCAATGGCTCAAGTTCAATATTAAGAAGAGAACGAATAACCTTCCAGAATATGGTGACTAATTTGATCTATTTAGTGGCTAGTTTAATCCATTCAGTTATGTCATTCTTTAATCCATTTAGTGACTAGTTTAATCCTTTTAGTGACTAGTTAAATCCATTCGGTAAGACTAAAGGGTTATTTTAAAAAAATATCTGTTGTAGTTCTAGATTCAGAGGGAAACAAAGGAAGGAGAAGAGAAGCGATAACTAGGTAATTATTGTGAGATGTTTAGGAATAGTGTTGGACTAGGTGAGATATATATAATGAGCTTGTTAGGAGAATGTAGACTTGGGGTTTGTCTAATTTTATGTTAAAATTAGACCGCCTATTCTAATAATTTTTAAAGTTGTTTCGGTTTTGTTTTGTTCTTTTTTTTATCATTTTTTTCCTCTTTTTCCTTTTCAACCCTTGTAATTCTCTTTTTTCTTATTTCATTTTTTTTATTTGCTTTGCTCCCCTTTTAAACTTTTACTCATTTCCTTTTATAGTTTACATTTTTTCTTTTTTCTTTTCCATCTTTTCCTCTCCTGAAGTCCTAACATCTAATTCGTTCGATTTTTTTTTCATTTCCTTTTTTCTCTCTTATTCGTTCTTTTTTATTTAAAGTGTTTTATAAATATCTTTAACCCTCAGTTTTTTTAGAGGGCGAAAAGTTACTACTCACATTTTTTAGTTTTAGAATGGTTTTAGACTTAAAGATGGTTAACCTCCATATTTTACTTTAGAGAGAAAAGTGAGAAAATCAATGAAAAATGAAAGATTTTGGATAATTATTTAGTGACAAGAAGTTTTCTATTCATCTATCAATGAGCATTTTTTTACCATTTCTCCTCCTTCATTGCTTATTTTTTAAATGTTTTCACTAGATTAATTGTTTATGCTTAGTTCAATTATTTGTGTTTTTTTTTTGTTTAATTTAATGCTAGATAAATGTTTATTATCATGTTATTAGTTGTTATTCTCTAAGGTTCAGATTTTTATACTTATGGAATAGTTAGTGAGTTAGAATTTGAGTGAAAACTCAACTATGATTGATTTGGACGTTGGAGTTTGGATTTTGGTGATTTTGCATCATCAAATTATTCCATACTTGTTGAATTCATTTTTGCCATTTGAGTGTTGATTGATTCCTTGGAGTAGTAGTAGGTTGACAAGAGATTGTGACCTATCCTTGACTATTAGTTGACTTAAGACCTCGATCCACCCCGGGTATGTTAGCATAGAATGAGAGTTCATGCTTATTGCCTTAGGGAAATTACTCACGCGTCGATAGATGGTTGGATTTATTAATGGAGTCAATGCTCATTTATGTAGTGTTTATGCGTTATCATCGTTATTTGATCCTCTTATGCTTGATTAATAATGGTTGTATTTGACTCCTTTAGGCATATTTTTATTGCCTAAGTGGATGGATACAAATTTAATTACCTCATTGAATAGGGTTTTAGTTTTGAGATCCGTTTAAAAAAAAAAGTTGCCAACAAGTCTGTAAAGGAAGACTCATAAACCTGATTGAATTTTGGGAAACCATAGGGACAACTTAGGGAATTATCTAACGTAGATTTCCCCGTCATGGCTTCATGATTGGTCAATGAATCAAAAATAGAGTTCGGGGGGCGAGGGTACAAATATGAACAGGATTCTAATTCGCTCATTGTTGGCCTTCACTTAATACGATATATGTCCTAGTTTTATGCAAATAAACAACCATGCAATTGATTTCAACACCCAAGGTAAAAAGATCAATCTAGGTCGGTTTATTAAGCACATAGAATAATGATTTTTTAATGACATTTTTATTAATGCAATCAAAGTACAGGGATCCTAAACCAATTATCTAAATTATCTAGTTAGGCGTTGGAAAATTTATTTAGGACTTGTAATTAGCAATAATAAGCATGTGCGGTGATGAAAGCAATAAACATTTATGTATATGAATATAATATGTAGAAATAAAAATAAAGAAGAGATTAGAGAAGAGGAATTACAATATACAAAAGAGTATGAATTGTTTGATGATCTACATCATGAAAAGTAGATTGTTAGTATAATAAAAAATAAATTGGAATTGACCCTCAGGATTTACACCTTTGTGGCTTGTGTCTTGTATAACGATATGCAGGAGGAGCAATCTTGAAACTTGGATGAAAATTGAAGGTTTTTCAATATAGGTTTGAAGTGTATGAAGGAGTATTGTAGAGGAATTTAGTAATATAAAGGTGTGTGGAGATATGTCCCGAAACCGAATGAAACAAGGTCTATTTACAAAATCAACTTCTATAAAATGGTTTTACGGGATTCGGCCAATAATTGTTTTGATCATGGGATATCATTGAGAAATAGGAATTTGTGTTATCAAAGGATTTCTCGAGATTATTTTTTAGTATGAAATGAGTCAATCATCCACTTTGGTATCTTATGAAACAAAAATGATGATATTGTTCCTCCATTGATTAAGAATTTCAATTTTTGGAAAGTATCATGATCATCCAATAAGAAGGCTTTCCATTTTTTCAAATGAACGATTTGAAGACCTATTGATTTTAACAACGGATTGTAGAGTGGATCATTCGGACCTTTCAATGGAAAATAAGTAAAAAAAGGATAACATCCGTGTTGCATGGAGTGATGCGCAACACGCAACAGCCTTTACGTGTCTGACTATTGCTTATTGTCTCGATGTTTCGCGTGCGCACTCTGGTGCGCGGGGACGCATCAGGATGCGCGTTGCGCAACTGCAGATTTGGCCTGGATTTATTTATTATCCGAAATTAAAAGATTTTTTCTATCTTGCATAAAATAGTATCATTTTAATTCGGAAATCAATTATTGTAAGGATAAAACCTGATTTTTCATAATACTTTTAATTTAGAAAATGAATATTAAAAATAAAATTAATTAATAAGAATAATTAATTGGGATTTTAGAGAATGAACTTGAAATTAAAATTAATTATCATCAATAATTAATTGGGCTTTTAAATTGGGATTGGAATAAATAAAAAGATTCTAAGTTCTTAAAACAATTTTGGGCTTAACTTTTCAGTTTGCTCTTCTTTTGGACCGAACCAATTAGGATGACATTATTTTTCATCATTGGGTACAAAGTTTGGGATACATAATTATGTGTCTATATATAGAAGCCCCACTTTGACTGAGATGCGTGAAACCGAAAGTCAAAGTAGTTTATGTTGGGATGGAGAACAAGTTTAGGTGTTCTGCAATCTAGAATTGGTCTATATATCGCTCTTTTTTGAAAAACAAGTTAGTCTATAAGATGATTACTACAAGCATTTTGATTATAATGTAAGCATATAAATGCAAACAACTCAGATAATAATGCACGTAATGAAGCAAACATAGACTCTCGAAGGACGCATGGGACAATGTGTAAGGTTAGGGTTATGTAAAGCTAGGAGGAATAGATGGATTGATGGAAATGATATGCAAGGTCGGGGTTATGTAAAGCTAGATTGAACTGGATTGATAGAGATAGATTGATTTTGAAAATTATTTATATAAAAATCGGGTTCCGCAATTGAATCTGCATACTCTTCGCGAGTTTGATTTGGAGGAACCATACCACAAATATAGGAAACCCCCACTTCAGGGAGAAGGAGACTTTGGATCGAAAATTAAAAAACGTTTAATTTGTGACTTACATAGATGTAGGTGGGAAAAGGCTTTGACTTGGCTATGTTCAGACTCAAGTCTATATCGGGATCTAGAATGAGCATGCTTCTGAATTCTAAAAAGTCAAATCATGTGACCTTGATTAATTTACTTTTTTTAAGCGGTTGGACCTCGAGATGAGGATTTCTACGTATCCATGCGGAATCAGACCATTCTTAGTTCTTGATCTGATGTGTATTTTTTTGTGCCTTAACTATTGCCTAGGCTGCCCTTTCGGGTTTTCAAACTAGCAGGCTTGAACATACCTTAAATAAGGAGTTAGGATTGCTATGAGGGATTCAAAAAGTTTGAGGTTTAGGGATTTGGATGAAGGTTAATTGAATGGGCCAAGCTAACGATTATGGCTTTGTATTTTATGGGCCAAGGTAAAAGATTTATGACTTCTTTTTATTTGAATGCCAAGGTAAAGTATTTGGCCTTTATGGATTTTAAAGTATTTTGATGGATTGAAGGGTTTGAAATGAGGGGTAAAACTTGTGTGCAAGCCCCTTGTTTGACTTTTTGCCTTTGACTCTTTCTTTTTTCTATGTTTTTTACCTTACTTTTTCTTGCTCTTGCTTTTGCTTCTGAATTTTATTTTTGTCTGGCATTGGTTTTTTCTTTATTATACTAAGACTTGCACACAAGTATTTGTGGTTTTCGATATTAGAAGGTTTGAAGGCTATTGGTGGAACTTTGATTTGAAAGGATTTTTTTGTAAGGATAAGGAAGATGGTGGTTCATGGATTTGTCTGCACGAAGATGGCATACATATTTTTATTTATTTGCATGAAGATGCCTTATAGATGTGATGGCTTTTGAAATGATGCAGGGAAGAAGGAAAGAACAACTAATTCAAAGCATATACATTTTTATTTTTGTTTTATTTAATTATGTTTTAGTCAAGCTTATTTAATTTGCAAAATGATCAGATTTTCATTCAAATTCAAAGCATAAATAATGAAAGGCCAATGAAAATATAAGGAAAAATTATCAAAAATAATCCGAAGTTTAGTCGGTCTTTCGTTGTTAATCCCAAGTTTTATTTATTCCAGGTAAAAGCCAAGTTTTTATGGTTCTTTCTCTTATTCATCTCCTCACATTGTTAACCTACTATAGCATATTAAGAAGGTACGCTGGCTGGGCCCCTCTTTTTATTAATAACTTTTCTAATACAATATTTAACCTTTTTCTTTGACTTTTTAGTCTTATTTCTCACTTACTCCTTACTTCTTTGTCTCCTTTCTCCCTTCTTCCATTGATTCATTTCTCTGCTCCCTTTTCTTCGTTGGCTCCCTTTTTTTTTCTTCTCCGCATTATTCATATGCTCTAATTAGCAAAAATACAAGGACCACAATCAGGCTCTTCATCCACTAACTCTAGTTGTAAAAAAAGCCTTAATCTCTCCTGTTCTTGCGGCTTTCCAGCAAAGTATAGAACTCCAATTGTTGTTTTCCTTAATACACCCCTATGTCTAAATTATAAAGTAACACCTACCATTGCAAGTCAGTAACCTGATCAGTATCACCAAAAAAAATACATTCGACCTAACGCACAATTACTCAAATCCAACAAGAACTGATTAAACAATCTCAGATAATTCGATCTCACCAAACGTGAAGAAAAAAATTGCAACTTACAAGCACAATTCAACCACTAAGGGTAATCAACAGCAAAACAAATTACAAACAAACATCAACAATCAAGCACATAATTGCAAAAATTTAAGAACTGAAAAACATTTAAGCACTCACCAAAAGCCCTACTTCAACGTTGTCGCGAGTCCAAATTTGCAAAAGTTAACCTTCTTAATTAGTCTAAAGTAAATGACCAACATCCTTCAATTCCAATTAATAGAATAAAGAAAAAAAATCCTGCCATTGATTTCTAGTTTGAAGCTGAATAGTCGATGATGAAGAAGAAAGTCAGGTAAATCACTTTATTGGCGAAACTTCAGATTTTTTTTGACAATTTTATTTATGAGAACTATTAGCAGGCTAATAAATATAAACTCCTAAATGACATTTGACAGGAAGGAAAATGAAGAGTTAAGGGAGGGACTCTCCAAAACAACCTAGAAAAGTAGAATCAAATGACTAAGCCCCCTACGTTGTTTCTGACTTTGGCTACAGGGGGAACTGCAAGTCTTCCATCTTCAATCATGTCCCGTACGACCTGCATGCTTTGAGGTATGGCGTGGCAATCAGGTTGGGTTGGGTTGGGTCGGGTCGGGTTCAGGTCGACCCGACTTCTATTTCGGGCTAATTACCGCCATCCCTAACCCGATCTGATTTTTAATTTCAGGTCGGAAATCATAACTTGAACCAGACGTGACATTTTTCGGGTTGACCTCAAACCAACCCAACATAACCTGGTTTATAATTAATAATTGCAATAATTATACATTATAAAATTAAAGCACTGCAAATCCTAACTTCAAATGCCGATCAAATTAAATATTCAAACTTCAATGCCATAAATTAGCCACCAACTTCAAATTAAGAAATGATCTTAGCCCAATAGAAGTTTATAATTAGAAAACAGGTGACATAAGTTATAAAAGTCGGGATTTCTAAACCATTTCTCCAAATTATCTGATTAGGCGTTAGAACATTTATTTAGGTCTTGTAATTAGCAATAATAAGCATGGTGGTGATGAAAGCAATAAACATTTAAGCATGGATATGAATATAATATGTAAAAATAAATATAAAGAAGAGATTAAAGAAGAGGAATTAGAATATACAAAACAGCATGAATTGTTTCATGATCTACATCACAAAAAGTAGATTAAAAGAAAAAGAAATAAATTGAAATTGATCCTCATGATTACCTTTGTCACCTGGGTTTTGTATAACGATCCGCAGAAGGAGCAATCTTGAAGCTTAGATGGAGATTGAACGAAAATTGACGGTTTCTGAATATAGGTTTGATGTGTTTAAATGAGTATTGTAGAGCAATTTCATACTATGAAGGCGTGTGGAGATCTGTCTCAAAACTGAATAGAATGAGCTCTATTTATAGGGAAAATCAGAAAATCGGGATAATATTCGTGTTGAGCAGCGTGCAAGCGCGATGCGCGGCACATAATGACCTTTGCGTGTCTGAGTTTTGCTGACTGTCTCGATGTTTTACGTGCACACTTTAGTGTGCTAGACGCATCAGAATGCGCGTCGCGAACCACTGATATGACGAGATTTTGTTTGTTATCCTAAATTTAAAGATTCTTCTTGTCTTCACGAGTTGAAAAAACTTTAAATGACACAAAAGAACAGATGCGGTTCTTCTAAAACCGGATCCGTTAGTTAAGTATTTTTTCAACCGGATTAATTAGCTTATTTTTTTTAAGCCCACACCTGTGAAACCCTTCAGCCCACTCATTTTTCATCCTCTCATTTAATCTTCCCTCACACTTCCACATTTCACTCTCACCCTCGAAACCCACCACTCCTCATGCTTCCTACCTCCTACCTCTCAAATATGTTATTTGGGCCAGATTTTTTTTACGCCAAGTATGAGTAGAGCCTATACATGGGAGTTTATAGGTTGGAGTTTGATTTAACAAATTATACACAATGTTTAACCTAGAGGACTTAAAAGAAGCTCTCCCTTTTTGTCTGGTTAATTACTTATTTCATTAAAGTCACCTCAAATAATAAAGGAGGAAGTTAAGCTATTCGCAACTGAATAAGTTCCTCCCAAAACTCTTCTTTTTTATTTACTTTGGTAGGTACACAAATAAATATGGCAACAAAAGGACAAATTCACTTTAGGATATTCAATTGAACAAGAGATAAATCATAAAAGAGTTAAATATTTCAGACACTTTAAACGGATTGGTATTACAATCCTTCCAAACTAATCACACCCCTCATGAGAAACCAGAAGATGGAACATAATCTAGGTATTGAGAACCACAGTTTTAGCACATGCAAGGGTAGGGGGAACTTGAGTTTTAACTTCACATACCATCAAGATTTTAATCTTGTTGCTAATAAAAAATCTCTAGATTTTGATAAAGCACTTTTCCTACTCCCCCCTCCCTTATGTTCCAAAAGCAATTGAACTATTTGAAACAAAGAAACAAGCATATTACATATTGTTAATATCATGACTCACATGACAAGAACTGCTATTTCATGCCTCTTCCTCTTTAGGGCTTAGGAGGCACCATCTTCCTCCATGTCTTTGATCCTTCTCTTTGGACCAGTCTTAGAGGAGAGTTCAATACTTGGAGTATTGGGTCTATACCCATATTCTTGTTTTGCTTGACTATTGAGTTGTCTCGGTGAAAGAGGGTTTTACGCATAAGAATTTAGCTCCTTAATCATGTCCATAACGGAATATTCGAATAAAAGAGTTTCATCTTTAAAGTTGTGCTCATTACAATCAAGGAGAGGGTTCTCAACGAAACACTCGGATAAAGATACTTATTAGTATCCAAAAGATCGAGAAGGCAAATACCCGAGTAGGGGCCGATCGAGGTATAGGTGGCACCGGCGCACCAACGCAACATCACCTTCAACCTTCTTAGACAAAGGTTCAACAATTACATGAGAGCCTAGATGGATATTGGGGGAAGCCTTATCATCGAAAGATTCATCATAAATAAGATAGGTAGCATAGTTAGCTTCCATTTTCCTTTAACATAGGCAACATAAGGCCAGGAGGGACTTGCTTGCACAACTTTCTTTGGACCTTCATCCATAAATTCTTTAAACACAAAACCTTTAGTGGGGGTTAGGGAGAATACTAGTATCTTTACATTTTCAATCTATTTCTAAGAGGTACGGTGTTTGTAGTTTTCTTAGCAAGATGCTTGGTTCAATGATTATCTTGTCCAGCAGCCTTAGGGGTTGTCAGAGACTTTTCTGCTTCGGATTCTTAACAAGCTTAATGGAGACTTCTTGTTTTGGGGAAGTAAGTAAGGGACAAACATCAATAAGATTAGTGGACTTACCGCAGAAGGAACATCCAATGAAAAAGTCCTAATACTAGTTTATGTAACCATGAATGAGATCCCCCATTCTGCTTAATTACCTTAGCAAACTCAACCATGGGGCTTCGAATGTCAACTCTAATGCAAGACCTCGTAAACCCGATCTTATTTCTCAATGATGATCTTTGATCCAGCTTGATAAGAGCACCAATATCCTTAGAAGATAATAAATTGGCAATAGAATCAAATTTAAGAAGGAGCTTGGGGATTCTAACCCATAAATTCACCTATTTGACCTCTGCTAAATAGGCATCAAAGGATGGTCTCCATGGATATAGAACAAAGAAGTCTCTTTGAATGTGCCATGGCCTTTCACTCTAGACAAAGCCAACTCTTGTGATTAGCAAACCTTAACATGATCCAATTATTACCCATCTTCATATAATCTACATCACCTTTGACAAACTTCCGATCGCCTTAGTGCGAGAGATTATGGTACGCAAGTCAAGGGAAATAGACACCATTTTCCCAATATGGTAAGACTTGGTAAACTCACTATATCTTTCTGCAGTAGGGGGAGATTATCAAGAATAATGGACTGAGGAAAACAAGGAGGGGGAGAGGGATCATTAACAATAGCCATAGGGGGGTTTTGTTTTCACTTGGGGGTAATCTGGAACTTCAACAAGGGGAAGGGGTGCTTCACAACTAGTCACAACATTAGTGGAAGAAGAACTTCCTGACTCGCCCAAATTAGGGTCAGGGTTTGAAAAAAGAGCAACCTTAAATTTCGTAGAATTTTCCATAATAAATATTAACAAATTGGCATAGAAAATGAAATCAGGGACATGCAACAACTTAAAGAAGAAAGGAATTTCTAAGTGTGGGTGAATGAGTAACCTGATGTCCACATTTATAGTGGAAAAGAAACACTTTCATAACTGATTGATCTCAACATATTGGGAGCGACAATAGGACTAATTAATTCCATCATAATAAATGTTGGAGTGGATGTAATGATACCTTTAGGGATAAATAAAGGTATTAGAAGAAGGTGAGAATAATCTTCTCGCAGCGGTCTTCATCTCTAAGAAATGTTGACCACTCCACAACATTTTGAAAAATCCCCGAACACCATGAAATCTAACTTGCATTTAATTCCCTCCAAACCCAAACTCTAAAAAGTTATAAAAAAGAAACAAAAATAACCACTAAAAGGGTTTTTTCTCCATGGTGAAAGGGCGATTGCTTAGGTCTTAAGCTAACCGTTGCTTGTCGTCGATCGGTCGCCGGAAAAAACCCCAGCTTTCTCTGCAAACTAATCAAGTCAAGGAAGGAAATAAAGAGAGCAGTTCTGTTTCGCACGCTAATGAGGCCAATGTAACAGTAACTCGTGAAGTTGCTGGAAATACCTCACCTGCAATACAAGCTGCCATTGATGCGATTAATGAAGCCTTTAAGGCTCATAAGTCTGGGGCAGTGGTGAGTCCTTCTGTTTTGACAACATCGAAGGAAAAGCCAGTGCAAATGGAGGTGCCAGAGGTTGTACCAAAAGAAATTGATGTTGGAGCTACTATTGAGCAGAATGATTTGGGTCCAGAGATTCCACAAGAGAAAGGAGGAGCTGCTAGACGATTGGAGCTTACCCCTGTGACCAAGTGGTCTACTATTGCAGCAGGGAAATCTCTTACAGCTAAGGGAGCCTATCTCAAGTTCATTCCACCAGTGGTAAAGGAAGGTAAAAAAGTAGCCCAACTCCCTCAATCTAAAGTTGATAATCTTTCAGAAATTTGGTCTACTGATGTAATCTTGTATGTAGTAGGGCAAACACCATCTATTGGAGCTATAACTAGATATGTTGAGCAGTCTTGGAATCATGTGTCAAAGCCTAGAGTCTTTCTTCATGATAAGGGGTATTTTATCGTCAAGTTTGCAAGTGTTGAGGATAGTAATGAAATCCTTTATGCTGGACCTCACATGATGAATAGTCGACCTATGGTGATTAAAGCCTGGACTCCTGATTTTGACTTTCAGAATGAGATTCTAAGAGTCATTCCTTTGTGGATTAGGCTCTATAATTTGCCGTTAAATTATTGGGGTCCTGAATATTTGAGCAGAATTGGGAGCATGATTGGCATTCCACTCTATGCTGATGAATGTACTACACATCAACAGAGAGTTACTTTTGGTCGTTTATTAGTTGAAGTTGATGTCACAAAGGAGTTGCCTAAGACTATTAGCATTGAAGATAGTCATGGAAAAGTTACAGAGCAGAGGGTTCACTTTGAATGGGCTCCCCCCCTATTGCAATAAATGTCACACTATAGGGCATGATTGCTCTAAGAAGAGACCTGTCCAAGTGAATGAGAAGCCAACTGCTAAAACTACTCAAAAGTGGGTCCCTAAGCCTACTTCAGAGAGTGTTGGAGCTGTAGTGCATAATCCGAGTGGTGATAGAGGAGCACGTTCGGAATGCTAACCAAGAGGTTGGTGGTCCCAAGCATCAAGAACCGGTTGTGGTGGGGCCGCTCCAACTTGAAATTTTCAAGGACAAAGGTCAGTAGTAGTGGTTACGGGGCAAGGTGATGTTGGGTCTTCTAAGAGTTCCGAAGTTCCAACCCCGGAATATTGTGACTAGAGGCCAAAGAGGGAAAGAAGTAGGCCGAGATGGAGGGTCCAGGTATTGTCACTTATATGATTGATGATGCTGGCAGCAGCACCTTTACCATTTCACCAGGATAATGTTTGTGTGCACCTGGAATGTGAGAGGGTTGAATAACCCTACTAAGTTAGGTGAAATAAAAAGTTTCATGGGGAAGCATAGTACTTCAGTGATAGCTTTGCTTGAGACTAGAGTTAAGAAGCATAATAAAGATAGAGTTATGAGTAAGTTTGGTAGGAAGTGGAAGTGGGATCACAATTATGATAATTCTGATAAAGGTAGGATTTGGCTGGCTTGGGATTCTGCTGTTGTGGCTATCCAAACTAGCTACAAATCTGAACAGTTGATTCATTGTATTGTGAGGGAGAAGTGTACTAGTATTCAGTGGGATTTCACTATTGTGTATGGTTAACACACAGTTGAAGACAGGATAAGTTTGTGGGTGGAGTTAAGCACTATTGAAAGTAATATTACTTGTCCATGGTGCATAATGGGAGATTTTAATGTTGTTTTGACCACTGATGATAGAATTAATGGTGCCCCTGTGTCCAATTATGAGACACAAGACTTTGTTAATTTGTTGAATACAACTGATCTTAGTGAGTATAAAACTTGTGGTCATTTCTTTTCTTGGTCTAATAAAGGTATTGGGGATGCCAGGATTTGCAGCAGGATAGATAGGTGCTTAGTTAATTCTCATTGGTTAACTAGGTATCCTAATTTGGTTGTTGAATATCCGAATCTCGAGATCTCGACCATTCTCCAAGACTTTTTGAAGTGGTCTCATAATGTTTCAAGTAAAGGTAGGCCTTTTAAATTCTTTAATTACATGGCTTCCCATGATGATTTCATTGCAATTGTTGAAGATCAGTGGCAGTACTATAGCAACAGGGGTAATATGATGCAGGCTATATGGTCAAAGCTTAAAAAAGTGAAATTTCAGTTGAAGAGGCTGCATAAGAATGATTTTGCTAGTATTGAAGCAAGAATTTCTCAAGCTAAGGATGATCTTCAGCATGTTCAAAATCAGATTTTGAGCAATCCTGGGTGTGCTACTCTGCATCAATATGAGAAGGAGTGTATTTCTGGTGTTAATTAAATTTTTACACATAGAGGAGTCTGCTCTCAGACAGAAGTCTAGGATTCAATGGCTGAAGCTTGGGCATTCCAATACACAATTTTTCTTTCATGCTATGAAAGAGAGATATATGCAAAATAGTATTGAGGTGTTGTTTACTGAAGCTGGTGATAAGCTTATTCAGGCTGGGGATATTCAGCATGAAGTCTTAAGATTCTATCAATCTCTGCTTGGGACTGCTGCTCCCAGTCTTCCTGCTGTTGATATTTACATTATTAGAGCTGGAGCACAAGTGAATGCTACTGATGCTGCTTATCTTACTCAAGCTATTACTCATCAATAAATTGATGATGCTTTATGGTCTATTGATGATGCCAAGGCTCCAGGTATTGATGGCTTTAGTAGCCTCTTTTTTAAGAGATCCTGGCCTATTATTAAGCATGATATTTATACTGATGTGAGTCAATTTTTTGATACTGGAGATATGGTGCCTGCTATTAAGTGTACTTTGATCACTTTAGTTCCTAAAGTTAACAATCCTTCTCTTGTTAAGGATTTTAGGCCTATAGCTTGTTGTACTGTGTTATACAAGATTATAGCTAAAATCTTGACTAATAGGATGCAAAGCATGATAACCACAATCATGGTTTATGCCTGGAAGGAACATTTCTGATAATATCCTTTTGGCTACTGAGCTCATCAAAGGTTATACCACTAAGAATATTTCTCCAAGATGCATGCTTAAAGTTGACTTGAAAAAGGCTTATGATTCAATTGAATGGACCTTTCTTGAAATTGTTATGAGTGAGATTGGTTTCCCTACCAAATTTGTGAAGTGGGTAATGGCTTGTGTAACTTCAGTTTCCTTCTCCATTGTTATTAATGGTGAGCCTTGCAAGCCTTTCCCAGCTAGGAAGGGATTGAGACAAGGAGATCCTATGTCTCCTTTCTTGTTTGCTTTGGGGATGGAGTACTTATCTAGATGTCTCCAGAAGCCCAAGTGTAATTCTGATTTCCATTTTCATCCCAGGTGTGCAAGGCTTAGCATCACTCATCTAATGTTTGCTGATGATTTATTGATGTTTGCTAGGGCTGATATTAGTTCTTTACAACTGCTTTTTAATGCCTTTACTAAGTTCTCTCATGCTTCTGGGCTTGAAGCAAATTTGGACAAGAGTAATATTTACATCACTGGGGTGGATATGGCTGTTAAAGATGTTCTTCAATAGGTGGTTAGTATGCCTCAGGGGACTTTCCCTTTCAAGTACCTGGGGGTACCTCTTTGTACTAGGAAGCTTTTCTATCATGATTGTAAACCTCTGATAGATTAAACTATGGCTAGAGTAAGACTTTGGTCATTTAAGAAACTCTCTTATGCTGCCAGACTTCAGTTGGTTACTTCTATATTGCATGGCTTTCAATTATATTGGTGTCAGATTTTTATCATGCCTAAGAAGGTTTTCAAAGAAATTCAGAGCATTTGTAGGGGTTTTTTATGGACTGGTCATAGTGACAGCTCTAAAAAAGCTCATGTTGCCTGGGAAACTCTTTGTTTGCCTAAAGTGTGTGGTGGGTGGAATATCAAGGACCTTGCTTCTTGGAACAAAGCTGCCATTGCTAAGCATTTTTGGGCAGTTTCAATGAAGCAGGATAAGCTCTGGATTAAGTGGTTGCATGTTTATTATATCAAACATCATAATGTTCTTACTATGGATATTCCCAATAGACTGTCATGGTCTATGAAGAAGATCCTTGCTAGCAGGGAGATGTTCATTGAGAATCAGGCTCCTTTGACTTTCTTAAATGCCCCTAAATTCTCTTTTAAGAGGCTCTATTATATGGTACAAGGTGATCATCCTAGGGTCATGTGGAGAAGAATCATTTGTAATGTTAAAGCTAGTCCCAAAGCTCTTTTTATTACTTGGCTGGCTCTTAATAGGAGACTAGCAACTAAAGATAGACTGTGTGCTTGGGGGGTGATTGCTGACAATAGATGTGTTTTCTGTCATACTGCTAGTGAGACTGTTACTCACCTCTTCTTTGAGTGCCCTACTACTGCGAAGATTTGGAGAATCTGTCAGCTGCAAACTGGAGGTGCAGCTATTCATAGAAGTTTTGCTGATGAAATTGATCATGTACTTATCAAATGCAGAAGTAAAACTCCTCAGGCTCAGCTTTATTGTCTGTTCTTTGTTGAAATAATTTATCAAATCTGGATAAATAGGAATGTTGTGGTGTTTGGTAGGAATGCTTTTGATGTTATAGCTAGCTGTAAGCACATTATCTTTAAAGTTGCTTGCAGGTGTCCTGAGCATATTAGGCATTTGCTTATAATTTGAGGTTTGTGTGGTATGTGTGTTAGACAAAAATATAAATGAACAAGGGTCACAAGATAACAATCTTCTAGGCGTGGATCACTTTCCCAAAAGTAATATTCTGACCCTAATCGTAAAGCACGGGTTCACGGAATTCACCTTCGAGATACAAAGAAGAAACAATAGTGGTCACGCTTACTATGAGCACTATTAAATGAAAATGAGTTTGTGAGATTTTGTAGAGATGAAGAATTTCTGATTTTTGATCTTTAGAGTTTGTATGCAAAAAGAGAGAAGTTGTTTTCTCAACACCCTTCATCATATGAGAGACCTCATATATATAACAATGCTACAACGCTTCAGAAAATCCGAAACATTACATTGACAAACCGTCAAAACATGCGAAATAACGCAAAAAGTAACAAAAGACAGAGTCATAGTCGCGAGTCGCGACTAGCATCGCGAGTCGCGAGCTCCAGCCTGTCACGAGGCGTGACAGTGGTCGCGAGTCGCGACCAGCCTTCCCTCCCAGTCCAGCTTGCTGCTGCTGGGTTCGAGCAAGCTATGCCTACTGCCACCGCGGCGGGGTGCGAGCAAGCCAAGCCCACTGGTCACGAGCATGATGCTGTCCCCTACTCGCATGTTATATTACATATATTGTTTGAGTAACGACACCATTACCAAGTGACTCAAACTATATATCATGAACTAAACTAACTTTATACTCTAAATCTCCAACAATCCTCCCCCATTTAGAGTATACATAAATAGTTATTGCACAAACATCATCATAACAAAACAACCTCATGCATAAATGAAAGTGTACAAAGACTTGAACTTCCACTTAGTATAATACACATTCCAAGCATTCGTATCCAAATGGTGTCGATAAACGATTGAACCATTAGCAACACATAATGAAAACTTGAAGATATTACACACACAAGATTAACTACTCATTTTCAATATATACTTGACACTAATTAGCCATGTGTCCATATCAATTCATAAGTGCATCAAAGCTATGCCTCACTAGCTCCTTGAAGCGGCCAAACTTCGCACTTACATAGGTAGATCTCTTAGAAAAGCATGCTCCTGTGACAAAGCACAATGTCAAGAGACCTATTAAGATTAAACATCCTCTTAAACCATCACAGATTTAAAGAACTTTACCTTGGATGATTATATAAGTTCTTTCAATCATCAAATAAGGAAATTAATCTTATTGAACTCAAGACCCAACGTCTTATTGGGTGTTAAGTTAAGATTCCCTCACTCGTGATTACCAATAGGCACCAATCCTAAACCGATTGCCATCCTCTTTACCGTATCTCTAGCTAGCGCCTTGGTGAAACAATCTGCTAGATTATACGTAGTTCTCACATAGTCAACAGTGATAGAACTATCTTTGATAAGTCCTTGGACATAACTATGTCTCACACCAATGTGCCTTGACTTACCATTATACACTTGACTATAAGCTCTTGCCAATGCTGCATCACTATCACAATGTATAGCAATAGGTGATATTGGTTTTGGCAACAAAGGTATCTCAAACATGAGATTCCTTAACCACTCGGCTTCTTTGGTTGTCGATGACAGAGCTATAAACTCCGATGTCATTGAAGAATCCGCAATGCAAGTTTGTTTCTTGGAAGCCCAAGATATCGCACCTCCCCCAAGGAGGAATGTCCATCCACTTGTGGAGGAATGATCTTCTCTATTAGAGATCCAACTTGCATCCGAATACCCTTCTAAAACCGAAGGATATCCACTATAGGACAAACCATAATCCATGGTTTTCCTCAAATACTTTAACACTCGACGAATAGCTTGCCAATGTTCCATACTAGGATTACTAGTATACCTACTTAATTTCCCTACCGCAAATGCGATATCCGGCCTAGTACTCGTCATAGCATACATCAAACAACCTATAACCCCGGGCATACTCAAGTTGAGACACGGCATTGCCATCATTTGGCAATAATTTTTCACTTGGGTCCATAGGAGTTGAAACAAGAGAGCAATCACTAACATTAAACTTCTTGAGCACTTTCTCGATATAATGAGATTGTGACAAGATCAATTTTCCATTGTCTCTCTTAATTCTTATACCTAAGATGACATCCGCCTCTCCCAAATCTTTCATGGAGAATTGTGAAGATAGAAAAGATTTTGTACACTCAACTTGTGACAAATCCGTTCCAAATATCAACATGTCATCTACATATAGACAAATCATGACACCATTACCGTTGTCATCAAATTTGCTATAAACACACTTGTCTCGAATTATTCAATTTGAAACCATTAGACAACACAACCTCATCAAACTTTTGATGCCATTGCTTAGGTGCTTGTTTTAGCCCATACAAAGATCTAATCAACTTGCATACTTTATGCTCTTGACCTTTCACGACAAACCCTTCCTAGGTTGTCGCATGTAAACCTCTTCCTCTTGTTCTCCATTCAAGAACGCCGTCTTGACATCCATTTGATGGATCACAAGCTTATGAATAGCCGCAAGAGCTATTAATAACCTTATAGTGGAGATTCTAGCAACGGGTGCATATGTATCGAAATAATCAATACCCGGTTTTTGTGAGAAACCTTGAGCCACCAAACGGGCTTTGAACTTATCAATAGTTCCATCTACTTTCATTTTCTTTTTGAAAATCCATTTACACCCTATTGGTTTACACTTAGGAGGTAAATCAGCTAAAACCCAAGTGTTATTTCCCATGATGGAATCCATCTCATCATCAATTGCCTCTTTCCAAAAAGCGGCATCTTGAGACCTCATAGCCTCATTAAACGTTAAAGGATCCTCTTCCACATTAAATATATATGGAAACTTAGTCACTATGGAACTCCTTGATCCTTCAACCAAATATACATGAAAGTCCGGGTCGAAAGATTTCTCTTTTCTCGCCCTTTTACTTCTCCTAGGTTGTGATGATGTTGATGCAACATTCTCATCAAGAGTTTGTTCATCAACTTCTTGATCAATGTTGGTTTGATCAAGTCCATTCCTTGATCAATGTTAATTTGATCAATTGCTTGAATATTGGTATTGGGAGTAATATCCTTTGGTCTAGGAATTGATGAATATCGATTTTCATCAAAAATTGCATCTCTTGACTCCACAATAGTGTGAATTGACCAAAAGTCATTTTGTTCTATAACATAGAACCTATAGGATTTGCTATGAAGAGCATACCCTATAAAGATGCACTCAACTCCCTTTCACCCAACTTTTTACGTTTGGGTTCGCGCACTTTTACAATTGCACGACATCCCCAAACCTTGAGATAACTCAAGTTTGGTTTTCTTTTATACCAAAGTTCATATGGGGTAACCTCGTTCTATTTCATTGGAACTCGGTTTAAAATATGACAAGTCATTAACATAGCTTCACCCCAAAAACCATCACTTAAACCCGAATAGGATAACATAGAATTTACCATTTCTTGCAAAGTTCTATTCTTTCTTTCGGCTATACCATTTTGTTGTGGTGTATAAGCCGCTGTAGTTTCATGTATAATGCCTATAGATTGAAAATAACTCGGATCATAGAATTCACCACCCCTATCGGTTCTAAATCGTTTAACTTTGTCACTTAGTTGTAATTCAACTTCAGTTTTATAGATCTTAAACTTATCAAGGGCTTCATCCTTAGTAAACAACAAGTATACATAACAAAACCGAGAATAATCATCAATGAAAGTTATCATGTATTTCTTGTTCCCTAAGGAAGGAGTGCTATGAAAATCACATAAATCACTATGCACCAAATCTAGCAATGAAGTATCTTTTTCCACATTGTTTGGAAAAGAATTTCTAGTTATCTTTGTTAACATGCATGTTCTACACTTCTCTATACTTGGATCAAAAGAGGGAATCAAATCATGCTTAGACATGGAATACAACTTTTATAGTTAACATGACCAAGTCTATTATGCCATAGAGAAGAATTGTCATTGACAACAAACAAAGTATCTTTCAAAGCATTAGAAATACTAAGTTTAAACATGCTATTACAAAGATAACCAAGTCCTACAAATGTACCACCCTTAGACAATATAAATTTATCAGCTTCAAACACCATTTTAAAACCTAATCGATTCAAAGTAGCACCGGAGACTAAATTTCTCCTAAGTTCCGGAGCATACAATACATCTCTTAAAATAAGAGGCTTTCCGGAACTAAACATTAATTCTACTTGTCCTACACCTAGAACTTTTGCCGTAGAATCATTTCCCATGTAAAGAACTTCTCCATTCTCAACCTCCTTGAAAGTCTTGAATAGAGACCGCTCCTTGCATACATGTCTTGATGCTCCCGAATCGATCCACCATGAACAATCATCCCGTACACAAAAAGATTTCGGAAATCATACACACAAAATTCGGATTTGAATTAAGTGAAACTTGTGTACACATACCTTGCTTGGTATGGGTTTGGCTAGATTCGCCATTCCCACCATTCTTTTTGTTCATTTTCTTCTTCCAAATGGTGCAATCCTTCTTGAAATGACCGGGCTTTCCACATTCCCAACAACCTCGTTGAGCACCTCCACCAAACTTAGGCTTCTTCCCATAGTTGCCTTTGGTGAAATTGTTAGCCCTCTTCTTAGGATTAGAAGACTCCTTTGATTTACCATCCTCCACCATGTTAACGGTGGAAGAATTAGGATTGACATCCTTTTGTCCATCTTGGACCCGAATGCCCTCTTCAATCCGAAGATGAGCACCCAATTGTTCAACATTCATATCGTCTTTCTTATGCTTAAGGGAATTTCTAACATCCTTCCAACCGGGTGGTAATTTATCAATTATAGAAAAAACAACAAAGGTCTCATCCATCACAATGTTGTGTTGCTTAAAACTCCCTAAGATTCTTTGAATTTCATGGAATTGCTCCATTACCGACCTAGAGTCTATCATTTTAAAAGCATTGAAATTACTAACAAGAAATTTCTTACTAGAAGCATCTTCGGCCATGTATTTACTTTCTAGTTCTTCCCAAAGAATCTTAGCGGATTCAACAAATTGATAAATATCAAACAAAGCATCGGACATACCGTTAAGGATGTGGCCACGACATATATAGTCATCATTCTCCCATTTGCTCCTCCTCCGAATTTCTTCAACAGTTTCATTTTCCCCTTCCTCGGGTTTGGGAGTGCTCAAAACATACGCCACACTTAACGAAGTGAGAAGGAAATGCATCTTCTTCTGCCATCTTCTAAATCCAACACCTTCGAACTTGTCAAGTTTGTGAAAATTTGCAGACATTTCACGAATTGAAGTCATCTTGCTATTATATTACTTTTGGATTGTTAGACAAAAATATAAATGAACAAGGGTCACAAGATAACAATCTTCTAGGCGTGGATCACTTTCCCAAAAGTAATATTCCGACCCTAATCGTAAAGCACGGGTTCACGGAATTCACCTTCGAGATACAAAGAAGACACAATAGTGGTCACGCTTACTATGAGCACTATTAAATGAAAATGAGTTTGTGAGATTTTGTAGAGATGAAGAATTTCTGATTTTTGATCTTTAGAGTTTGTATGCAAAAAGAGAGAAGTTGTTTTCTCAACACCCTTCATCATATGAGAGACCTCATATATATAACAATGCTACAACGCTTCAGAAAATCCGAAACATTACATTGACAAACCGTCAAAACATGCGAAATAACGCAAAAAGCAACAAAAGACAGAGTCATAGTCGCGAGTCGCGACTAGCATCGCGAGTCGCGAGCTCCAGCCTGTCGCGAGGCGTGACAGTGGTCGCGAGTCGCGACCGACCTTCCTCTCCCGAGTCCCGACTTGCTGCTTTTGGGTTCGAGCAAGCTATGCCTACTGCCACCGCGGCGGGGTGCGAGCAAGCCAAGCCCACTGGTCACGAGCATGATGCTGTCCCCTACTCGCATGTTATATTACATATATTGTTTGAGTAACGACACCATTACCAAGTGACTCAAACTATATATCATGAACTAAACTAACTTTATACTCTAAATCTCCAACAATGTGTTCCCCTGAGTCTGTTCAGGGTTGGGTGTGGGCTTGTTTGGGGGTGGTTCCTTCTCCTAACCCCTTCCTAGAAGGTGGGGGGAGGAGGTTCTCTCCTGTTCTTGTCCTTTGATGTAGTCTTAGGTTGTATCTTATTTTTTTTTGGTTATCAATAAATATTTTAAATTGCCAAAAAAAACCCAAACTCAAGCAAACCCAGCTGCCTTATACTTAAATTGCAGTAAATAAACCCATTTAATCCAATTAATTGATTGTTGGGAGGCTTTGAGGAGATTTTTCGGCTTCCAGCTAACATTAACCCAACTATTATGTTTTTTGCTTAAGCCAGCTTATACGTGCGTGGCATGTTAGTGATTCTATTTATTAGTTGACATTCTAAATAGTGTGACATGTGTTATCGGTAAAGACAATAGACACCCCTTAAGTTGACTGGGGGATATTATACAAGTCATTTTGTAAGACTGCATTATCATAAAACCATGGTAAGACAACATCATTTTGTTCTCTAAAAGGGTCACTTTGTAAGTTAGATGGATCACTTTATATGTTAAAGTAGTCATTTTTAGATAACGAGTCATATTACACCTTAAAGGAGTCACTTATATATATATATATATATATATATATATATATATATATATATATATATATATATATATATATATATGTGTGTGTGTGTGTGTGTGTGTGTGTGTATGTATGTATATATATGTATGTATGTATATATATGTATGTATGATAGATTATATGTAGAATATGGTAGATTAGAAGTATGAAGGAGGATGAGTTTTTAGTTCTATTTTTTGTTATTATAATGATATTGGAGAAAAGTCACGCAATAATGCGTGATGTTTCAGTGGTGCTTCTCCATAGGTTGGAAATAAGTCAATAAGTCTAAGATTGCACATCAAAATCCTAGTGCTATCAATTTCTTTGGACAACACATTTTCAAAGCACTGTATACTCAATTTGTCAACGAATTAATGAGTTTTGAGTTGTGAGGCCCCCTAGTCAAATGTCAAACGTCATTACCTAAATTTTAATTCCGTACCTAGCAACGACGAACCTCTAATATTCATAGATGTCACTTGCTATGGAGTGGATATCATTAGAAGTTTAAAACTATTATCTTTCATCTTATATTATGATACTTTTTACATTACCAATATAATATTGAAAGCAGCTTTGTTAAATCAAGGAAAGATTATATGTTATCTTATACTCCCTCCGTACTAAACTATTTTGCTTGTGTTCCATTTTTGGTGTTCTAAAATGTTCTTCTTGTTTTTCATCTATCTATTTTTGAAATGGTACTTTATTCTTGTTTTACACTGTTGAAGCTATGATGTATAGGACACAACACATGTGATCAGTGTCCCACATTGATAAAAGAAGAGACATGTGTTCACTTTATAATGCAAAGGGGCAATTCCCCTTATTGCCATGTGGTTTTAAGGTGGAACTTTCTTTGTCTTGTGAAGTGGACTCTCTCTCCATATAATGGGCGCGACCCAGACCCATATTTAATATGATATTAGAGCGAGGCCCATAGTTGAGACTGTTAATTTACTCTGGGCCAATTGAAAAATGGACCTCACATGTGAGGGGGAGTGTTGAAGTTATGATGTATAGCGAATAACACATATGAGTGTCCCACATTGATAAAAGAAGAGATAGATATGGGTTCACTTTATAATGCAAAGGGACAACTCCCCTTATTGCCATATGGTTTTAAGAGGAACCTTCTTTGTCTTAAGGCGTTCCTATGAAAGGAACGGTGCCACGTGGCACTCTGCTCAAGCTTCTAATACACATGTTTATAATCTCATTTAAAAATAATAACAATATGTAGTTACTATGATTCAAACACATGACCTTTGAAATAAAATGTGAGAGTTTAACCACTAATACACTACAATTTCAATGCTTAATGTTTCAAAGTAAAACATAATAAAGTCTTATAATTATATGTAATCATAAAGACATAGACAAGTTTTTTGATCTCTAACACTTTTATTAAGTAATAACATTCTCTTACCCTAAGTCCATTGAAATTGTTATTTTTATCCCCAATTCCTTATAAGTTTTTGAAAAAACAATTTGTCATGCCATAATGACCATTTTCAATTTTGCACTAGATAGAATATTAAGAAAAGCTAATAAAATCAAGTATGAGATTTATGAATAATAATATATTTGATAATTGTAACTGACCCGAGGCATCGCCTGGGCCAAAATACTAGTTTTTACATGAAAAGTTATAGCCACATTACCCACATTTAATACTTGTCATCATTTTTACATGAAAAGATGCAGCCACATTTAATATTTGTACTTTTAAATGAACATACTTATATTTCTAATGCAAAAACTTATCTTTCAAATGCAAGTACTATAAATATTTAAAGCAAATGATAAGTTCCTTCATTCCCGTACAAAATGAGAAACAAGCAAACTATAAACTGAGACCGAGGGAGTAGTATTATCAATATAGTATTTTTAACAGTGGATGTCTACTAGCTTAGTTGGTTAAAGTCTTGCGAGGTGATGCGCAAGGCGTGAGACCGAATCTTGTCTACATCATTTACCCTTGTATGGCTCTCTTTACACCAAAAAGAATATGGTAATTTTAACATCAACACTTATTATCGATGCAAGTTCAACAACTATAATTAACTTTATTTTATATATGAGTAACAGTGATGAGTCTACCTTTATTATAGCTATAAAAAGAAGTGATAAATATTTATTATGATAATACTACATCTTAGAAGAGATATGCATAGAAGATTTTTTTCGTGTCTTCTAAATTTTTTTTTAGGATTATACTTATTGCAGTATATAGTGATTTCAGATCAATGAGAAGCTTAAGCTTATTGATTTACTTAATATGGAGATTTATATGGTTTAATGGTTCTTTATTTGCTAAGATGGTCCTTATTTGTAAATATTAAAAGCTCCTTTTTTCTAGTAATAGATACTAGTTTGATAACTTTATGTAGAGGACATCCCACTTACTATAATGGGTGCATGAAATTTTTAAAGGTTGCTAAAGAGACTCTTTTAGAAGGAAGAACTCGATGCCCGGGTAACAAGTGCAAGTTAAGTAAATGGTTTTCTTTAGAAGATATAGCAGGCCATCTTATATTTCACGGTTTTTATAAGAACTATTAAAAATGGCTTTTCAATTCTAGCAGCAAAGTGAGTAATACACCAGAGCTCCCTAGTGATCAAGCAAAGGTAGTAGGTCGAGATGATATGGATGGGTTACTAAAAGCAGTTTTTAGGGTTAATAGTCCACAACCTACTAACGAACCCAAAGACTCATCATTAAGTCAGCTGAATTTTGAAGATGAATATTCACATGAGATGCATCAAGAGGTAAATGTTCATGACTAGGTAGATGATGAATATAAATCAGCCCAACACCGAAGAAGAAGAAGAAGACGAAGAAGAAGAAGAAGAAGAAGAAGAAGAAGAAGAAGAAGAAGAAGAAGAGGTGAAGTATAAAAGACTCATGTAAGCTTCTAATGAGAGTATGTACAAGGGGTAACTACTTTTTCATTGTCATTTCTATTGCACTTATTTCACCATAAGTTTATGTTCCACCGGTCTGCTGAGTCATTTAATAAAGTGCTTGAAATTCTATTAGATGCATTTCCTCATATTATGGAGTTTCCATCATCTAATGATGAAGGCATGAAGATAGGAAAGATTTGGGATTGGGTTATAAGAAAATCTATGCATGCCGAAATAATTGCATGTTATATTGGGGTCCATTTGTAGATAAAAATGAGTGTCATATCTATCACTCATCAAGGTGGCAAAATGTGAAAGTAAACGAGGGTGATACAAGTGAGAAAGCTAAAGAAATATGTAAGAAGGGAGTACCATGTGGTATTTTCGCTCATCCCAGTTAAAGAGGGCTTTATAAGTCATCTAAAATAATAGAGGATATTAGATGAAATTTTGACCGCAAGGACGAAAAGATATTGAACCACCATGCGGATGAAGAGGCGTGGATAAATTTAATGAAAGGTATGAGGAATTTGCCAAAGATCCTCGTAGTGTTAGATTGGGTCTAGCAAGTGATGGTTTAATATAATTTGCAAGGACGAAAAGATATTGAACCACCATGCAGATGAAGAGGCGTGAATACTAATTACACTACATGGCCGGTGGAATTGGTTCCGTATAATTTGCCTCCTTCACTTTGTATGAAGTCACCATCATTTATTTTATCCATGATTAAACCTGAAAAATATGGTCTTGGTATTGATATTGATGTGCAATTACAACCACTAATCCATGAGTTAAAATTGTTGTGGGAAGGTGTAGATGCCTTTGATGCTTATAACCGCAAAAACTTGAAATTGCGAACAACCTTACACTCCACTATAGATGACTTTCCCCCATATGCTACGTTGTCGAGTTGGAGTAGTGGGAGTTATAAAGTTTTCCCTTCTTGTGCCCATTCTACTTATTCATATAAAATTGGTGGTAAAATTGTCTACCCTGGATTTTGAAATTGGTTACTGATTAATCATCCTTATCGTTCACAAGCTGATTTATTCGATGGGAAAGAGGAATATGGTCTTACGTACTCTGGTACCTGTAAGTGAAACATAAATTTTGGATCAACAACAAGAAGTTCATTATGTTTATGAAAAGTCAAAAACACTTCCTAAAAAGAGAGGGAGACAATAAGTTGGGAGATTATCTAATAATGTATTTGAGGATGATGAAGCCGAGGATAATGCCGATAATGTTCAATGGAAAAAGAAAAGTATATTTTGTTTGACTTAGAATATTGGGAATATAATCTTCTTAGACATATATAATTTAGATGTTATGCACAATGAGAAGAATGTTTGTGGCAATTAGCAACTCTTTTAAATATGAAAAAGAGTAGAAATGATAAGGAAGCTAGGGGAAACTCTTAAAGAATGGAACATTAAATCTCATCTTTGGCTTCGGGATCATCTGAGTGGAAGAGTCGACTATATGCCTCCGGCTACATACACCATATCATCTGTAAAGAAGAGAAAGAACGATTTATAAAAATCTTAAAAAACCATAAAGTTCCTGATTGTTATGGGTCTAATTTGCAAAGATGTGTCAACATGAAGGAGCAAAAACATATTAATCTGAAAAGCCATGACAATCATATTATAATGCAAGACATCCTTCTTGTTGTGTTAAAAGCATCGAATGGCACAAAAGTTATTGACTTGCTTGAAGAGATGTCGACTTTTTCAAGAAGATATGCTCAACTTCAATTGTAAAATTTAGATAACAGTCAGTCAAAGCTTGTGTTGACTCTTTGTGAGATGGAAAAAGAGTTTCTGCTAACATTTTATTAAATCATGGTGTACCTACTAATTCATTTACTGGATGAGGTAAAACTCCACGAACCCTTTTCATTACGAGATGGATGTATCCCATTGAAAAGTCAATATCTCAAACTTCAATTTTTTTTATCATTTGTAAATAATAAAACCTCAAAATTATCTTACTCTTTCACATTCATAAAACTTTGTTATGTAAGGTACTTTGACCTTTTTGTAATCTCATGTAAGCAACAAAGCTTAGCCTGAAGGATCCATAGCGGATGGGTTTCTTTTGTTGGAGATAATCACATATTGCTCGAAACTACTACAAAATAGGGCTATAGCAACGGCCAAAATGTGTTGGCAAAAATCCATTAAATGTTGCCATAGACTTATAGCAGCAGTTTATATGGCGTTGCCAATAGGTGGCGCTGCTATAGCTCTATGGCAACAGTTATGATGCCTTAGGCAACAACTTTATAAAACCGCTGCCATAGTTATCACTAGCAACACTTTTCTTAGGCAACGATTTTTTAACTTTTGCCAACAGTTCTATTTATATCTAAGGCGACAGTTATTAAGTTTTAGTAACAATTATTTAGGATTTCAAGCACCATTTTTTAGTTTTTAGGCTAACACTTTTATTATTTATAGCAGCACTATCGTCTATGACAACGTATATTTCTCTAATATTGCAACACTTTTGTAGTCTATAACAACATTTCTTGATACAGCTATTGTGATACATTTACATGAGTCTATAGCAACGTTTCTTGCTACACTATTGCGACATTTTTATATAAGTCTATAGCAACATTTCTCGACACAACTATTATGACAGTTTTATGTGAGTCTATAGCAACGTTTCTTAATACAGCTATTGCAGCACTTTAATGTGAGCTTATTATACCAAAATATGCAACTACTACAAAAGGAAACATTTATTTCAAATTAAGTTTTACTTATTATTAAAATAAAATATCCATAACAATCATTTTATTAACATAAACCATTGTTATATAAATACATCAATTCTAAAAACTAATGAATCTCCAAAAAGAACTAATAGTTCAAGCAATCTATGCTAGAACCTATCAAGTATTTAATTATCTGTCCAAAATCAGCCCGAAAGAACTTCAATCTTTGCGCTTCCTGCCATCCTTTTATCTACCAAAATACTTCTATCTACCATCCTGTAAACCGAAAAATAATAGTTAATATAATAGGAAAATTAATGCATGTAATTAAAATGAAATAATATGCAAACAATAGCTGAAAACCACACAACACAACTGCACAAGAAGAAACACAAACGAGCAGCACAACTGCACATGAAGGGCCGAAACATATTAGGTTATTTTCTTGACTAGGAAAAATTGACAAGTTGACAACAATAATCCTAATTATGGTCGCTCTTCTAAATGATAGAAATCTGTGGATCAACGACATAAATCATAACTTTATAAGACTAAAAATAAATAAGTAGCAACTATACTGGCTCTTTTTTGTTTCCTTATATGGTTTCTGAAATTATAATCAAACAAGAATTATATAGATTTGTGAGAGCAAGCTGTTGACCGTGTTTAATTTTTAGCAGTTAACACATAACACCAGCATCCATTTCACATATACAGCCTGGCCAAAAAATAAAAAGCACATGTACATGCTGTAACTGAACTATGGAGCCTCAGCTGATAATGTATTTATGCTACCTACTTTACTTAAATAAGACAATATCAATCTGTTGCAAGTGAACAAAAAAATAAAAATAAAAAAGGAAGTGCTTAAAAAAGGGTCTAAACTTCTAGTCCAGTATACAATAGGTATATTCTAGTCAGTAATAAAGCCTTAATTCAGGGTCTAAACTTCTCCATTTTTTATCAGGTTCAACAACTTGCTCTCACAAATCTGTATAAATATTAAATTGTCTAAAAAATATGGTTTTCTTCTTTAAAATGTTAAAAGTATTTATGAAAAAAAAAACTTGACAGAAGTCTATTGCTTTCATCACTATCACTTTCCCCTATACTGTACCTGAATTTCTTTTTTCTAATTATGCAGGATAAGATTTGGGCTAATCAGGCTAAGGGCTAGAGTTGTGTCTGATCACTAAATACTATCATATCACTATAAACTCAAGCACTAGACCTGGAGCCTAATGGTCATTTCATTGAAGATATGCCGTCCTATGAACATTTCAAGGAATCAGAGAAATAATGCTAGAAGAAACTTTGTGGTTAACTCATATGGCAGAACTTTATGTTAATGAGGAAATATAAGTTTGCAAAATCTCTCTTTTCATAACACTGCGTATTTTGACTTGTACAGTTGTACTTAATTAGGCTCATAGTTTAGAGTTCAGATTGTGCAACATATATGAGATGCCAAAGATACTTGGTCTACATTTTAGAAGCACCAAGCATAACTCCTTGTCTGCTCCGGCAAACCCAAGGCTATCCTCTAGTCAGGTGAAAATCATACAACCAATAGTTTGTTACTTTGTTCACCATAAATAATGCCATAACATAACGAGTAGGTTTTAGATCAGATAACAGTGTGAAAAGTAGAAATGTATTGATCTCTGTTGATTGACAATATAATTAATGTCAAACCCAAAGTTGTTCTCATACTTATATTACTAAATATTAATCAGAAGTTTTATTGCAGCTAGGTTTATAAAACATCCACTATTACTAAAGCTACAAAAGGCAATGCCTCATACTCTTTTATTATTATTGTCATTTTGTCAATGGTTCTCTAAGGAACTTAAAAACAACAGTCTCTCCTTCAATTCTATAAAGAAAGATACCAGCAAAACTAGTTCAATTAAAATACCTCTTTTGAGACATTGATTCCTAAATTCACCGAAGCGGCACATTATTCACCATGATATTCTCCGTATCATGAAATCTTACCTGCAGCCTCAATATATTTCATTGTATGTTGCGGTCCCTTCTATCCAAAATCCTCCATGTTTTTGGCACGAATAGAGGGTGTCATCATAAAGTGCGTCCTCTCCCCAACTCAGCCTCAACCAAACAGTGATCATCATGCATATCACTCTTTGCAGATTACCCAGATATATCATTGCGACTATAATTATATTTCAACTTGTATAAGAAAGAATGATCTAGTTGGACTTTAGTTGGAAAATCCAATTAACGTATCAAATTATTGTAGAATATAGTAGCTAATTCAACACAAATTATATACAAACTTCTCAAAATCCATTTCAATAGGTTGTCACAAATATGTTTATCAAATAATTAATCCACAAAATCATAAATTGGGCAGTTTTTGTATTAACATAGCTTCATTGATTCGATTCCAACAAAATCAAAGAATCAAGAAACAGCAATTGTAGGCATCAATTGTACGTATTGATTGGTGCGGTACCAGACAAGTGATAACAACAATTAAAAAACAAAAAAATGTAATAATGTTTGAGATGACAGCAGAACCAGTACCAGGCAATTGATGGCAGCAGTACGTAGGTGTTTGGTGCAGTAGCGTGAAGACTTGTCGCCCGTTAGGTGCAGTGGAGCCCTAATTGGTAGAAGTTTGGTGTGGCAATTGACGTCAACAGTAGCGTCGGCGTTAGGTGCGGCAGCGGGAAGCTTGTCGATGTGCGGCGGAACGAAGAGGTGTGGTGTTTGGTGGGGCGGAGGAATTCAATCACGCAGGGCCTAATGAGAACTCTCACAAGTCACAACTACAGGAGTCGTGCACTACGGTTTGATTGCCTTCCTCTTGGAATTTTGGAGAGCTAAAAAAGGTTTTTTTATCATAAAAAAGACATTTTGTTTTGAGGGAGAAAAAAATGCTTGTAGGCGCTTCTTCTAATATTGAACTGTTATGATGTGTTTTTTAATAATTTGTTTTTCTTTTTCGGAGTATAAAACAAAACTGTCAGTTAAGAGAGGTGTTTCTACTCATAAAACTGTTATATAAGAAAGAAGTTATGATTTATAATTGCAGAAAACGCTTATCCAATCAACTGTTCTATATCTTGTGTTTCTTATTCCACTTTTTGTGGTAGTGAACAATGAGGAGGGCGTAAGAGAATCAGAACGCAAAGGCCATAAGAAAGTGTCTCAAAGGTTTTGGGTGAACAAAATCGTAAAAAAAAATGGGGAGGGAAAACAAGAAAAAAAAGTGCTCTATTGATTTTTTTTTTTATAAACCTATTTTTTATTTTTTAGTTTTTAAGTTGTTTTAAATGCTTGACAAAAAAACCGTTGCAATATCTCATCAAAATATTAAAAAAATAAAAACTGTTGCAATAAAATAGTCATAATATATAATTGTTGCAATAGTTTTTCTATAGCAACGTTTTTCCAAAGTCAAAGTCTATTCAAAATAATAATTATTTAACTGTTGCAATATCTATGATATAGCAACGCCAATAAAACTGTTGCATAAAAGGGCGTTGCTATAGCCCTATTTTGTAGTATATAATTAACACCATGTTTAGTAGACCAAAAAGGAATGATGATGGTGTACCAAACAACAATTCCTAGTTATACAACTCATGTGCTCGTGTTGGTTAAAAGAAAGAAAATGCTTATCTTGATGACATTACTTTAAAGCAAGCACATCGCTATGTTTTACTTCATTCAGATGAGATGGAGCTGGTTCTTAAATCTTAAGTAAGTATTATTATTATTGGTGTTATCTTTAGAGCGTATCAATTATTAATATTTTAGTAACACAATTTATTTTAAAATTCTTAAGTGATTTCAAACAACAAAAACAGCTAGAGAATCAAGTTGAAAGAAGTCAAGGGAATGAATATGACAAAATCATTGGATAGCCAATGAATTTGCTGATTGGTTACAAAACCAGGTTACATGCTTTAAAATTTGGAGTTGCTTTGTTATTTTATATATGAATCCAAGTCTAAGTTAATTTATTTCGAACTACATGTCAATAACCTAGACGGTAGCATGGTAGAAGGAAAGCTGAGAAAATCCCTGGCCAGTCGTTTAAACAATCACGGTAAAAGTATGAAAAGCGTCATTATCAAAGGCTATAAATTTGATACCATGGATCGTGAGGCATTTCAAAGGACATAAAATTCTGGTATTATTGTTCAAGCCGATGGCCAAGAGTATCACGAAAAACATAAATAAATATTAGAACTTGATTATTATGGTTCTTTCAAGGTTGTTATGTTTCGTTGTGACTGGATTGATAAATCTATACGTAGGGGTTTCAAAACGTACCTGAGTGGCAGAGTTACCGTCAATTTCTCGAAGTTGATGCGCATTGGTTGACACTTGCATATTGATCTATTTGACTTTTATTCTCAAGCAACACGAGTTTTTACGTTAAGGATGAGACACGGAAAGGATGGATTCATGTTATTAAGACTAAGCCTAGGAACTTATTTCACATACCCGATGACGATGAATTCAAGAATCATAGAGTTTGGGGGTTTTAGAATTCTATCTCATAGGCTTGGGTATATTGGATTTACTCCTTTGGTCCTTCAAGAATCACAATATTCTTTTTTTTATAAAACAATTTTTTGATAACTATACTGTCATTTTGATATATATGCTAATAATGAATGTGCATCCCTGTCATTCTTTTTGTATGGCTTTTTGCAGTGTGATACAATAAAATAATGTGTCATGTATAATCATATAAACTTCAAGACTAAACCTAAAATTTTAGTTGGTTTTCAGGTTGAATTAGTTTTGCCTACTCTAATTAGGTCCTATTTCATTAGTTTTCTCAAATAAGGAGCTTTTCATCTGTTATTTTGGCAAAAATCTATTTGGCTATTAAAAAGAAATAGTTCAAGAAGGTTCAATTGTCCGAAACGAATTTTTAGATTCGTGTATCAATCAACATCAAGATTTTAACAGGAACAAAATTCTTGTTGACAATTTTGGATGATCAATAAATAAAAACAATTATGAGAAGATTGTTTTTTGTTTCTTTCGACTTTTGTTATACATCTACAAGAAGTTTGGAATTACTTATAGTAGATTATTAGTTATAATATATATTGGATTGCGGAAAAGACTATTTGACTTTTTCAAATTTGGAATGATGTCACGATATATCATAAAGCGAAATTGGCCAACACCCCGAACTATAAATAGCCAGTGCGCACACCACCAACTACGACTAGTAGCCTAAACATCACCAACTACGGGGTGGGGTGCAATCCGTACCACCAACTACGGGGTGGGGTGCAGTCTGTACCATAAAAACCCACCGTCATCGGCAACATTTTAGGCTTTAGGCCTCGGTTGGTGGGGTGCAGTCTGTACCATAAAAACCCACCGTCATCGGCAATATTTTATCGGCAACATTTTAGGCTTCCGGCCTCATTTATGGTACGGAATGCACCCCACCCATAGTTGGTGGTGTTTGAAGCTACTAGTCGTAGTTGGTGGTGTTAGGTGCGCATAAATAGTTCGGGGTGTTGCGCCAATTTTACCTATATCATGTGATAGATCGGATATTTCAATGTCATAAGAGAGAGATGTGGAAATATTTTTAGTTGGTAAGGAGAAGGATCATGTCTAGACCTCAACCTTCACAGTTTCTTGGTTTATCTAGCATTTGGGGCCAGGCACTTGGTAGTATTTGGTAAAAGTAAAAGGATCCTTACCCCAGCTCCAATCATGATAGTTGGAACTTGGAAGGTTTCGAACTTGTGAACTTAAGATTGTCTGGAGGAGTGAGGAACCAATGCCCAGGCCAATATTTCCAAATCTGAGCATGTGTGGTCAATTGATATGATTCAATTGTGTGTTTCTCCTTCCTCTACATATGTGATGAGGGTAGATATTGTTCAACTGTACCACCAAACTCAATATCTTCCAAGTACTAGGCATCGTGTTTAATGTTTTGCGCTCTATTGAGTACCCTTCTTGATCATGGGGCCATAGTCGTGGGTATTATCTATCCGAAAAGTTGATTTAATATTATATCCAATTCGATAGTCCAATACAATTACAGTCAACTTTGCAAAAAAAAAAAAAGTACATCCAAATATCAATTAAGTGAACCAAAGTCAATTACGTAACTTCGAAGATGTCATATTCGATTACAGATCAGAATCAGGCGAGACACATAAAAGGTTAATTTATATAATGACCATTTTACATTAAAGTAATTTAATGTCTTGCATGATCAGGTAGCTGCAAATTCCACCTCCAATAAGATTTAAAGCATTTTTTCATGTTAGTAGTATTTGGTGGTTACGTTTGTTACTTTCATGAGTATGTAACTAGGGGCGAATCTAGGATTTAAAAGATACCGGGATCAAGAAAATTAAAAGTCAAAATATACGATCAAAATATACTTGAAAAACCAATATTCTCAATACAATTGTCAACCAAACAAATAATATTAAAAAAAATTCTATTTAAATTGAATACTACGTACTTTCAAACTAGCGAAATCATCAAGAATATAAATTAAATTTAGAAGAAAAAAAAAACTCACGTGCATCATACTAATTCACTAAACTAGATTTGAATCATTAAAAATTAAGGAAGGATCAAAGAAGACATACCAATTCAATTAAGGTAAATTTCAAGGGTTGAAGAATGAATCCTCTTAAGAATTGGATTTTGAGTGTTGAAATTTGATATATAAAAAAAGTAAATATTCAAGAATGTGAAAAAATAATGGAGGATTTGAAGAAGGGTTTAAACAATTTGGTAAAAAAAATTAAAAAGAAAAAGAAGAAGTCAAGAAGATGAAGGGTCTGCTATATGTTTTACATAACAAAATGGATATGCCACTACACATAGTCGAACCCACAACCTGTTGCATTATATTTATGTGTTTCTACCACTAAGACACATGAGTTGTTGTGATATTGATTGCAAATAAGAAAATAAATGGATAAGAGAGAGAGAGATAAAGTCCATCAGTTAAAAGACAAAAAGTAAGGAGGAGAATTGCAGAAACTCTAGCGGTTAAGAGAGAAAGTGAGGAGAGAGAGAAATTTGGGGATGTGGTAATGTACCATTGCAATGCTTTACTGCTTCATGCGTGGTATTTTGGGCTTTCTAGTTTAAAGATTTTTTTAAAAAAATTGGGCCCCCTCCAAAAGTGAGGCCCTGTTTTGAGTCCCACTTTGGATTGGTTCCAGGCCGGGCCTGGATACATGACACATGAAAAAAAATACGTTGATAACTGTAGGCGTATACATTTAGGTTGTCTGCACAATTTTAGGTATTTAAAATAATATTGCCAATCAATTTTTATTGGAAAAACTAATAAAGAAATAAAAACGAGTTTATGAATTTTGGGTGAAATACATAATCGCGAGTAAACATATACTACCTCCGTTTCTTTTTAATAGTTACACTTTGCTTTTCATTAGAACCAAGGCAAAATGTGTAAAGTAGGAGAGAGAAGTTGTATAAAGGTAAAAGTTGACATCAACAAGTACAAATAAACAATAAAAAATGGCATGAGAGAGAAAGTTGGGACCAATAGTGGGAATGATGATTGAAAATTTGGGACCACATGGGGGGACCAATAGTGGGAATGATGATTGAAAATTTACCTTATATAGAAAAAGCAAGAGTGTAACTATTAAAAAGAAACGGTCTAAAAAGGAAATCGTAACTATTAAAAAGAAACGGAGGTAGTATACTCTATATACTTTTTCTGTTTTTGATGCTATTAATTAATCTTAGTTAGAGTGTTATAAAGAAAATAAAACGCCACAGGCACATTATCTTGTACACCAAAAATTATAGTACTCCCTCCATCTCATAATATAGTTCCTGATTTTATTTTTAGGTGTCTCTAAATAATTGTTCTCACTTCAAATCATTCTTCTTTAATTATTGGGTTTTCTATAGGGTACCGGTACCCTAGTATTTTAGCGTTTTCTATGTTGTACCCCTAAATACTTTCTATGTCGTACGCCTATGTTAAGTCAACGTTAAGTTTACCGTTAGTTTCTTATATCTAGTATTTTGAACTTACATTAGAACTTAGAAGCGACGAGATTGTTCGGGTTAAAAAGGGTTAGATACAGTGGGGCAATAGGATAGAGTTCTTGCTGGAAAATTTCCCTCATAATGTAAGTATAAAGAAGTGAAAATAAGAAAATAATCGGATAAGTTACCGTTGACATAATGGATGAGCACCATATACAATTAATAAAAAGTTCAAAGGTACAATTTGGAAGAAAAAATCGTTAGAGATACCGTGTAGAAAAAAGGTAAAACATATAGGTACCTTATAGTAAAACCCTTTTAATTATTTATTTTGTTGTAATCTAATTTGCTAATATATGGCACACGAAAAACTTGATTGCCTCTCTAAGCCAATTTAATATCTATCCATATGCCATGCTATACTAGAAATAAAAAGATTAACGACTTGTGATAATTGTGAAACTAGCCTAGTCAATTTTATTTTATTTTGACATGTCCTACTCAAATATAAATACACTAACATTTGAATATTGATAAAATTATATGATAAATTAATAGACCATCTTTGTCAACAAGTACATTATTTCTTAACCTTTTTGTACTACAACATCAATCCTAAATAGCACCTTAATTATTGAGGTGTTTGTGAGCTAGTAACCTTTTTCTTTTGTCAAAAAATACTTTTAGGTAAAAATCTTATATGGACCTGGTCAACACTAAATTAGTGTGGACCTAATGCTAATAGTATAGTACATATTTTTATAATAAAAAGGATCACTATATTAAAAAAAAGGAGTTGGTATAGATTGTAGAAGGTGACTATGTTTTTTTTTATTAGGAAAGATAATTGGTCCGAAGACCAACCTCTGCTATGCAAGGCACACCAGCTCAGAGGCTGGGTACAAGGCTAAATAGCCCAGAAGACAACAGACCTAAAGGCCCACTACCACCACAAGTGAAATCCCCAGTATAATGTTGGGATGAGGATTCAAACCTTGGGCAATGCCCTGAAATTCGAGGTGGTACTCCACTGAGTTACCACCTCTCTCTCGTAGAATGTGACTATGTGAGGAAAAAAGTTACTATGTTATAATTTAAAATTTTCATTATGATAAGCTAATATAAGAAAGGGTGAATGTCTCAAAAAAAAACAATCACCATGTTTGATAATAATAAATGAGAGTTGTAGACACAAAACTGTGTCTCCCATTGAGTACCCAATGATGAAACATACCATCGTCCCAATTGGTCCGGTCCAAATGAAGAGCAATCTGAAAAGTTAAGCCCAAAACCATTTCGAAAATATAAAGTTTATTTATTGGTTTATAACAATCCAAGCCCAATATTAAAGGCCCAATTAATTGTTCCTGATAAATAATTGTATTTTCAAGGTTTTAGTTTTTGTTATTCCTGATAATTAAATTTTAAAGGATATTTCCAAAATTATATTTTTATTACTAAAAATAGTTGATTTCGGATTTCAAAGGATAAGATTTCATTAAGAATCAAAAGTGAACGTTTACAATGTGCTCAAGAGGGGGGTGAATTGAATACTTAGGAGAATTGGTGCTAAATGCAAATTCTTTCGATTCAAAGGGACCAGTTGATTTGGTTCCTGACAGCGGAAACAATAGAACTTGAAAGTAGTAAACAACACACCAAATTTAACGAGGTTTAGCCAAATAAGGCCCTATGTCCTCCTACGCTAGTTTTCTTATCAATCAACTCAGAAAAACAAGAATACTCTCGCACTCTCTGTTTTCCCTTACTTCAGGGAAACAGAAATCCCATACTAACTCTAGTATGCTACTTCGCACTTGAACTCACAAGTATTCGCGAATGAACTCACAAATGCTACCCAATCTCTAACCCCTCTATTAGAGATTCAATATAATCAGTTTCTCTTAAAACAAGCTTTCTTACAAAGCAAACAAAGTGTAATGTAAAGCTCTATGAAATACGTACTCTATTTTTGGAAATTGTTCAGCTGCTTTCATCTTTGTGAAAGCTATCAATATTTCTCGATAAAATCCGGGAGAGCATCAAGGGTGATGTAGAATCATTATTCACTATTTATATACCAAGGTCTAACCTTTGAACGTGTCCTAACTCAAGATGTCAAAGATATGATTTTCTTAAGTTAGGAAAGTATATCTTGAACAATATCTTTCTTGAAGGAAAGATATTATCCAAGATATACACACACTTAAGGCAAGAAAATAATGAATTATGATTATAAAGGCTGGCAACCTTTTTATTGTAAAGTATTTTTAAAAATATTTTTCCGAAAATCTTTTCTATAAACAGCCAGCTCAATCACCCAGCAAAGTAACTGGTATCTAGACATATTACCCTACTTAGTAGCGTTTCGAATATGTAACCAACCGGTTCCCATATTCAAAACACAATTATTTCACATTGAGAACAACACAAATAATTCCATTAAGAATATCATACGCAAATATTACATGAAAACCTAAGATGAAACAAATGAAAGATCCTATACTATCTTCATGCACTTCAATTTTTGAAGCTTCCCTTGAATCAACAATGCAATACTTTACCTTTTCCTAGAACATCTTGGAGAGGGACTCCTAGCTTCAAGTCTTGGAATAAACCTGTTTGCTACACAAGAACATATCATAGCATATCAAATAGTACTTGACTGTTTTATTATACAATCAGGAACAATTAGTTTCTCAGTTGTTTCCTAACAACTCATATATAAACACCTGTAATAACAACTATTCGTTGCCGCTGTTTGTCATCATTCAAAACCTAGGGGACTCAACAAAATTCCCCTTTTTTGATGATGACAAACACTTTGAAGTTTCCTACAACCAACAAGTTAGTATAAATAGATTACTTCAACCAAAGCTCAAATACTCATTAGAAGAGCTTACTTGACACAAGACTCACAAGGTGAAAAAATTAACTATCTCAACAGTTTCCTAAGACTCTTTTTTTATATATTGAACTACAACTGAAATATACTAGGACTAACTCAATCTATACCAGACTTAGGCGCTTCAACTTCAAACTAATTTTCCCCCTTCTAGTATCATTAAAAAGTACTCAATGAAAGAATCATTGCACATAAGTTATCACTTAATTCAAAGATAGTAGCATCGACTACCAATCAATTCATCATGCTGCAAGAAATCAGGTTAGGCATGCAACTCAAAATCCATAAACCTAACACAAAATATCCAAATACAGACCAGAATAGTCAAACAAGAACCCAAATTACATAAGTAAATATTGCCTGATAAGGGAGGGAAAACAGTAATGCAGAAACAGTTATCAGAATGGGAAGGGGGAAAGAGTCGGAAAAAGCAATCACTCCTCGTCATCCTCTCATTCTTCCTCTCCATCGAGGCATCATCATCATCATCTTCTTGGTTGGAGGAGGAGTGTGAGGAACCGAACACCTTCTTCATCTTCCTCATCATCATCTTGATACTCTTCCATAGGAACAGCAGGAAGACGGGATTCAGCTGGAAGACGAGGATCAGCAGAACCAGTAGGAACCCGAACTGTAGGATGTTGAGCTTTAATCACTGAAGGGAAAGAACCAATATCTCAATCTCGGCCAACTTCTTCTCAAGCTTAGTGACCTTAGACTTATAGGACTTGGACATACTCTCAATCATCTTATACATTTTGTCCAAAGTCTTCTTTTGGTTGTCTAACCTTTCAATCACAACACTATCAGAACTGGTTCCCCCTATCTTTCTCTTCTTCTTCTCGACTTTTCTTCTCGCCTAGTACTCCAAACCTCATCCTATCCGAGGAAACATCAAACCCTTTTTGCCTCAATATCTTCTTTCTAAAGACCTGAATGGAATTATTTCCCCATTAAAAGGCATCTTTTGCTTCTAGAGCAGGAGGGTGATGATTGAACCATAGGCTAGGGAATGGTGAGAGGAGGAGAAACAGTTCATTATATGAGCAATGATGAGAGCAGGGAGATTGATCTTGATCTTTTTCATCATTAAGTAGATCTAGACCATCTCCATGATTCGGAATGTTCCCTGCCCTGAGCCCTAGGAATAAACACTTTATTGCAAATAGAGTGGAGGACCATCATAATAGGTTCGCGAAAATTAGCTAATTGATAACTAGCCTTCTTGGAGTAGGGAATAGCAAACAAAAAATTATAAATGTCCTCAATTGTTACCCCAACAATAGTAGACCAACCATCCCCATGATACTTATCAAACTCATCCCTAGGTATATCAAGCAGAGAAGCCACAGAAGACACAGACATGAATACTTCACTTCCAAACACAGCAGAACCCAAAGACATATCAGACAATTGTTTAAAATTAACATAAAATTCCCTAACAACATCCACAAAAGCATTCTTAACCCTTTTAAACAAAGGCATCTAGCCATGAAATTCCAACAATTGACGCACATCAGACAAAGCAGGTAAATCAAAATAGTCATCCTCAATTGAGCATCCAGACAACACACTTCTTTCAATAATAAGAGTAGAAGCAGTAGAAATAGGAGTTTCAACATATTTACCTTTTGCAGTACGAGGAGGTCTAGCTGGTACCCCTTCCTCTTGGTTCCCCAAGCAAAACTAGCAGATTGTTCCTCAGAAACTTCTTCTGTTTCCCTCTTCATAGCAGATTTGATGATTCTCCTTCCCCTTGCCTTAGTAAAGGCAGATGGAGACCCTTTCTTTTGACTAGTAACTACCAGATCTTCATCCTATTTTGGGTCCTTCTCAAAAGGAACCTCAGTAGACAACTCCTCTAGAACTCTTTCAACAGTACTAGTAATAGAATTCTTCTAATGTTCCCCCTCAAGACCAGCTTCACCTTTCTTAGTGGTAATTAGGTTATGGGAAAGAGCAGAGGCGGTTGGATTTTTGGTTGAGGAGGTGGTTGGAGGTTTGGCGATTGAGGGAGTGGGATTTGGTTCATGAGTGGGAGGATGAGTAGGAGACGAAGTGATGGAAGGGGGAGGCTGATTTTGTGGAGGAGGGGGTTGATTTTGTGGAGTAATGATGATTTGAGTTTGAGTGATGGAAGGAAGATTTTCAGAGACAGTGGTGGAGGAGGGAGGTTTTTCGGGTTGAGTAACAGAGGGATTTTTCTTTGGAGAGGGAGGCATTTCAGTTGAGCTTTTCAATTTTTCTTCTTTCTTCCTTGCACTGACTGAAGATTTCTTCCCCATTGATGAAAAACAGAGAACCTTGAAGAAACCGCTTCAAAGAAAGAGATAGACTGAGAGAGAGAGAGAGAGAGAGAGAGAGAGAGAGAAATAGAGATTTTTCGAGTGTGACTTTCAAGTGATTGCATAGAAAAGGGGGGAAATATAATAGATATATACATATATATGCATGAGAGAACAATTATTGGAATAAAATCAGTTGAGATTTTAAAAGGCAATTCAAAAATATGAAAGTAATCATAACTTCCCATAAATACCTCAACTGCCGAAAATAAGGCGTGTACAAGAGATGTACAATAGACGTGCCTTTTTCTAGGAAAGTTAACTGCAACATAATATCTCAACTTACAGAAGTTAAGATACTCGCTTAATTTTTGGAAAGAATTAACTTTTCAAAAACATATATGTGCAATACTGCTGTTCTCCTTAGCTGTTTCGTACAAGAAACACTTACACTTAGCAGGATTTCACCTTTATTCAAGCAATGATTCTTTCCAATCTTGGGAGATATAAAAAGCATCTACATGACAACCTGAAGAATTAAGCAGTAATATATGTATGCAAATTCACATATGTAACAGCAGAGTTTCCTTTGAAAATAGGATAACATTGAATCGGGAAATAATATGAACCTGCTACAATTTCAATAAATAAATATTTCCAACTCCCAAAACTCAACAACCTCAACGCTTTCGCGGAGCAACACCAAGAGAGAATCAGGGGCACTAACGACTCATAAATACAGAAATAGGTTATAACTAATTATTTGCTAACTATTACAACGTCGAGCGTCCTCACTTCAAATACAAATACAATACTGCTCCAACTCGTATCAGCTTCAACTTGCAAAATATTAACTTACTACTTCAACCTGAAACATTTAGGGTAACTGCCACCCACCAAGTGACAGGCTACATAAATGACAAAACAATATACGCACACATCGCAAGAAGCCGAGTACCAAAACCCGTAACTAATATTAACACATGCTTTGGTGGCTTTTACTTGAAAACGACTCTCACATATCAACAAGATCACAACATTCGCATCCATCACAACACGCATAGCGTAAACTCTTGTTGGTCATAAATATAGAATATCTTTATTCAATTACTTCTTTATAACACATCATGATTCACAGCAAAGACGTACGTTTAACTCTCCTTCTGCACTTACAAATTTCACATCACAATTCTTCATCGGGACTCTAAGTTCGCCAATTGAAATACATATAACATACTTTATCTTCTTTATTCTATTTCTTATCAGAATTCCAAACTTAAACTTTCATACTCTATCAATCATTTTCTTATCCTTTTACAAACAATTCCTTATCAGGAGTAAATAGCATGACAACTTTCACTATAACGATTCCTTATCGGGAATCTGATCACACGATACGATTCCTTACCAGGAATCCAATAACAAGATATGATTCCTTATCAGGAATCCAACATTAACGTAAATACTGAATCCAATAACAAGATATGATTTCTTATCCGGAATCCAATATCGATAATCATATTCAAATACTGAATAAACAATCATTACTTACCTGATATGATTCCTTATCGGGAATCCAATATCGAAACAACTTATCACACGATTCCTTATCAGGAATCCAATATCGAAACTTACCATGATATGATTCCTTATCGGGAATCCAATATCAAATATCCTCATTCGAACACTGAATTAATATTCGTTTCCATAATTCGATATAACTTTCTTTTCAATCGGGGGAAAGAGAACGCGACGGAGGAGACAAAGCTTACACTACGATAGTGGGGGTCGTCACCCAACCATTCGCTTTACTTTTGGCCAATAACCGCGACTAGTCCGGAGTACATTTTCCGCTGATTCAATCAGCCATCCACAGGTTTCACATTACTTGATATATTGCCCGATTATCGCCCCATAGAGCAATGGGCAGGTTTCCCTGTGGGGCCCCCAAGGTTCACAATCCATGGGGTACTGTTCGTATCACCTCATCCGTCGACTCAGACGAGGCTACTTTCCCCATTAGATTCCTTTTGATTATCATTCACATTTCAATCAGATCATTCTTAGATCTCATCCAATAGTTTAATAATTCTTAACAACAAACCTTTGGAACACTTCACTCAAAGCCAATACATATACAAAGCTATATTGACATGTTCATATAACATTCGATTCAACATATGTTTAGCATTACTCCAACCTCAAATCAGATTAACCATAAAACTATGATCCACGTAACTAATGAACAGTCATATCTGACAAATAGCAACCATGATGACAAGAGATCTCTCAGCTGGAATAAACTAACGAGAGTTATTGTACCAATTACACAAAATGAATACTTTACATATAAATAGTTATACTCTTTTGCATCTCATGATTATTAATCTAGATTCCTCTCAACAACAATACTAATTGTGATTATGAAACAACGACAAAACTCATAATACGCCTCTCAGCTAGAATTAACTAGCGAGAGTTAACTCAAACTCTACAGCTCAAAGTTCATTCAATGAAGATTAATTCTGAGACAACTAAATATGGTTCAGGTTATACCATTAGGTGAATTCCAATCCCAATAATTAATTAGACTATCTCCAATGATTTCCTTATTATTAATAATGATAATTTAATTCTTTTCAAAACTACTTTCGACACCAAACAACTCACATTCTTCGTGTAAAAGTCAAGCAAACTGAATCTCTTACAAATTAACTTTGATTAACTTAATCTCTTATTCATTTGGTAGAGAAGTAGATAATATCTTACTTTCTAACCAACAACAAAATAGTAAAATGAACTACTAGCTTTATTTCGTAAGTATTACTAAAAGAAATAAACATCTTAATTTCCTTCTAGTAAACTCTAAATAGTGTTCTAACTTTGTTATATTATTCTGTTCATAGGGTATTCCTTCTTCGAATTAACTCAAATATATTCTCAATTAAACCTCGCTAATGAACTTTATCAGCTATTAACTACTTCTAATAATCTCAACTTACAATAATATTTACCTCATCCTTCTCCTAACTTCACAGAAGTAAACTAACGTAAACAAATTCAATCTTTGAGTTTAGCTAAATAGTCCCTGACTAATTAGCTCATACATTTATAACTTCTTAACTACAATACTCTTAGCTTATAAATTAAGAAAGAACTGGAACTACTACTATACTTCATAATATGAATACTATACAAGGGTTAGCATCTTTCACCTCAATGATATCAAGTAATATTAATGATCATTTCTCAATAAACATCTTACCAAATAAACTAATCCAGGTAATATCAATAATCATTTCTCATATTCTTAATATAAACCATTGTATTGATCTAAATAACAATCTCCAATCTAAGAATTAATTCAAATGGATTACTTACTATTCAAAATAGCTAGATTAAGGCGTCCATTAATCAAACTAAACTAACACATTTTATTAATCTAATTACATAACGTATATTCACAAATCTTTTCCAAAACTAACAACACTCCAACTTAATTTATCACTTGATTTAAGAAGCCATTCCAATTTAAGTTTACCCACAATGATTAACAATTCAATAATACAACAATTATGCAATCACCCAATACAAACACAAATCAACTGGAAATAGCAATTCACACCCAACAATAATCAAGCATCATTAACTATAATCACAATTATCAGCACACAAATCATCATTCAAAATTGGAAACAAGAAGAAAAGAACAAAGAAACAAAGGGGGGTTAGTACCAACATCAACACGAGGAGGAATGAGAAGGCAAGAGCACCGCAAGACCGGCACACGGCCGTGGCGGGAGTGGCGCACGAAAAGCAACGACGACGGCGGTGCACAACAAAGACCGACAACAACGAGGAACAACGACAAAGAACGGCGGACGTCGCAAGAAGAGTATTGACAAGACTCACGCGCAAACAGCAACACATCACCGAGGAGAGAGAAAACGCGAACAACTGCAGCGCCGACAAGGGCGACGAAGCTCCGGTAACAAAAGGGAAACGCCGGTGGAGGCAAGGGGATGTGCGAAGAGGGTGAGATGCAAGGGGAGTTCCACGGGAGGAGAGAGAAAGATGGGTTTGGGGATTTTCCTTTTGGGGTTTGAGAAGTGACGAGAGATTGAGCTGGCTTTTGGGGTCTTATCTCCCAAACCGACAAGGGAACAGAATGAAACGGGAAACCGACCCAATTTAATAAAACGCAATAATTCAGTTTCTTATTTTTAGTAAATACTACTTAACAAATTTTATATAATTGAAACCCAAAATGTAAAATTGTAATAATAGCAACTTCTTAGAATTAAATACATAAATATATTACAAACATGACAAATAAAAATAGTCTCCAACCCAAATAAAATATAAATATCAAAAACATAATTAACTTAATAAATATAATTAGCATTTAATAAACGCTCTTAAAAATAGGCTATTACATACTACTACCCTTATCAAAAGTTTCGTCCTCGATACTTGCAAACATTTATTTAAATAAAAAATCTCAAGCTCGCAACACATTAGTCGTCCAGCCTCCATTCTACCATCATCTTTTGTATCTCTACATCAACTTGACTCGCGAAATCAAGGAGCAAAGAAAACAAAAGGGGCAAACTTGTTGGCATTGGATTCCAATCATCTCATTTGCAAAGATCTCGTTTGAAGTTCGTTTACTTAACCAAATCATACAAATTTTTTTTTTTTCAAAGTACACAGCATAGGCAATACAAGGCATTATACCTTCACATTAATGAATCATATAGCACACGCATAAGCGCAAACACTCGAACTACTTGATTCTACTCAACCTTCAGTTTTCCTAATCTCCAACCATCGATTCTCAACCACTAATAACCCAAATCGATTTCAAACTATCCCAAGAATCGTTTACCCTCGCTAGGTAGCCAACTAGGCACACGGTCGTAAGGTTGCTCTGATACCACTTGTAACAGCCCGGATTTTCTCGACCAGCTTACAGATAATTAAGCACAGCAGAAGAGACTCTGGTCGAGTTAACCCGAACTATTACCATGACATTCAACGAACACAATCGGAGAATGTGGAACTCAAATCCCATCTCTATTTATTTCAAATTAACTATTATAACAACACCCTGATTCTCAGATTCTATTTTAATACAATTCTCTAGAAATTCCGGCAGAGTTTCCTTTGAAAATAGGATAACCCTGAATCGGGAAATAATATGAACCTGTTACAATTTCAATAAATAAATATTTCCAACTCCCAAAATTCAACAACCTCAACGCTTTCACGGAGCTAACACCAAGAGAGAATCAGGAGCATTAAAGACTCATAAATACAGAAATAGGTTATAACTAATTATTTGCTAACTATAACAACGTCGAGCGTCCTCACTTCAAAAACAAATACAATACTGCTCCAACTCGTATCAGCTTCAACTTGCAAAATATTAACTTATGACTTAACCTGAAACATTTAGGGTAACTGCCACCCACCAAGTGACAGGCCACAAAAATGACAAAACAATATACGCACACATCAGCAAAGCTGAGTACTAAACCCGTAACTAATATTAACACATGCTTTGGTGGCTTTTACTTAAAAACGACTCTCACATATCAAGAAGATCACAACATTCGCATCCATCGCAACACGCATAGCGTAAACTCTTGTTGGTTATAAATATAAAATATATTTCTTCAATTACTTCTTTATAACACATCATGATTCACAGTAAAGACGTACGTTTAACTCTCCTTCTGCACTTACATTTTTCACATCACAATTCTTCATCGGGACTCTAAGTTCGCCAATTGAAATACATATAACATACTTTATCTTCTTTATTCTATTTCTTATCAAAATTCCAAACTTAAACTTTCATACTCTATTAATCATTTTCTTATCCTTTTACAAACAATTCCTTATCAGGAGTAAATAGCATGACAACTTTCACTATAACAATTCTTTATCGGGAATCTGATCACACGATACGATTCCTTACCAGGAATCCAATAACAAGATATGATTCCTTATCGGGAATCCAACATTAACGTAACTTACCATGATATGCTTCCTTATCAGGAAACCAATATCGATAATCATATTCAAATACTGAATAAACTTTCATTACTTACCTGATATGATTCCTTATCGGGAATCCAATATCGAAACAACTTATCAGGATTCCAATATCGAAACTTACCATGATATGATTCCTTATCGGGAATCCAATATCCAATATCCACATTCGAACACTGAATTAACATTCGTTTCCATAATTCGATATAACTTTCTTTTCAATCGGGGGAAAGAGAACGCGGCGGAGGAGACAAAGCTTACACTCCGACAGTGGGGGTCGTCACCCAACCATTCGCTTTACTTTTGGCCAATAACCACGACTAGTCCGGAGTACATTTTTCCGCTGATTCAATCAGCCATCCACAGGTTTCACATTACCTGATATATCGCCCGATTATCGCCCCACAGAAAAATGGGCATGTTTCCCTGTGGGCCCCCCAAGGTTCACAGTCCATGGGGTACTGTTCGTATCACCTCATCCGTCGACTCAGACGAGGCTACTTTCCCCTTTAGATTCCTTTTGATTGTCATTCACATTTCAATCAGATCATTCTTGGATCTCATCCAATAGTTTAATAATTCTTATCAACAAACCTTTGGAACACTTCACTCAAAGCCAATACATATATAAAGCTATATTGACATGTTCATATAACATTCGATTCAATATATGTTTAGCATTACTCCAACCTCAAATCAGATTAACCATAAAACTATGATCCACGTAACTAATGAACAGTCATATCTGACAAATAGCAACCATGATGACAAGAGATCTCTCAGCTGGAATAAACTAACGAGAGTTATTGTACCAATTACACATAATGAATACTTTACATATAAATAGTTATACTCTTTTGCATCTCATGATTATTAATCTAGATTCCTCTCAACAACAATACTAATTGTGATTATAAAACAACGACAAAACTCATAATAGGTCTCTCAGCTAGAATTAACTAGCGAGAGTTAACTCAAACTCTACAGCTCAAAGTTCATTCAATGAAGATTAATTCTGAGATAACTAAATATGGTTCAGGTTATACCATTAGGTGAATTCCAATTCCAATAATTAATTAGACTATCTTCAATGATTTCCTTATTATTAATAATGATAATTTAATCCTTTTCAAAACAACTTTCGACACCAAACAAATCACATTCTTCGTTTAAAAGTCAAGCAAACTGAATCTCTTACAAATTAACTTTGATTAACTTAATCTCTTATTCATTTGGTAGAGAAGTGCGTGGATAATATCTTACTTTCTAACCAACAACAAAAAAGTACAATGAACTACTAGCTTTATTTCGTAAGTATTACTAAAAGAAATAAACATCTTAATTTCCTTCTAGTAAACTCTAAATAGTGTTCTAACTTTATTATATTAATCCGTTCATAGAGTATTCCTTCTTCGAATTAACTCAAATATATTCTCAAATAAACCTCGCTAATGAAATTTATCAGCTATTAACTACTTCTAATAATCTCAACTTACAATAATATTTACCTCATCCTTCTCCTAAATTCACAGAAGTAAACTAACGTAAACAAATTCAATTTTAGAGTTTAGCTAAATAGTCCCTGACTAATTAGCTCATACATTTATAACTTCTTAATTACAATACTCTTAGCTTATAAATTAAGAAAGAACTGGAACTACTACTATACTTCATAATATGAATACTATACAAGGGTTAACATCTTTCACCTCAATGATATCAAGTAATATTAATGATCATTTCTCAATAAACATCTTACCAAATAAACTAATCCAAGTAATATCAATAATCATTTCTCATATTCTTAACATAAACCATTGTATTGATCTAAATAACACTCTCCAATCCAAGAAATAATTCAAATGGATTACTTACTATTCAAAATAGCTAGATTAAAGCTTCCATTAATCAAACTAAACTAACACATTTTATTAAACTAATTACATAACTTATATTCACAAATCTTTTCCAAAACTAACAACACTCCAAATTAATTTATCACTTGAATGATGAAGCCATTGCAATTTAAGTTTACCCACAATGATTAACAATTCAATAATACAACACTTATGCAATCACCCAACACAAACACAAATCAACTGGAAATAACAATTCACACCCAACGATAATCAAGCATCATTAACTATAATCACCATTATCAGCACACAAATCATCATTCAAAACTGGAAACAAGAAGAAAAGAACAAAGAAACAAAGGGGGGGTTAGTACCAACATCAACACGAGGAGGAATGAGAAGACAAGAGCATCGCAAGACCGGCGCACGGCGGTGGCAGGGGTGGCGCACGAAAAGCACCGACAGCAGCGGTGCACAACAGCACCGACAACAACAAGAACAACGACAACAACGACAGGACGTCAGCAAGAGTATTGACAGCACTCTCGTGCAACAGCAACACGGTACCGAGCAGAGAGAAAACACGAACAATTGCAGCGCCGACAAGGGCGACGAAGCTCCGGCAACAAAAGGGAAACGCCGTTGGAGGCGAGGGGATGTGCGAAGAGGGTGAGATGTAGGGGGAGTTCCACGGGAGGAGAGAGAGAGATGGGTGTGGGGATTTTCCTTTTCGGCCCGTTTGGCAGTTGGTTATAAATGGTGGTAATGGGAATGAATTTGTGTGTAAATTTGTGAAGAATATCATTGTCCATTCCCATGGTAATGCTAATTTATCCTAAAGTGTCTACTTTTCTTCTAGAATTTTCATTCCCATCCAATACCACCTTGTAGGTGGTAATGAGTGGTAATGAAAATTGCTTCCCTTGGAGACAAAAACACAAGTTTAGGGGTGAGATTGCTTGCCCATAGAGAAAAATGCATCCCCATGGAGATTTTAAGGGTGCTTCCCTAATAACATTACACTTAAATTTCATTCCCATTACCGCAATTTATTAACGACTACCAAACGGGCCGTTTGGGGTTTGAGAAGTGACGAGAGATTGAACTGGGTTTTGGGGTCTTATCTCCCAAACCGACAAGGGAACAAAATGAAATGGGAAACCGACCCAACTTAATAAAACGCAATAATTCAATTTCTTATTTTGAGTAAATACTACTTAACAAATTTTATATAATTGAAACCCAAAATGTAAAATAGTAATAATAACAACTTCTTAGAATTAAATACATAAATATATTACAAACACGACAAATAAAAATAGTCTCCAACCCAAACAAAATATGAATATAAAAAACATAATTAACTTAATAAATATAATTAGCATTTAATAAACGCTCTTAAAAATAGGGCTATTACAACATCAAAGAGTACTAATCTAATCATCGAGGGAAATAATTGAAGCCAAATTGCCTAAACCTAACTCCTAATAAGACCCTTAATTAAACTTAATTAAACCTAATATGACTCTTAACTTACAAAAAGACTCACTACACAAAGGTTTTGTGAAGATATCAGTAATTTGATCTTCGATCTTGTAAAATAATAATTCAACCAAGCCTTTCTTAACATTATCCCTAAGAAAATGATGTATGATCTCAATAAGCTTAGTTTTAGAGTGCTGAGCATGATTTTTTTAAATATTTATAGCATTAGTGTTGTCACACATTATAGGAACACTTTCATAGACAACAACGAAATCTTTCAGCTGGTTCCATATCCACAACAGTTGGAAACAATAAGCTGCTGCTGCAATGTATTCTGATTCTGCTGTGGATAAGGCCACTGAATTTTGCTTTGTAGAGCCCCGTGAGATCAGACATGAGCCTAATAAATGAGGCATACCTGATGTGCTTTTCCTATCAATGAGAAAACCAGTATAATCTGCATCTATATACCCTACCAGCTCAATAGAAGTGCCTTTGAGGTACCACAAGCGCAAATCATCTATTCCCACCAAATACCTGAGTATTTTTCTAACAACCTTTAAATAAGACTCGTTGGGATTGCTCTGAAATTTTGCACATAATCCTACAGAGAACACAATATCAGGTCTACTTGCTGTTAGGTACAAGAGGAAACCCATCATCCCTCTATACAATGAAGCTTCCATATCCTTCCCTTTTCAATCACCATCAAGCTTTGTGGAAGTGGGAACATGAGTGTCATATGCTTTGCTATTCTCCAGACCATACATCTTTAGAAGTTTTCTAAGGTACTTTTGCTGGTGGATCATAATTCCATCAGCTGTTTGCCTAATCTATAAGCCAAGGAAAAACCATGTTCTCCCATCATGCTCATTTCAAACTCACTCTACATAAAATTAGCAAACTCATCACATAGTGTAGACACAAAATCGTGTCTCCCCATTGAGTATCAATGATGACTACTACCCCACTGTAATTGGTCCGAATCAATGAAATAATAAAGAACGGGCCTAAAATAAAATGTTTTAAGCCCAAAACCATTTTCTATCTCTTTTTATTAACCCATTTTCGAAAATATTTTTTTAAAATAGTTTTATAAAAGCCCATGTTTGCAAAACCTTTTAAAAATAGTTTTATTAAAAGCCCATTTTCTAAAACCCCATTTTCTAACCCAATTCAATTAATAGAATTAATTAATTATATTAATTAGTTTTATTAATAGAAAATATCTTTTATAAAAAAGATCATCTTTCTCCAACGTATTCCAAGATATCTATCTTTATCTAAAACTTTTTCTAAATTTTTTGTAATAAATTATCTTTTTAGAAACCTAGTTGTTTTCGATTACCTAGTACTCCCTAAACACCTACAAAATATACCTACGTCTAACTACACTCCCACAACACCATACAATTCCCTCACTCACCTTCCTACATCTACACTAATATATTCATCCTCCACAATACCCCACACCATGTACCATATTCATCACCACTTATAACACTCAACACAAATCTCACGCCACAACTCATACTAACACTGCCATGCTCACAATCTTCCACGCCATAATTCCTCATGCATCTCCAAGACTAATCTCCCTCGCCTCTAACAATTCCTACGCCTACCATCTTATACATAAACAATATCATCCTAATCTCCTCACTGACATGACCAAATCTCCCTAATAATCATCCATCAACTATTCAGCGCCACATCATCCATCAACACACATCATCATCACTAGGGGTGTTAATGAGTCAGGGTGGCTCGTAAATTATTCGAGCTCGGCTCGGTCAATGCTCGGTCAAAGCTCGGCTCGAGAGTGCTCGATTCGAGACCGAGATCGGCTCGAGAGTGCTCAATTCGAGACCGAGATCGGCTCGAGAGTGCTCGATTCGAGACCGAGATCGGCTCGAGAGTGCTCGATTCGAGACCGAGATCGACTCGAGACCCTAACGAGCCGAGCCTGAGCTACCTTAAGTTCGGCTCGAAAGCTCGCGAACAGGCTCATAGTTTTATTAATACTAAAAATATTTCATTAATGTTTAAAAATAAGATAAAAAAATAATTAATTACTATGTTTAAAAGGAAGCCTTTTTTATCAAAACTCAAAACAGCCATATAAAATTCTTGTATTATAAATCTCAACATAAAATATGGAGAAACTATGGCTAGAGAGAGAATCTATCCCCTCTCTCTAGAAATCCAATGAAACAATACCTCCTTCTCCAAATTCGAACCTCAGCATTGCTGGAGCTATGGCAAAAGGCTCGAAGAAGGGAAATGGGGGTAAGAAGCAAGTTAAGAATGTTCAGAATGAGAAAGCGGTAAGAAAACCTCAATCAGGAGATGCTAGAAAGGAAACCAATATCAATGATTTGCAAGACGCATCTGTGTTGAGTTGGTCTTCGGAGGATGAACATTCGAATGCGTCGATTGATCTTGAAGCCTCTCAGCAGGATAGGAATGCGTTTGTTGAAGCTAGGAGTCAGATAGACATATGGTTCAACCATCTCCTTTTCCGATGCAGCAACTTGTAAGTAATGCATGTAACTCTCTCATTTCTGGCAATTGGAGACATTCTCTATTCAATAATATTGTGGATGAAGGATTGAACTTAGAAAAACCTGTAGAAGAACATGTAGTTCAACTGGATGTTACTAGTAATGATAATGTAGTTTAGATTACTATGGATGATATTCAACCTGAACTAGAGTATTGGAAGAGTGTTGTGGTTTGTTATATTTTAGGTGTTAAACCCCCTTATCAAATTGTTGATGGCTTTATAAGGAGGATCTGGAGGAAGTATGGAGTTGCGAAAGTAGCAATGATGAAATTTGGCTTGTTTATGGTTCGTTTTCATTCTGTTGATTGTAAGAATCAAGCCATGGAAGCTGGTCCTATTCTATATGACAGTAAGTATGTTATTGTTAAAGAATGGACTCTGGATTTGGACTTGAATGCTGGGAGTATGAAGATTGTGCCTACATGGATCAAATTACCTAAGCTGCCTTTGCAATATTGGGGTCAGACAGCTTTGAACAAGATTACAGGGGCGGTTGGGAAGCCTATTAGAACAGATAGAGCAACGGCTCAGAAGGATATCTTAGAGTATGCAAGGGTTCTGGTTGAGGTGTCAGTTGACTAAGTCTTCCCTAATGAGATTGTATTCCCTTTTAAGCCTGTGATGTGTAGTGATTGTGGAGGAATAGGTCATAATATGGAGCAGTGTAGACAGAAGAGATTTAAAGTAGCTAAAGCTAAAATTAAACCACATAAGCAATGGGTGCCAAAAGTTCAACCACAAGTTCAGCCAATTATACAAAATAAGCAAACTTACTCGGAGTTATTCAGAGTTGATAAGCCCGTGCGAATGGAGGTCGCTATACCTATTCCAAGATCGGCAACAATTGAAGAGGGTGTTGAAGAGGAGGTCAATTTTTTTTTTGGTAAGTAAGTAAATTTATAAACACCAAACAACAACCATACAGCCTAATGTTGGCCACGACAGCACAACAAATCACAAACTATACATCCATTGTATATCCTGATCTAACATTTTAAGAGGTATTCTATTCTTCACTCTATGTATAACTATGCTTTTTATCTCTTTAACAATCTTATCTACAACATGAATTTGCTGGTTCCATAAGGCATTGTTCCTTTCCCTCCAAACCATATAGACGGTAGCAATTATAGCTGCATTGCAAACCCGTTTCCCGACCGCTCCCCTTTGTATCTGCGCTTCACCCAACTAAGAAGCTGAGGAAAGTTCACTGTAGCTGGCCTAATACCAAGCCATCTCTTGATCTTCTCTAAGCATTGATGGCTGAATTGACATCCAAAAAATAGATGTTCAATGTCTTCACTTGCATTCTCAAAAAGAATACACCGATCACTTGTACAAATCCCCGCTTAAACGGCCTAGTCCCGGGTCCCGTAACCTTTTTAGCATGGCAAGCCATCCCACAAAGCAATGTTTTGGAATGTTATTGTGGTTCTAGATAGCCTTGCACCCGTCCCGCTTTACACCAGGCTCCAAAATCTTTCTCAGACCTCAAAGAAGGTGCAATACTTGGGCTTAGTAAGCCAATCATTGCCACACTTATCCATAATTTCCTTCTAAGTCTTACATATGTGCTTAATGTACTCAACTAGCTATTGAGGGAGCATCAAAAGTGCTCCAATGTTGGTCCTTGATATACCTATCATGGATCCACTTGACCCATAAATTGTCGGCCTTCATTGCAATCGCCCGAGCCCGCTTACCAACAATTGCAACATTCCAAAGGCAAGAAAGATCCGAGACCAAGCCCCCCTATGGCTTCTAGGTTGACAAGTATCCTCCCACCACATACTCGGGCCTAGCACTATTATAAGTCCCCGTCCATAGAAAAGCTCTACAGATGGCATTTACTTGTCTCAGAACACCTTTAGGCAACAAGAAGATTTGGGACCAGTAAACACAAATGCTCAAACAGCATTGACCAAGGTTCTCCTACTAGCAAAAGAAATGTTCCTGGTACTCCACACTCTGATTCTAAGGACCATCTTTTCAATCAATTGCTCACAATCAGCTGCAGACAACTTCTTAGTACTAATGGGAACACCCAAGTACTTAAAGGGTAATTTACCGTGCTTGAATCCAGAGCACTCCCGAATTCTCTTATTTTCATCCACATCAAGGCCACAACTATAAAATTCTGATTTTTTTGGGTTAGCTTTTAACCCAGAAGCAGCAGCAAAAATACTCAATCCCCTGAAGAAGCATATACACTGACTTGAAGTCACCCTTACATAACAACACCACATCATTTGCAAAGCACAAGTTATTGATGCCAAGAGACTTACACCTAGGTTGGAACATGAAATCATGCTGCTTACCAATGTAGGACATTATTCTACTAAAGTACTCCATGCAGAGGATAAATAGGAGGGGAGATATAGGGTCCCCTTGCCTGATGCCTCTTTTAGGATTAAAAAACCCAGTAGGACTTCCATTAAGTAGCAGTGTAAAAGTAGGACTCTTGACACAAACCATAATGAGATTCACAAAACTTCTAAGGAACCTCAAAGCAATCATTAAGTCTTCCAGAAAATCCCAATAGACAGTGTCATAGGCTTTTTGCAAATCAATCTTCATCATGCAACGTTTTTGTTTTTGTCTAGGCACATACATCTTAACTATGTCTTGACATAGCAAGATGTTATGGAGGATACTCCTATTAGAGACAAAAGCTCCCCGATTCTTTGAAACAATAACGAGTGTAGCACCAGCTTCAATTTATTGCAAATTAACTTGGTGATGCATTTGTATATAACTGAACAAAGAGGAAATAGGCCTGAAATCACTAACATGTGATGGGCTTTTTACCTTTGGAATCAATGGGATGGAAGTTACATTGACTGTTTTGAGAAGTTTCCCAGATTGGAAAAATCCAAAATCGCCTCGCTTACTTCCCGGCCAACCACTTCCCAACTTTGTTTTAAAAAATAGTTATTAAACCCATCCAAACTAGGACTTTTATCATCCGGAATGGACATCATCACATCCTTCACCTCTCACTGTAAAGTTACAGCTTAACAAAGCTTGTTGATTGTCATTAAGCACCATACCTTCACTTCTTCTATTTATGAAAATGATGCAATTGTTAGTGTCCCAATCCGAATGAAGAAGAAAGAGAGAACAACGAGAATGCACTAAAGGAGGTGGTTGATAAGTCCGAGGCAGATGCGCAGAGGGAGTATTAACCTATTACCTCATGGATAGAGTGGGGTTTTGGAATGTTAGGGGATTAAATAGCTTAAACAAACATGGTGACGTGAGAACTCTTATAAATCATCATAATTGTGGGCTATTTGGTCTCCTTGAGACTAGGATTAAACCATGTAATGTTGCTAAGGTTTATCCTAGGGTTTGTCCTAATTGGATTATAGTAGCAAATTATACTCATCATAGGGGGGGAGGATCTGGTTGATTTGGTTGCCTCAAAAATTTAAAGTTGATATCCTTGGATGTAAGGCTCAATTTATTCATAGTAGAGTTAAACACAAGGGTACAGGGAGATGTTTCCTATTTACCTTGGTGTGTATTACTCTAATGATTGTGTTGATAGACAGGTAATGTGGGAGGAGTTAAGAAGAATAAGGCTGAGACAGGAGGCTTGGTTGATCTGTGGAGATTTCAATAATGTTGTGAATCTTAATGAGAGATTGGGCTCTGCTGTGCCTTTGGAAGAAGTACAGGGGATTAGAAGCTGTTTAAGGGAGTGTGAGCTTCAAGAAATAGAGAGTGTAGGACCATTTTTTACTTGGTCAAATAAACAAGAGGGAGATGACAGGGTGTATTCTAAAATTGATAGAGTATTTATCAATGATATGTGGGAGAGGATTTTTGTAGATGCTCTGGCAAACTTTCTTCCTGAAAGTGTGTCAGATCATTCCCCTTGTATTGTTCATCTAGAGACTCCCCAAGTTTCTAAACCTAAAGCATTCAGATTCTTCAATATGTGGACTTATGCTGAGTAGTTTAGTGACATAGTGATCAGAGGTTGGCAAAAGCAAGTTAATGGGTGTGCCATGTACCAGGCGGTGAAAAAATTAAAAGGGCTGAAGTATGATCCGAAAGTGTTAAACAGAAGCAAGTTCTCTAACATTGAGAATGAAGCTGATGTAGCATATAAAAACATGATTAACATTCAAAAGCAGATGCAGGAAGATCTAAACAATCATGAGTTGCATTCTATTGAAGCTGAAGCCAGGCAAAGGTATATTGAGCTTAATAAAGCAAGAATGGCTTTCCTATAGTAAAAGGTGAAGTGTGATTGGTTGAAGGGTGGTGATAGCAATACAACATATTTTCATGCATGCTTGAAAAAGAGGAGAGTCAGAATCACATATATAGAATTAGAGATATTAATGGTAATTGGGGTTGAGAATCATGAGCTTGTGGAGAAGGCTTTTATGGATTTCTATGTTGGTTTGCTTGGTACTGCTCAGTCTTCAAGATGGAAGGTTAGTAGAAGTGTGTTGAATGAAGGGAGGAGATTGAATGCAACCCAGCAAGATATTTTGATTCAGCCTTTTTGCAATGAAGATGTGAAACAAGCCCTCTTTGATATTGAAGACATCAAGGCCCCAGGTCCTAATGGCTACTTTAGCTGTTTCTATAAGAAGTCCTGGAGTATTATAGGAGAGGATATTACTCTTGCTGTAATGGATTTCTTTAACTCAGGAAAGATTCTCCGGCAAATCAACAACACTACCTTGTGGCTGATCCTAAAATGTGAGCAGCCCCAGGATGTTACACAGTACACGCCTATTGCTTGTTGCAATGTCTTGTACAAAATCATATCCAAGATGTTATGTTGCAGATTGAAAAAGATTATGCCAGAGATTATAGACCCTGTGCAGAGTGCATTTGTGGAGTAGAGGGTTATTTTTCATAATATTTTCATTTTCTAGGATATGTTGAGGCACTATAAAAGGAAAGATGAGCCTGCCAGATGCACCATGAAAGTTGATTTAAGAAAGGCTTATGACTCCTTTGACTGGGAGTTTATCAAGGAAATGTTAGAAGGCTTGCAATTTCCTGAGAAGTTTTTCAAGTGGATTATGCTGTGTGTGAATACTCCCAGTTACTCATTGAGCATCAATGGCAATCTTTGTGGCTTTTTTAAAGGCAAGAGAGATTTGAGACAAGGTTGCCATTGATGCTCTCTTGTTTGTCATTGCAATGGAATACTGCTCAAGACTGATGATAAAGATGCACAAGAAGAAAGATTTTGCATTCCATTACATATGCTCGAGTCAAGCTTACTCATCTCATCTTTGCAGATGATTTGATGCTTTTCCGCAAGGGTGAGGTTCAATCTACTATTATGATGAAAAGAGTGCTGAAGACTTTCTCTCGCTACATCCGGTTTATTTGCAAGCCAAGAGAAAACAGCTTGTTTATTTTGGAAATGTGAATGAGGAAGTGCAAAGATAGAATATTACAAGTCACTAGGTTTCAAAGAGGTCGGGTTCCCTTCGGATACCTTGGAGTACCTATCACTTCTAAGAGACTTTCCAAGGCAGATCGTGATATACTTGTTGATAAAATTTTGAAGAGAATTGTTTGCCCGGGCTCTAGGCATTTGTCTTATGCCGCAAGAGTTACTCCGATAAATGTTAGTGCTTATGAGTTATTACACTTATCGGGCTCAAGTCTTCCTACTTCCTAAAGGGGTGTTAGATAAGATTACCAAGATTTGTAGAGCTTATTTGTAGGAGGGAAAAGTTTATACTTCTAAGCCCCCTCCCGTTTCTTGGCAAGAGGTTTGTTATACTAAAAATAGAGGAGGCTTGGGTATTAGAGAGTGTCACGATTGGAATGTTGCAGCTATAGGGAAGTATGTGTGGCAAATCTCTAAAAAAGGCCGACTCCGCTTTGGATCGATGGGTTCATTCAAGATATGTCAAAGACACCGACCGGTGGGAGTATAAAGCTCCCGTGAATGCTAGTTGGTGTTGGAAGAACATATGCAAAGTTAAAGAGATATTGAGAGCAGCTTACACTAGTAATCAATGGCTTAACTCTGGTGTTGATTATACTATCAAAGCAGGCTATAATTGGCTTCACCATGAAGATGATAAGGTCAGTTGGCATCATTGGGTTTGGAGCTCATACAATGTAGTAAAACATTCCTTTATATCATGGTTGATCGCTCAAGGTAAATTGAGGACTAGGAGCAAAGCTTGCAGGCCGGTGTCCGTGTTGACACTAATCGTGCTCTTTGTTGTCGGGGATTGATGATTGTAATCATCTATTTTTTAGATGTCCATTTAGCAAGGATGTGCATGGTGGCCTCATAAACCGGTTAGGAATCGAAATTGCTTTGATGAGAGAGTGTGTTTACAACCCGGAAGAAGTGGGGTAGGAAATTTAATTAGAAGCAAAAGAAGACAGAAGATATGCTATGCAACCCTGGTTGTTGTTGTGTACCATGTTTGTCATGCTATAAATAGTGATGTCTGGGATCTAAAAGTCCCACGCCCATGTCCTGTTATTAAATGTATTAAGCATATCATTTGTACTAGAGTGAAGAATCTAGTGACTGAAAAATGGTCTAGGGAAGACAAGGATTGGTTTGAGCAGCTTGTTCTATATAGTATGTGAGTAGTTTGTGAGTTGTGTGTGTGTAGGCTGTAGTCTGGTAGTGTTGACCTCTGCTCTCTATGCAGATTAGGTTGTATTGGTTGCTTGGTGGTGCTATTGTGCTTTTGGTAATAATACTCATACGTTTTACCAAAAAAAAATCTCAACATAACAAAAGCCATACCAACAGCAAGATACAAAGAAGCATCACAAAGCAAAAAAGCCAAGAAAGTAAATAAAATTCGACCAAAGACAATGACCAAGTTATACTACATTCCGCCATCTCTAGAAGGAGTCGTCAACCCTAAAAGGTCAACCTCCAAGTGCAATGACACAGCTCCCTGGCAATTGGCATACTGTGGATTATTGTTGTTGTTGCAATGTTAATAATCATAATATTTTCAAAAATTTAGAAGCCATAATGATTCAGAAGCCATAATAATTAAGGCTACATAACTGGCTTTCTTCGTTTGAATCATGTGTCAAGCTTTCTTCATGCTTGGGCACTGAGCAGCCACATTGGAAGTAAGTGAAAGTAACTAAAAGAGAACAAAGTTAGCTTTATACACAACTGGAGCGTCCCACATCGGTGAACTAACATGAGGGTATGAGTTAAAAGGTTTATAATAGAAACTATGACTTCCTAAACCTCTACAATTGGCTTGCTACTTGCTTGGCCATGCTGTAGACACCAAATTTTGAACCCCTTATTTTCGGATAAATAAAGGTTTTGAAAAGAAATAAAAATAACGAAAACCGTCATGCATCGTGGAGCGTGCGCCCCGTCAAATGCATGTTTCACCCCGGAGCGCGAGTTTCATTCCGTCGTATGGTTTCCCGTTTTTGCATATTAGTCATGCAGTTTCGGCTTAGAAATATAATTTTTCGTGAGTCGTAGTAAATAACTACAACCACTGTTTTAATAAAATGATTCGTAGTATAATCATGCTCGTCTTTACCAATTTAACGAGTTTTCGTTAATTGTCTTAAGTTAGTCTTTTAAAAAACAAAAAAACGAGTCGCAATTAGGCATCGGGATTTTAATCGTATCCCAATACCGATAGTAATCAGTTTTCTTGATGGTCAAGTCATTGTTCATTGAATAAAGAGTAAGAATATATTCTTTATCCACTAATCAAATCCTTTATCCATCAGTTAGGGAATAAGAATCATGAAAAGAAGTGAGAATAAGAATCAAATCCCAAGTGTAAGAGGGAAGAATCCGATTTTTTTCCGATAAAATCGAGTGTGCGCCAGGCACACGATCATGCGCTGGACGCATGATTGTGCGCCTAGCGCACAACAGTTTCCTACGCCAGACGTAGAGCCCTGCGCCTAGCGCACGGAGCTGTGCCTAGCGCAGGCTCCTGCATTTGGCGCAGGGATTTAATCAGTTTTGTTTTTCACATTTTTCGATGCACTTTTTTCATATTAGGGTGTATTTAGGGAAGAAAATATTTTCTGAAAATCTGATTTTGCCTCATTGATGAGAAAATCCAAAAAAAATATGAATATTTGTGTTTCCAAAGAGATTTGATGATGTCATTAGGGTGAGGTCATTAGAGTGATGTCATTAGGGTGATTAAGGATGAGAAAAATCAGATTTTTTGGGTTAAAAATCTGATTTTTAACTTCTTTGAAACCCTAGTTCATCTCCCTCATTTCCCTATAAATACCCTCCTTTTTTTTACTTCAAAACCAAGTTGAGCTAAAATCAACTTAACTTCACAACTTCTCTCAATACTACTCTCATCTTCTCTACTTCCTTCCTCTAAAAAATCTCATTCAAGAAAAGAAAGTGAAAGTTAGGAAAATAATTAGTAAGTAAAGAAGTTCATCAAAAGAAAAACACAAAAAAGGGGTTTAAGTTAGTAATTAAGTGGATTTAGAAACTCACTTAGAAATTAATGAAAATCACAAAAAAGGTAGAAAACTTTGCAAAAAGGAAGTGCATCATTGAGCTAGCAAGGTAAAGTTGAAGCTCTTGTTCTTTATCTTGATTATTTTCTTAATCACATACTAACTTTCTCCTTGTTTCTTCTTATCATTTTTTAATTTTTGGAGTGATTTGGGTATGTGGAAGTCCTAATAGGTTCCCAACCTTAAATCACCCCACCTAGAATAGTCAACTCTAATGGGGAGACTCTTTGGAAACAATGTGTTTATGTGATTTTCTTCATCAAGTTGTTGTTCATCACCAAAAAATGTTTTTCATACAAAATTCAAGAAGAGTTGTGCATAAACATCTCCATAAAAAAGAAAATGTGATGCTGTAATTATGGTCAGTTTTAATTTTATACTTAATTTCATTTTTCGTCTGTATTATCAGAATCATTTATAGGATCTAATATTTTTCCTATGCATTTCAAGATGTTTCCAGAAACTGGGCTTTGGAATTTCTAAAAAACGAATTTTGTACAAATAATTAAAAATCATAGAACTTTGTTGTGCAAAACGGATTTTGTCCAGTACCACATAAGCTTGTCTTGTTAATAAAGTTTGAAATAAAATCATTTAGATAAAGATAAAAACATCTAGTTTGAAGAAAACATCAGTAGATTTCCAAGAATATGAAAATTATGTTCATATGAATTTTATGCAATTTTATATCATTTTTACAAAAACGTTCATGTAAATCACTAAATTCCAGAAAACTGATTTTCTCTTCAGTTAAAAAAATGAATAAAAAAGGATCTTAAAGGTGTCCAATCCAAGTGAAAATTTTCAGTCTAGTTCTTCAAAGTGTCTAGAATGTTCATACCAAAATTCACTTCAAAATAAGTTCAGCAAGTTAGATTTTGTCCAGTACCACATAAGCTTGTCTTGTTTTGACCAGTTTCGGCATAAAATTCACCATACTTCGAGTTGTCAGATGCGCAATTTAACACTTTCTACAGAAAGTTATGAATTTTACAAGTCAGTACAAGAACAAAAGTGCAATCTGGAAAATGAAATAAAGTGATTAACTCACCTTTCATAAAAAAAATGGCCAAATTCCAATTAACCAATCACAATCTCCAAATTTGATCTCAAATTGATCATTTATCAAAAGCCTTCAAATTAGGAAGCAAACCTCTTTTCCTAAGACCTCTTGAAAATTTTAAACGTGATCACTAATTAAGGTAGTTATTTCAATCCTCGATTAATCGCTAATTAGGGCAATTAATTCAAACTCTTCATTTAATCACTAATTAGGGTGATTATCTCCAATCATTAGTTAATCGCTAATTAGGGTGATTAACTCAAACTCTCTATTTAACCATTAACTAGGGTGATTATCTTAAATCTTGAATAATCACTAATTAGGGTGATTATTTCCTAACCTTCATTTTAATCGCTAATTAAGGTGATTAATTTAATCTTCATATTTAATCACTAATTAGAGTGATTATCTTAAACCTTAATAATTGTTAATTAGGGCGATTATTTTTCTCATTTAATCACTAATTAGAGTGATTATCTTAAGCCTTGAATAATCACTAATTAGGGTGATTATCTTAACCTCCATTTTTAATCACTAATTAAGGTGATTATCTTAATCCTCCTTCATATTTAATCGCTGATTAAGGTGATTATCTTAACCCCATCCCAATCACTAATTAGAGTGATTACCTTATTCCTAATAGATTTATCTAATTCTAAAAGGTGAGTTATTCATAATCTATTTGCCTCCCCTTTTCTTCCTTAATGGAATTAGCCATTTAGGGTGAGACATAAGATCGAACTACAATGGTCTTGATCCATGAGTGGATTCCAATCCCGCAATGATTGGTACGTAGTGCAACTTCAGTGCTCAAACCTACCATGTACAAATGATATATTGGTCCTAAATAAAAATGGTTGATGTGTATATGTGCAAATTATGTGATTTTTTTTCTTTTGAATAGCCATGATTACTTTAAAATGGAAAATAACGCATTTAATAAGAGCCCTTTCTTTAGAACGGAAGAGGAGACGATCGAGTTCCAGACGTTCGCACCTCTTAACCTAAACCCTGTACCCTATCTCATGGTATGAAAAACCAATTTTCAAAAAAGCCTTATCCATATAAAGTCATCATCGTTTTAAATGATATTTCTTGAAATTGATTTTAAAATAATTTATTCGATAAATCTGTCCCTATTCAGACATTAATAGGGTGGCGACTTCAAAGTTTTCTAAAAACTCATAGTCCAATGAGAAACTTTCGTGGGATTCAGACCGTTAATTAAGACAGTAAAAAATCGGGTACCACAGGCTGGCGACTTCACTGGGGATAATACTTCCACTTGAAGTATATGAGGTTTAAACCTGAACAATGTGTTATTTTCCATATGTATATATAATAAAAAAGGTTAATCATGGTTATTCACAATTTAATTTTTGTATATAGCATGCTTATGTGAAAATTACGTGTGCTTGGTAGTTTATCTATCCATACACGTGCACTTTTTTTAACCATTTTCTTATTAGGTCTGATACCTCTGTCTATTGGCAAGGGTCATAATTTTAGAATGACAAATTAATGAATTAAGGGCGTAAAACCTGCATCCGCGAGCTATTGTGACCGGCTCTGTCAGGAGCGTCCACCCTCGATGGACACAATGGAAGTGACTCGAGGCCACTTTAACATACTCTCTCCTTAAATGAATCACCTTTTAGTTGACTTCTAGGACACAAGGATCAATGCACAAATGTCCTTTATTAATTTGAGTTATTGAATAATGTGGAAAATTTTCAAAAATTCCTCAGTTCGTTGTTTGGCCGGAATATTTCAGGGAATCATTAAACGAACTCGAATTGCTGCCGAAATGATTATTGAAATATTAAGAGTATTCTTGTTTATTTATCATAACACTAGTGGAAAAAACCTTATCTGTCACTTAATAACAGATCCGGTTTTTACAAAACCGCATCCGAAAATCATTAAAAAAATGGAAGGGAAAGATGGGTGAAAAATATGATCCGGTCCTTTAGTGTTTTGTGATATCAAATGTGTTTCTCGAGGTTTTTCGTGTTTAGTTACTGATTTTTGGGTTTTTTTCTGTGTTTCTCGAAATTTCATGAAACCCTAACCCTAATTTCTGGTTTTTTTTTTGGAAAAATTGTGTTTTGTGATATCAAATGTGTTTGAATGAGAATTTGGTACTGATTATGTAAGGAGATCTGTAAATAGGGTTTTGCTGTTGGTGTTGATTTCTATTATGTTGTTGGTTTTAATTATTAATGGATTTGGGATATGGGAATTTGAATTATGGGTTTTTCATTTTTATACAAAAAAAAGAAGAGATTTTTATGTTTTTTTTTCAAGGTTATTATATGGGTTAATCGAGTTCGTGTTATTGTTTATGGTCAATTGATGTTTGTTGATTAGATGGAAATATTGTGGCTGTTTTGATCTAATTGTAAATTAGTCGGTGATTTATCATGACAATATGAGGACTACAATTGAGTTACATTAATCCATGAAAAAATTAACATGTAATTGGTTTGTAAATTAAATTAATGCAATTGTTTTGTTTACATAGTATATATATCAATGTATCGGGATGTAAAGTCGCCTTAAGCATGGAATTTATGTTTGGATTGGTTATGCATATAGGTATTCACATCATAAACCTTGCTAAGACATGGGAAAAGCTTCAAATGGTCGCTAGGGTTATTATAGCAATTGAAAACCCACAGGACATCATTGTTCAATCTCGCTAGACCATATGGTCGGAGGGTCTGTTCTTAAGTTTGCTCGCATTACCTTTGGAGCTCACGCAATTGCCGGGAGGCACACTCCTGGGTACATTCACTAACCAGCCTTCAAACCTCTTTCGCCGAGCCTCGTCTTCCGATCCTAACCGACCCCAGGACCGATCATCGGGTGACACTAGATTGGTGTTAATTGTATGATGTGGTAATTCTTGTAGTCTTATATACTGATCAATTTCTTTTTTTGAAACGTGTATCTTGCAGCCTATTAAGGAAGCCGCCCTTGGAAACATTCCCACAATTGCCTTCGTGACACCGATTCTCCCATGCGTTACGTGGACATTGGTATCCCCGCAAACAACAAAGGCAAACACAAAGATCGGTTGTTTGTTCCGTCTTTTGGCTCGTATAGTGTTGCGAGATGCGTGGAACCCTTAGTCCAGGAATGGTAAACCCAAATTAAATGGGCATAGTAAGAACCGCAATGAAGCCGATGATGTAATCTCGCAGCGGGCCATCTCAAGACAAGCGGTCTAGGAAGGCAAGTACGGTAAGCTATTATATTATAGCTAGTGATATGTTCATGTTTCAAAATGGTACTTATTTGGGCTATAACTTCCGACTCGTGATCTACTTTGCCCTGGACATAGGTGAAAGAGCCAATCATTCAATCCTTTAAGCGCCAAAAATCTCAAGCCGTGTAGAAAGCCCATGCTCTTCTAATATTCGAGAGGTAAACTTTTCTTCTTGATTTATTCCTTTTGAATATAGTGTACAACTAAGAGCTCACAAATTGAATTTGGAATGGATGTGAATATTTTAATTTGTACAAGTACAATATATCATAGTTGCTTGGTCCGTGAGTAAGCTTTCGCAGACTGTCCTAGCCGGTTAGCCGATAAATCGGGGAAGTTCTCTTAGGAAGCCGATAACTTTCACAGACTGTCTTAGGAAGTTCATGGGATACGATCACATATCCCGATGGTCCGTGGTTCTTCTTATGATTTTCTTTTTTAAACGTTCGTTCGAAAGCTGCCGATGAAAACATATCTTTCAAGCATGATTCACAAAGTCATGAGGAGTCTACAAGAAGCAAGGAAAAAGAAAGGAAAAAAGACAAGACAAAGAAGGGAAGAGGGACATATGAAACTTTGAAAGAAATGAATCTCATTTGGCATGTTATAACCCAAATCAAGAAGTCGACGCTGTTTGACATCAATGCTAAAATACTTGCAGATTGATAATGCTCCACTAGAAAGCCGCTTACTAAGCGAGCGCATGGGTGATGGTTCCAAGAGAGTTAGAGTACCTCACATCCTCGGCCCAACAGGTAATAGCACCCTTTATAACTTATAGAACATCCTATGACCTATATGTCTCGTGTTTCTATTGTCTAAATGAGAAGGGTTGTCTGATAGGCCAGATGGCTTTATTGGATAGTGCCTTTTGATAACAAGACCTTCATTGAACAAGATCGATACAATTAGTTTGTACAAGGGAAAACATATGGTAAAATAAATCACATATGGCCTTGGCTATGTTCTTTTCTATTTATTTCATGAATGTATTAAGCATTTTTGTTAAAATCATATTAGACCGGATGGATCAACACACACCATAAAGTACTAAACTATACGAGACCAAAACATAAAGATTCAAATCAAATGAGATAAATTTAGACCATATCAGACCAGAGAGAGATATAATATAAACTCAGACTCATAATCCATTGTGAAATTTTGAGTAACTAATGAATGTGAAGTGATCAGGTGAGATCGAGATATCGTAGCACTATCAAACATTATTAAAAAAGCATCAACAAGGATGCTTTCATGTCAATAAGCTATATTTGCTATATTTTTTTCCATTGATTTCTTGGTTCATTCTTTCCCCCGTTCAGCTTTTTGTCATCCTATACTTATGCAGTGCGAAGGCTTTCAAAGATGTGAAACTATGGGTTCCGCAACTACTATTTACAGTGACAAAACGGGAACACTAACATTAAATCAGGTGAATAATTGTGCATCTTTTTGTCACTACATTAATAAGCGTGGGTCTATCTCTCTATTGTTCCTTTCTTGCAATGAGTTGAGAAGAAAAATAATGAAGTTCTACTTGATAATCAATGAAGAAAAAAACCAATTGTTCGAATTTTGATGCTTGATTAATCCTTTTGTAGATGACTGTGGTTGAGGCTTACGCTGGTAGAAAAAAGTTGAATCCACCAAATGAGAACATCTTGTTGTTCTTCAATTTGGTCTTGATAGTGTCTTGTAGTGCGATTTATCGTATAATCGTTGTGCAATCGGATGGTGCTTGTTGTTACTTTTTAAATACGGTTTATGTTTCCTTCGACAATTACGATTTCGGCTGCGATTAGTTTCTTTGTTTTGGCTGGTTTGGATTTTCTCCATGTTATACTCTAAATTATTGTGATTTTGGCTATGTTTGATTTCGAATTTCTGCTATGTTACTATGTTGTTGCTAGGAGAATTCTCTAACATCAAACCAATCTTCTTTTTAATTAGATAAACCTAGAAGATGATGTGAAGTAATGTATCTAAAACTCTCTCTTGTAGCCGTCTCGTATCCATATGATAAGACCTTTGATTTTGGATCTGTTCTTTTCTCCGATTTTCTTCAAGTGATTCTTTTTTACCGATTTAAGTAATTTTTACGGTACAATATAGATTCTTACTTATGGTGACACTAGTATTTTGCCATTTCGTACATGCTTCAACATTGTGTATGGTAGCTAGCTTAGTTGATAAAAAATGTAAGTGGTTGTAATATAGACGTGCAATTGGAACTCGTGTGGGTTTGGCCTTTGTGCCTCCTTATATATGTATGAATTAAAAGAAAAGGCACATTATTGTTAGTTCGTACACTAAGCCGGAATTTCTAGCCTTATTCAAAGCATTTATTTTAAGTTTGGTTAAAATTTAGTTTAAGTTGCATTTATAATGTACATTTGATGCGACATTGGGATCGTCGAACAACTTTTATTTTGGATAGTAGAAAATTACCTAAATTCTAAAATCTAAAACGACATATATCTTGAATTGGATATATCTCACGAAATTACATAAACCCCCCCCAACTCGCCCCCCGCAAACCCTCCTCCCCTGCTGTGCCCCACCCCCCTTGCTTGCCCCCCGCAGATCCCCCTCCCCTTGCTGCCCCACCCCTGCGCACCCCCTCCTCCTCTTGTGCCCCACCCCCATTCTTTGCACCGCACCCTGCGACCCTCCTCCCCTTCTTTGCCCCACCCCTGTAGATCCCCATCCCCTTGCTGCCCACCCCCTTGCACATTCCCCCCACCCCGCTGCCCCCCTACGGACCCCCCCTCCCCCTGCTGTGCCCCACCCCCCTTGCTCCCCTCTGCGCACCCCCCTCCCCTTGCGACCCCCCCCGCACCCCCCCCGTTGCCCACCCCCTTGCCCGTCCCCCACCCCTGCTTGCCCCCTGCACCCCCCTCCCCGCCGTGCCCCCCACCCCCTTGCCGCCCCCCTGCACCCCCTCCCCTTGCCGCCCCCCCCCCCCCGCGGACCCCCCTTGCTGCCCCACCCCCCGGACCCCCCTTGCCCCTGCACCCCCCCCCCCCCCTTGCCGCCCCACCCCCGCACCCCCGACCCCCTTGCCCCCCACCCCGCGACCCCCCCCTTGCTGCCCCACCCCCGCACTCCCCTCCTTTGCCCGCCCCCACCCCTGCGACCCCCTCCCCTTCCTTGCCCCACCCCCGCACCCCCTGTCGCCCCACCCCCGCACCCCCCCTTGCTGCCCCCCCCCTTGCACGGTCCCCCCCCGACCCCCCTCCCCCTCGCTTGCCCCACCACCGTGTTCTTGTTAATAGATATATGCACACATTTAGTAAATTATTAAATTCATATCGGGAAGAATAAAGATAATTTACTTTAGGAAGCTTCTCAAAGATATGTGTGTGTCAAATCGACCGACTGTTTTAACTGCTTTTCTCCTTGCGCATGCTATGACATCTCGCTCCCACATCGATTTTCCATCCGCAAGATTATAACTGCATGTATTGCAAGCTTGAAGAAGCCTATGATAGCGAATGACTGTTAAATCTAATAGGAGGAGCCATTGAAGTATAAAATTATAATGTCATAGTTGTGTATGTTAATATTTTTATGTATTTAATTATTTATGCTTCAATTGGGCATAATATGCTTAATAAAATGAGTTTTTATATATATTATTGATTTTGTATTGATTAATAATAAAAAAATGCAAAAAAAAAAAAAAAAAATTTTGGTTTTTGGGGGGTTATCTGATCCGGTTTTTCTAAATAACCGGATCAGATTGTCTGGCTTTGCATACAATTTATTTGGCGCCATGAACATTTTCTCGATGCGGTTTTATAAGAAAACCCGGATCGAATAATATCAATATCCGATCCGATTTTCCTAAAACCGCATCGAAAAAGTATTTCCGGTTTTTGGACCGGATCAGTAAATAATTGGGATCTGCTGCGAGCCCACCTGATGCGGCCCAAAACCGCAGCAGTAAGCCTGGTTTTGACCGCATCAGATGGGCTTTTTTCCACTAGTGTAAATGTCATGTAAAAAAAATGTGTGCTCAACATTTTCAAAAAAAAAAAAACTCACATTTACTTCATAATTCTTTTCATTCAAATTGGTTTTTCCAAAAACAAAATTGATTTTTAAAAGAAAAAAAAAATCCTATTTTGAAAATGTAATCCCAAAACAAAAAAAAAAAATTAAAAAAATAAAAAGAGTCATAATCATGAGTTTAAAACGTCTCATGTTTAGGAATTAGAATGCAATTAAAACTGTGTAGTCTAAAACACAAGAAACTAGTATAAAATCTTCAAAAAAAATTAAAAAAATTGTATCTAATCAAAAGGGGTAATTATCTAAAAAAAAGGGGAAATTCTTCCATTTCTTGCTAAAAACATATACTTCCTCCGTTCCGAATTAAATGCAACAAATCCACTTTTACGCATGCCGATGCATTATTTTGACCACAAATATCTATAATTACATATAAGTAAAAATTATAAAAATTACATTTTATGAAAGTAAATCACGAGACGAATCTAACAAGATCCCACTTCACTATGCTTTTCATTATGTATAAATCACAAACCTTAGTCAAAGTGAAAAGTGTGAAAAGTGTGAATAGTGAAAAAGTGGAATTGTTGTATTTAATTCGAAACAGAGGAAGTATAAAGAAAATTCATTGACTAACATTGTCAATGTGTACATTTCACGTACTTCAAATTAGTCTAATCCTAAGAGGTGGAACAGACGTATTCAAACAGGAGAATACATGGCATGGCGCCTAGCAAACTGAATTCGGAAAAAGGTTGAGAAGAACCCGAGTACTTCACATTAGTCTAATCCTAAGAGGTTGAACAGACGTATTCAAACAGGAGAATACATGGCTTGGCGCCCAACAGACTGAATTCTGAAAATGTTTGGGAAGTACCTGAATCATTTAATTGCTTCTTTATATTGTACTTTGTAGGAAGAGCTACGTGCGGCTTGATCCCCTAAAAAAAAATCTAACGTTGTTTGCATCTATCTTAGTTTTCTTTACTATGTAATGTACTAAAAGGGGTACATAGGCAACTCATTTTCTGAGTGCAGCTGCAAAAAAGAAAAAAAAATGTAAAATTTCATTTTTAATATATCAGAACTACGCTGGGCCTGATTCTCCATTCAAAAAAAATCACAAGAAAATTTCTTCCCCAAATCCAAATCTACCTATGGAGATACGTAGGCAACCCTCGGGTGCGGCCCCTTTTGCATTTGATATTTTCATTTATGGTTTCAGCACTTAAAAACAATCATTACATGCAGATCACCACAAAGAATAACGATGTCTGGGGCATTATAATTTGCCAAAATGAGGACACAGGCCTCGTTATACCTTTTTTATCTTATTTCTATAACAGCAGGAAATGGAAGGATATCACCAAATTGATATTAAAAAAAAAAATTGTGTATTATCCCAAAAAAATACGAGTCTAAAAAACGGAAATATAACATTAAAAGGTCCAAGTTTAAAAAAAAAAGAAATAATAAGTCAGTTAAAGAAATCTAATGAAAAATCCAAAACAAATGATAGAGTCAAGGTTTCACACCTTTTAATAAATGATAATTGAAATTGGGGTTAAAATAAAAAATAATTTTCAAAGATATCGTTTCTTTCATTCCCTGCACTAAAAAAAGAAAAAGAAAATAAGAAACAAAGTCTGGACAAATTTTTGTGCTAACTTTTTCATTTCATTTCACAGGAACTCTGCCTGGGCCCGCTCAGGATCTAGGCTGATTCGCCGAAGTTCTGACCATAGTGAACGTTCTCTTTCAGTAATATTGTCATCCTTGTCTACACCAGTTGTATTCTCTACTACACGTCTCAAAGAATATGTCCGAAATTCCGAATAACGAGCACCAACAAAACTCTACCCCTCCACCCGATCCAATGATCGAGCTCCGACGACTTGTCTAGGCCATGCTTGACCGACAGGATAATATTGAACAAACCGTGTGTTGGGCATAATGCGCCAAAACGTCCAGATGCCTCCTCCTCCTCCTCCGGAGTCGGAAGTAGCCTCACCTTTTCACCTTTAGCCTATGAACAATGAGAGAGAAATTCCCACTAAGCTCGAGGAAGAAGTAGTCAAGCTCAAGGAATTCTTAAAAGGCATGACGAAGGCTGAACCATGGATGGACATTCATGGGTTAACACTTTTCCCAAAGGCACGGTTACCTCATGGTTTCAAGATGCCTAATCGACAAAGTTTGACGGGGCCAAGTGACCCAACTAATTTCCCCGAAGATGTATGTGGGGGCAATGAGTCCCTAGGGAGTGGAAGAATCTTTGATGGCCCAACTCTTTCAACAAGTATTTAGATGGTGCCGCAGCACATTGGTTACTCAATCTTGAGAACACGAAGAAATCCACTTGGGCTGATATAGTCAGAGAGTTCTCAAACCAGTACAAGTATAATGAAGAAATTGATGTTATTAGAAGGGATCTGGAGACCACTTCTAAAAACCTTAATGAGACATTTTCTTCATTCATCACTCGGTGGAGAAACAAAGTCTCCAAAATGATGAGTAGGCCTAATGAAGAAGAACAATTGCAAATGGTTGTGAAGAATCTTCTTCCTATCTACCAGAAGCATATGGCGTACCAATATTTCCCGACTTTCAAAGCTTTGATTGCTACGTGAACTCTAGTTGAGGATGCTGTGAAAAGGGGGGACATCAAGAAAGATGACCCTACTGGCGGCACTACTTATAATGCAAAGTTTGGAAATAACAAAAGAACTCCAAACAATGATTCAGCAGTTCTTAAAACAACTAATGCGATCCATGCCATTGGCGCATCTTCTGCATTCCAGTTGCGACCCCAAAGGAACTTCACCCCTTTGAACATGACTTATTCTCGAGCTCTTTCCAAGCTAAAAAGGGCCAATCTCATTCAACCCTTGAATCTACGACCACCTCCTAAAAATCCTTACCCTGGTTATGACCCAAACCAAAACTGTGAATATCACCAAAGCCCGGGGCATAATACTGAAAATTGCACAGCTCTAAAGCATCAGATTCAAAATCTTGTGGATGATGGAAAGCTCTCATTATGATCTACTTCCACTAAACCAAACGATTCTCAACCCAACATCATAAAAAACCCCATTCCTAATCATAAACCCTCATTTGCGATTAATGCAATCTCTTCTGGGTTAGATGGATGCGATCCAATCCGGTTAATCCGCAAGACAGTTCCTCAAATGTATGAAATGCCAATAGCCGCAGGTTACAAGTGTCTGGTTTATGACTTTTCCACTCAAGAAAAGTCAAAATGATGCCTTGTAAAGACCCTAGTTTCACTCTCAACAAGGATCCATTCTCTGACATCTGTGGAACCTTGGATTATGATGGTGCCTTCTTCATTTTGGACTCTGATGCTAATGAAGATGCCTCTTCGGTCTTGACAATTGTGGAGAAAAACACTGGAGGACATTCCACCACTCCAAATACATACCGGCGCCCCATCTGCCTCAATGATCTTAGTGATGACGAGTACGTGTATATATCTCATTTGACTAGAGCAGGTCGCCATTTTAAACCATCCCTTTTGGAGGATGAAAATCCATTGGAGGTATTGAGAAGGAAGGAAAAGGGCAAAGAGCCAATGATAGAGGATAGTAATAAAGAAGATGATGCTATCAAGCACATGAAAGAAGTAAATGCTAATGTTTCCATCTGGAAGTTGTTAATGCATTCCCACCTCATAGGGGAAGCCGTTCTAAAGCATCTCAATGAAGCCTCTCGTAAGTTCTTCCATAACACTTGACCAAATGGTGGGGCTCATTCACAGTGTAGATCGAACTCTCATGTTCACAAACCATGATCTCCCTAACAATATCAACCACAACAATTCGTTGCACATCACTATACACTGCAATGGATGGGAGATACCTAGAGTATTGATCGACAATGGCTCTGCAATCAACGTTTGCCCTTTGCGTATGCTAACAAGACTCGGGTATTCAAAAGAAGATCTGGTACCATCCAACCAGGTAGTCAGAGCATATGATAATGCCAAGAGAGAAGTACTGGGTTTAATCAGCCTCCTCATTGAATGTTCACCCGTGGCAAGGAAGGTGGAATTCATGGTCATTGACATTCAAGCATGTTTCAACCTTTTTTTAGGAAGGCCGTGGCTGCATGAAAATAGAGCAGTAGCCTCTACTCTACATTAGAAGGTAAAGCTTCTCACTGATCAGGGTGCTGTGACTATTTCTGGTGATCCGAAAATTATGACCATCTCCAACACCGAAAAATCGGTATTGTATCTTAATGAAGTAGAGGGAACTAGGTTGGATGGTTATACTATCCACTGTATTCTAGCAGCACCTGAAAATTCATGGATGAATGAGGTCCAAGCAGCCACACCAGATGTAAGTGCTGAAGAAACAGAACCAGTATATAGTGAGGATGACGAGGAAGAAATAGGAGTTTCAAGCATCGACACTCATGATACGTCAACCGAAGCACCAGATGAATCCTGTGTCGGCAATCCTCAAGATGATGATAATGACTCAAAGAAGAGATCTAGGACTGATGACTTTGACATGGACTTTAATGTAGTAGGCCCTATCCGAGAGGTTCACACTGAATCATTGATTCTCTTCCCAGGATATCAACACGAAGATCATTATCGTGAGTTACCACAGTTCCGAAAATTTGATGGAAACGGTGATCCTTTTGTCCACTTAGTGGGTTTTGTGAATGCATTACACCCGTGGGGCATACCAGAGGAAGATTACCCCATGCTGTTTGACAAGTGTTTAGAAGGACCAGCTCTGGACTGGTACTATTCTTTAGATTATGTGGATAGAGCTAGTTGGGAGAATGCTAGCCAAGCTTTCGTCAATTGGACTCTCGAGCATAAACAGACTGGTGTCAAGAAGGTTAAGCTAGTCACTTTGCGTCAAAGCGCCTTGGAAACTTTCTCGCACTTTTGTTCGAGATGCGTTTACATCCGCGCACAGCTTCGTTTCCCTATTTATGATCAAGAGTTCATGCTCATATTGCAGGAACCTAAACGATTTCTATTATCGTCACATGGTTACTATCAAGTACACCTCCCTCACCACATGGAACAACATGGCTTCGACATCGATGCTCTGAAATTACAAGACAAACGACCTCGGGAAGATCTTGAAACTCCCAACACAAATCCAAGGGTATATTTTAAGATAGATGAACCATTGAGTATGGTGTATGATCGTCTTCAGAGCCAAGGTATAATTCAAGCCCCAGCGTATGTGCATTGTTTACCCCTCCCTGGAACAGACATGAGCAAACTCTGCGCTTATTGTCGCCAATTTGGGCACGGAATTGACCGATGCCATGATATTTACTACAACGTTCAAAACCTGGTTGATCGAGGCATCATTAGTTCAACGCCAAAGAAGTACCTGTAAGAAAGGTGTCGTCACACCCTCGACCGCAATCCCAAGTCGATATCTTTCGTAAACTGGTTGAACAAGGTCAGATTCATCCACTTCCTAGACGCCCAGGGGCAAGTCCTGTAGAGTCAAATCTCCACAAGTACTGCCATTATAATCAGTTGCATGGTCGTGTCATAAACCAATGTCATGCTCTCAACTATCGCATCAAGCAGATCACCAACATAGCTCTCGTCTACCGCAAAGCTCCTTAATTGTCTCATGCCTATCAGATGACAGATAGAAAAGTAGTCGGTAAACGTCCTGTAGGAGGTTAGCCCATCAATTAAAAAACAGAAAGAGAAAAAAAACTATTTCAGCTCATTAGTATCAGAGAACTACGTGCAGCTTGAATCCTCATTATCACGTACACTTGCACTGTGAGATCACTCCGCCTATGTAACACCTGGGGTACGTAGGTAGATCAATATGAGTGCAGCTGCTTTATTAAATAAAAAAACTTTAGTTCCTTCTAAAATAACGAACTACGCTGAGTCTGATTCCCCATAAAAATGCATCTGGAGCAATGGGGATATGTAGGCAGCCTTCGGGTTCAACTCAAATGTATTAACCATTGTATTTCTGGCAATGCGATCAGAACTCGAGATGCCAGTCATCACAGGAGCAATTTCATAATGCTGAATCGAGACCACAATGGTGATACAAGCCCTAATTTCTATGCTTTTTGTTTTTGTTCAATATTAAGGCTGGGAATGGAAGAAAAAAAACATTTGTTTTCAACCCCAATGACAGCATAATCATTTCAAAGAGTCAAAACATAAAAAAACCAAAGCTGTGAAGGTGGACCATTCGAATCAAGTATTGCAAAATCGTTTACAAAAAGTTTATTTATTCTGCAATGCATTCTGCAATATGTAGCTTTCTTCTCTTTTAATTTAATTCTTTTTCTCTACTTTTAGGTCCAAAAAGAAGAAATTTGTCCCTTCTCTAAGGATGACCAATTGCCATCAAAATACAAAAGCCTCAGCCATATCCACAAATGCAGTCAAAGAGCCTGTAGGGTTTGCCATGCAACTTCTGTCCAAAGGACTTCAAATCATGATGAAGATGGGTTATACTCAAGGAACCGGATTAGGGGCGTGATGGTAGGGGAATAAAGCAACCAATCCCCATAGTAGACAAGCAAACCGACATGGATTAGGATATGATCCAGGCAAGCATTCTCACAACATCGAAAAACCTTCGTTACCCTCAATGGTCGGTTCATCCCGCAAGGAGATACTGAGCCATACTATGAGTTTCCAGAACCTTGGCTTAGTAGGAAGGAACAAAAGATATTACCGGAATTGGAGATATTCTTCAATGAGGCTAGAAATCTAGACTTAATTAAGAGTTGGTTTGTCCGAGAATAAAAAATGAAAAAGGAAAATGACTGGGTGGATAATCTGGAACATGGAGTTGTAAAGAAACTTTTCACTTTTGAGTCCTCTGAGGAAGGGGATTTTGATCCAGTGTCTTTGATGATACCTTCTGGCGAAAGCATTGAACATAAGTGGAGTATAGAGTGTTAGGCAAAAGATAGGCCTATAGAATTTAAAATGTTTTTAGGAAACCATCCTCCATATCCATCTCATAAAACTACCTTTTCACCCCTTTCAGATGAATATCATACCGATAGCTCATCTTCCAGCCAATCTACCTTACATACCCAGTTAGAAGACTCTAATAGTGAGGAAATTTAATGTGAACCTTTATCTACATGCAAGATGTTATTTCTGACAGTGAATTTAATAATGATGAATCACTTGATACAACTGAAACATATATAAAACCCATGGAAGAGTCCATTGTAATTAATATTGGTACAGAAAATGTTGTAAAAGAAGTCAAAATAGGTTCATCCCTCTCCCCAACTGAACAGTTTGTGTTTATTGCATTATTAAAAGAGTATGTAGATGTGTTTGCATGGTCTTATGCTGATATGCCTAGTGTTAATAGAGAAATTGCGGAACATCGCATTCCGCTACATCCTTAAAGCAAGCCTAAGCAGCAAAAGCTCCGCCGAATGAAGCCGGAGGTTAGTCTGAAAGTGAAAGAAGAAATCCAGAAACAGCTTGATGCCAAATTCATCCAAGCTGTTAAACACCCGAGTTGACTCGCCAATATAGTGGTCGTACCTAAAAAGGATGGAAGAGTTTGAGTGTGCATTGATTTTCGTGATTTGAATGCTGCATCACCAAAAGATTACTTTCCTCTACCCCATATCGATGTCCTCGTGGATAGTACGGCCGGTCATGCAATGTTTTCCTTCATGGATGGATTTTCAGGGTATAATCAAATACTCATGGCTCAAGAAGATATGACAAAGACGTCTTTCATCACTCCATGGGGCACCTTCTGTTACCGAGTTATGCCTTTTGGTCTCAAGAATGCCGGAGCCACACATCAAAGGGCTGCAACCACTATCTTTCATGACCTCATCCACGACATTGTGGAGGTCTATGTAGACGGCATGATCGTGAAAAGTGAAGATCGTGAGGGGCATATTCCTGCACTAAGGTCCTTCTTTGAAAGAATCAGGAAGTACAATCTAAGGCTAAATCCTCAAAAGTGTATGTTTGGAGTTACTTCAGGGAAATTGTTGGGATTCATTGTCAGTCAAGACGACATTAAAGTGGACTCTGAAAAGGTGAAGGCCATTGAAGAGCTAACTCCTCCAAAAACAGAAAAAGAATTAAGTGGATTTCTCGGCAGAATTCAATATATCAGTAGGTTCATCACACAACTCACTATGAGATGTGAACCTATATTTAAGCTGCTCAGAAAAGGAGCATCCCATGAGTGGAACGAGGAATGTCAAGAAGCTTTTGATTCCATGAAAGAGTACCTTTCAAATATACTTGTTCTAATGCCGCCTAGACTAGGGGAACCTCTGATTTTGTACCTCACTATTACAGAAACGACTATGGGAGCTCTCTTATCCCAATATCAAGAGGGAACAAAGAAGGAAGTTGCCATATACTATCTCAGCAAGAAATTCCTGGAGTATGAGACAAGATATACCCCACTGGAAAAAGCATGTATCTCTTTGGTCTATGCCACGAAGAAGTTGAGGCATCACCTCCAAGCTCATACCACCTATCTGATCTCAAGACTTGATCCAATCAAGTATCTGTTCGAAAAACCCATTCTTAGTGAAAGATTGGCGAGATGGCATGCTATGCTTTCTGAGATTGATATTCAATGTGTCAGCCAGAAATCTGTCAAAGGAAGAGCCATATCTGAAGTCTTAGCAGAAGGACCAGTGTCAGGAGATGAATATGATGATGCATTCCCTGATGAGTACTTATGCTTCATTGACAATCCACAATGGTGCATGTATTTTGATGGAGCTTATAATAGGAGAGGTAATGGAGCAGGGGTTTTGCTAGTAGATCCTGATGGAGTCCATATTCCATTTGCTGTCAAGCTGCATTTCCCAACAACAAACAATACAGCTGAGTATGAAGCCTGTATATATGGAGTAAAAGCCGCTTTGGTAGCAGGGGTAAGACATCTCACTGTGTATGGAGATTGTAATCTTATCATATCTCAAACAATAGGAACTTGGAGTGTTAGAGATGAGAGACTTCAGCTCTACACAGAGTACCTTCAAGAATTGATCCCTTATTTTGATGATATCGCCTTCAAGCATCTTCCTCGGGAACAAAATAGTTTCACTGATGCTTTAGCGAATCTCGCTGTTAATTTAACATGGGAAAATGGTACAAAAATCCAGTCAGTTTCAATTGAAGAAAGGAAGGGGCCCACAATGACGGTAGCACAAATTGTCTCCACGTTGGCTCAACAAGATGAAGATGATGTCTGATATAAGGATATCAAAAATTTTCTGGAAACCATGCAATATCCAAAGGGAAGTGGCAAGAAGGACCGCATAGCCATCAGAAGGCTAGCTGCTCATTTTCTCATTCTAAAAGGCAGACTATATCACAAAGGGTTTGATGGTACTCTGCAACTCTGCGTTAATGATAGCGAAAAGCAAGCCATCATAGAAGAAGTTCATGGAGGAGAATGTGGATCCCATATGAATGGAAGCATGCTGGCTCGTAAAATTTTGCGAGCAGGTTTCTATTGGAGTACTCTAGAAGGTGATTGCATCAGTTTTGTCCGCGCCTGCAAGCAATGTCAGATATTTGCTAACCTCAATCATATTCCACGTGTGTCACTACATAATATGACCTCTCCTTGGCCATTTTCGAGTTGGGGCATAGACATAATTGGACAAATTCATCCAAAGGCTTCAAATGGGCATTAATATTTTTGTAGCAATTGATTACTTTTCGAAGTCTGTTGAAGCTGCATCATTTTCAAAGCTAGGGGCAAAGCAAGTCTCGAAATTTGTGATTAACAACATTAAATGTCGGTATGGCATAACTTTTGAAATCATCTCTGATAATGGATCACAATTTAAGGGTCATCTGAAAACAACTCTCGTAAAATATGCAATCAAGCATCATCAGTCCCCACCTTATCGTCCCCAAACAAATGGAGAGCGCTGGAAGCAGCCAATAAAACAATCAAGACTATTGTTGCCAAGATGACTGAGAAGACTAGGGAATGGCATGACAAACTACCATATGCCCTTTGGGAATATAGGATATCAATTAGGACTCCAACAGGAACAACCCCGTATTCTTTGGTTTATGGGATGGAGCCACTCCTACTAGTTGAGGTGGAGATACAATCTCTTAGGGTTATAGCAGAAAGTGAAATTTCGGAAGACCAATGGTACAAAACTCGTTACGATGAGCTCGCATTTGCAGATGAACGCCGACTACAAGCTTTGCATAACATCTAACTCTATCAGCGGAGAATTGCTCGTGCATTTAACAAAAGTGTTCGAGATAGAGACATTCAAGAAGGCGATCTAGTCTTCAAGGAAAATAGAGCTTCGTTGCATGATCCTCGGGGAAAAATTCAAGCCTAACTGGTCTGGGCCATTCCTAATCAAGCATGTCACCACGACTGGAGCAGTAAAGCTAATGGATTTTGATGGAAATGAATTCACCCATTTCACTAACCTTGATCAGTTGAAGAAATATTACGCTTAGGCATCAAAGTAATTGTAATTGTCATGGTCAAGTAACCAAGCAGTTTGTGGATTTTGTATCTTATCTGGTTATTCTTAATAAACATGCCATGTGTTTCTAGATATTCATATAATGTATGCAAAAAAAAAGACAAAAAAAAACGAAAAATATATAAAAAGATAAAAAAAAAAAAAAAAAAGAAAAAAAAAAAAAAAAAAAAAAGAAAAAAAAAAGATAAAAAGAAAAATGATGAAACATGCAAGGATGATTTTGATTTTTTTAGGTTTATGTGTTATGCTTTTATGTGTCATATGATTGATTAATTATGATTTGCATGTCATATTTAATGTTAAAGTGTGCACGTGTTTAGAATTGTGTTCACATTGAATTTCTCACGGGCAGATAATTCTCACAAACAGATCTTTTTTATTCATCCCAACTGGGGTAATTCATTTCATACATAAAAAGACATAAAGCCTTCATTTCCTACAAACTCAAAAAAAAAAAAAAAAACTAAAAAAACAACATGGAAAGAAATATATTTCTCTCAAACCCTTCTCCTCTTTATGGTAGGCCCGTCTGAATCATTGTCTTGACCAATATCCGCGAAGCTATTGAAGGTAATCTTCATCAATCGGTGGAAAGTGAGGTTCAGGTAGCGCTGATATAATTTTAGCTCCCTGCCATATAGTAGACATTCTCTGAATACCACTCATATCAGCCTCATAAGTGGTGCAAGATGGAAGAACCTGGAGGGCAGGAATGTGATGTTGCCTCCAACCAATTTGCCTTAGACACCTCCATGGAAGGTAGAAAGTGACTTAGCAAAGCCCGGGTAATTGTACACCTCTGCGACCAGAATTGCAATATACAATTGCACTAATGCCAAGGTGGCTGCACTAATGCCAAGGTGGCTTATGACCCACTTTATGTCTTGCTGCAGAAAAAAATCCTCCCACCCACCATTTTTGCTAATTAAGTTGATAGAAGGAAGGAAGAAGACCTCACTCCCGGACATGATTAGTCGTGTAAGTAAAACTCTTGTGGGGTTTCATGAGAGAAATTTTTTCCAACAACCATAAGTGAAGGGTTAGTGGACATCCCTTCACGAAACTTTGGGGTTTTCTTTTGAGTTCATCTAAGCCAATAATAAGTGGTCCAAAACGACCCCCACTAACAATTTGAGGAATAAGTGAAAGACACCGAACATGGCATGTGTTTAAAGACCATTTAGTGAGGGTACTTCCCAAAATTATAAGAATGCAAGCATTTTCTCTAGCAATCCTATAGTTGGCATTATTAGAGAACTGCCAAGTGCCAAATTGGAAAGTCAACAATAAGTTAAGAAGAAGTACCTCACCATATTATAGGTAGTTGCCATGAAGATTTTCAGGAGATCTAGGTGTGATGACTGGACCATTAGATGGTAAGCCTAGCAAACCCTAGACCTCTTCAACAAGAGGCACAATCTCCCGGTCTCCAAAGCGGAAGACATGACGAGTTTCATCCTAAAATTGAGAAGCAGCATGAATCATTCCATAACAGATAGAAAGTGAAAGCAAAGGCATAAGAGCCTTAGTGAAGCGGGAAGAAGAAGAAGATTGCCTTGGTTGCTCCAAATTCTTTGTGACCACCGAGAGTTGTTTTTTCTCACGACTCCCCATTTCATTAGTTTCTTCATAATTAGGAGCCATTTTTTAGGAAAGGAAAATTAGAGAAGAGATTGGAGTAGTGAAAGATGGTGCATTTGGAAATGAAGAACCATACTCCTTTTATAGATGGAAAAGATGATCATCCATGATTCATGCCATGGATAAGAAGTTTGAGTATTGTCCATAGGATTATAAGGAGCATCCTTCACCATGGCTAATGACCAAGCATTATTTGTGGTGTGGCAATTCTTGTTAAAGCCGAACATAAAAAAATACACTATGTCAATGATGAATCAAGAACGTTGATACAATCCCTTTTCCTAATGATCATCCAAATAATGACCATGATCAATCTATTTTATATAGTGATCATCATTTTCCGATAAAGCAAATAAGCATTATGCATGAAAAATTTCGTGAAAGATTTTCGAGAAAAAAACAGATAAAATTTTACCAGATGACGGTTGGTCCACCATAGTTCATCTAGAGGGTAATAACCTTTGGTCAACCCTTTTAGGTGACATGATTTAACAATGCATCACTTTAAGGTGACATGACCTGACAATGTCCTAATTTAAGGTGACATGATAACACATAAAGTAAGTGATGGTAATTTGACAATTTGTTTGTCATCAAGGCCATGAAAAACTGTAAAAAAAAAAACTGGAGTCAACCTGTTAATTGTCGAAGTTTTTCACATTAACAAAAGAAAAATTCATAAGACTAAAAAAGAAGATGACAATAAAGTCGCATTTTCAATTTTAGAAAATTAATTGGGATTTTCAACTAAAGATGACAATAAAGTCGCATTTTCAAATCTTAGAAAATTAATTGGGATTTTTCTATCTAAGACGACAATAAAGTCGCATTTTTAAATTTTAGAAAATTAATTGGGATTTTCTATCTAAAGACGACGTTAAAGTCGCATTTTTCAATTTTAGAAAATTAATTGGGATTTTCTACTAAAGACGACAATAAAGTCGCGTTTTCAAATCATAGAAAATTAATTGGGATTTTCTATCTAAGACGACGATAAAGTCGCATTTTCAATTTTGGAAAATTAATTGGGATTTTCTACATAAAGCAACGCAAGTCATAGCATTGATGATAACAATTTTCTATGGAGAATATGTTATCTCAAAAGAAATTTTTTGTCAAGATTTTGTGTCTTTTCAATCATTGCTCATCATTTCCTCCAAAATTCGACCAATGTGGGGCATTCTGTGTAGACACCAAATTGTGAACCCCTTTTTTCGGATAAATAAAGGTTTTGAAAAGAAAAATATAAATAATGAAAACCGTCATGCATCGTGGAGCACGCGCCCCGTCAAATTCATGTTTCGCCCCAGAGCGCGAGTTTCATTCCGTCATATGGTTTCCCATTTTTGCATATTAGTCATGCAGTTTCGGCTTAAAAATATAATTTTTCGTGAGTCGTAGTCAACAACTACAACCACCGTTTTAATAAAATGATTCGTAGTATAATCATGCTCGTGTTTACTAATTTGACGAGTTTTCGTTAATTGTCTTAAGTTAGTCTTTCGAAAAACAAAAAAACAAGTCGAAATTAGGTGTCGGGATTTTAATCGTATCCCAAAACCGGTAGTAATCATTTTTCTTGATGGTCAAGTCATTGTTCTTTGAATAAAGAATAAGAATATATTCTTTATCCACTAATCACATCCTTTATCCATTAGTTAGGGAATAAGAATCATGAAAAGAAGTGAGAATAAGAATCAAATCCCATGTGTAAGAGGGAAGAATTCGGATTTTTTTCCGGTGGATTCGAGTGCGCGCCAGGCACACGATCATGCGCTAGACGCATGATTGTGCGCCTAGCGCACAACAGCGTCCTGCGCCAGACGTAGAGCCCTGCGCCTAGCGCACGGAGTTGTGCCTAGCGCAGCAGCACCGCGTTTGGCGCAGAGTCAATCGCTTTGTTTTTCAAGTTTTTCGATGTACTTTTTACGTATTAGGGTGTATTTAGGGAAGAATATTTTCTGAAAATCTGATTTTACCTCATTGATGAGAAAATCCAAAAAGAATATGAATATTTGTGTTTCCAAAGAGATTTGATGATGTCATTAGGGTGAGGTCATTAGAGTGATGTTGATACGCTCAAGTTATACGTAGTATTTACGTTACTTTGGGTGCACTTTGCTAAGGGTTTGATTGTAATTGTTAACATTCGTGTTTTATTTAACTCTTAGCGGAAGTTCGGAATGTTGCGAGATAAGTTGTGTTAATGTCATGTATTCCGAGCTTCCAAGGTGAAGTGCATTTGAGCCGAGCAAAGCCCAAGCATCACCGCAAGCCCAAGCATCACCGCAAGCATCAAACTCCACCGCAAGCCCAAGCATCATCGCCAAGCCCAAGCATCATCGCCAAGCCCAAGCATCATCGCCAAGCCAGCACAAGCATCGCAAGCTCGCGGGCTCGCCCAGCAGCCTCGCCCATCCAGCCCGCATCGCAAGCATCGCCCAGCAGCGCCCGGCCAGCCAGCCCAGCGCTCGCAGACAGCCCAGCGCGCGCACAGCCCAAGACGCTGCCCGGCCACGGCGCTCGCGACTCGCGAGATTACTCGCACCTCGCGAGCAGCATGCACTCGCGACTCGCGAGGAATGTCGCGACTCGCGACCCTTGTCCAGGCCATTTTATGCGGTTTGGCAGTGCGATCTTCGCGACTCGCGATCAGTGGCGCGACTCGCGACTGTTAAGTCGGCTTGGGGCCACGATTTTGTGCGGGGTTTTAAAGCTCCTAAAACCTAACTTTTGAGGGGAGATGAAGAGAAGTGCGAAGAGGAGAGCCGAAATGTAGACCTTGGAGTGGCTAGCTTGAGGGGGAGAGCTCCTCTCCTCATCCTTCCTTCTTCATGATTCTCTTTTCATCTTTCCATCTTCGTTCCTCTTTGTTCTTCATTTCCATTTCTTTGTTTTTCATTTTCTCTTTTTAGTTTTCATTTTCTAGTTTAGTTTTTAGAGATTTCAATTATGGAATTGGCTATTGCTATGCCGATTGTAGCTTGAACCGTTCTTGAACGAGATTAATATGAAGCTTCAAGCATTATTGTGAGATCTTTCCTCTCTATTTAGTTTCTTTGATTATGGTTTAATTTCTATGCTTGCTTTCCATGATTATTACATAATTATGCTAGGAACGTTACTAGTTTGATTGTGTAATTAATCTAATGCTAGATTTAAGAATAGAATCGGATTGTTTTATTCTTTTATCAATTGGTAGCAAACTAGGGAGTAATTTAGATGCCGATCATCTTGGTTATTTCTTAGGGAAATTGAATCAACCGTTGAATGTTTATCGCGTGTATGACATTAGCGGGTCTATTGGTTCTCTCGTGTTTATTGTTGCTATTGGATTGAACTTAGACGCGAGATCGGACTAGGTTATCCTTTAGTTAGGGTTTTATAGTCACGCTGATCGTGCTATTCAACTAAGAATAAGGAGAATGCGAGATTTATTCTCGACAATAGATAATTATGGAAATAATTAGAGTGGAGGTTCGAGGATCGATAATGAATTGAAATGGATGTTAATCGGATTCAAGATCTTTCCATAATTGATTTCTCATTTTGTTTATATGTTAGTTAGTTGTAGTTTGTTCATAATCTACTTGAAACCCCCCTTTGTAATTAGGTTTCTCGGCCCTTAGCTTAATCGAGGTTTCGAATCACGCTGAATATAAACTCGTCCCTGTTTCCCTGTGGATACGACCCCTACTTCCACTATACTGCGTTAGTGTAGAAGAGAGTAGGAGAAATTTTATCTTTGGACGGGTGCGGTGCCCAACGACGACACACTCGCGCCCACCCAAATTTTGGCGCCGTTGCCGGGGAAACGGTGTTACTTGTTTGTATTTAGTGTGATTTTTGGATGGTATTGCTTGTGCTCTTTGTTTTTGGTTGGCCACTCTCTTGGGAATGGTTGATTGAAGCTTTTGACGGTTTATTGCTTGGTTATTGTCTAGCTTTAAATATTGATATTAATGGTCATGACTTGGATTAGCTAGGAGTACTACTAGTTGATGTTTGTTGTTGACTTAATGCTAGGTTTTGGATATAATCTGATGTTATATGCTCAACCATGATGTAGTAAGCTAGGCACTAACAATGCATTGCAAGAGTTTCTCTCAATCAATTTTGCAGGTACTTGAAGTGGAGATTGACATGGAACCACCATTGTCACACATGGAGCACAATCCCACTGATTGAGCTTAAGGTATTAAGTCGAGCTAACGACTTTAAACAACAGCGCTTCTCGGGAGGCAACCCGAGACCCTTTTTATTTTCTTTCCTTTCCTTTATTTTCTCATCAAATTTCCACCACCAAAATAAATTTTCTTTCACCCACCGCCCACTCACTCAAAAGAACCACAACAAATCTTAATCCACTTTGAGCCCAAGTCCACAAAAGAAAACCCGTTGGGAGGAGTTCAATAGCTAGGAGTTGGTAACACTAGAGGAGTGAGATTATTGTATCTTTTCGATCTCTTGAGCTAGGTGTCAATCTCAAAAATTTAAAACTTTTGAATTTGCCATTTGTTTGAGTGATTTGAGGGAGAGGGTTGTGAGTTGATTTCGGAGATTTGAGATGGTGTTGTTAAGAAATTTGAATTTGACGGATTGTTTGGTCATGAGTCTTGAGCATTTGATCTTCGATTTGCTCGATTTTCTATTCCCCCCCATTTTCAGTTTCCTTTTTCTTCTCATTGTCGACACATTGAGGACAATGTGTAGTTTAAGTAGGGGGGAGGGTATTCTCATTCTCATGTATCTATGTTGTATATATTACTTTCAATTTGAAAAAAAATGAAAATGAAAAAAAAAAAAAATGAAAAAGAATAAAAAAAAAAAGTGATGAAATGAAACCCGCTGAGTTGAAAACCCACAAGGGTGGGCGACTCAGGCAAAAAATTGGGGGCCCGGATAGGTTGAAAACCCGAAAGGGCAACCTATGCAAAAAAGTGGCTTATATTGAGCGGGTAGGATGGTGAGATGAAAAAAAAGAAATGTGAGAAGCTAGGATGAAAACCCGAAAGGGCTCCTAGGCAAAATGAGAGATTAAGAGAGAATTATGTATTTTGATGACTCATTTGCCGGAGATTTGTTTTGGCTTTCACTTTCTTTTGATTGATTGATTGTTTTTGGGAGTAAGCATGGAATTTATCCCTTTTTGTCTTTGTTCCATGGCTTGCTTATCTAGGTTGGTTGTAATAGTAGGAGTAGTTCATCTTTTGAGGTTTTAGGCGAGTTGTCATTTTGATTGTGGCGTTGGAGTGAGTTCAATTCCTTTGAGATCCTTCAGGATTTGAGCTCACATTTTGGTTGTCGTTTGGTGATTATTGTTGTCGCGTCTTTGTATTTTTCAGGTGAGCTCGAATCTAAGTGTGGGGGAATCATCGTCCCTTACGTTTAGGTTTTTGAGCGGATGTTGTTAAGATGTGATGATGATGATGTAGTTGATGGGGAGTGTAGGTTGGTGTCGTTAGCTTGGGTGATGATTTATTTGGTGATCCTCATTTTGAGTTTACTCGAGGTCGAGTAAAGTTCAAGTGTGGGGGTATTTGATACGCTCAAGTTATACGTAGTATTTACGTTACTTTGGGTGCACTTTGCTAAGGGTTTGATTGTAATTGTTAACATTCGTGTTTTATTTAACTCTTAGCGGAAGTTCGGAATGTTGCGAGATAAGTTGTGTTAATGTCATGTATTCCGAGCTTCCAAGGTGAAGTGCATTTGAGCCGAGCAAAGCCCAAGCATCACCGCAAGCCCAAGCATCACCGCAAGCATCAAACTCCACCGCAAGCCCAAGCATCATCGCCAAGCCCAAGCATCATCGCCAAGCCCAAGCATCATCGCCAAGCCAGCACAAGCATCGCAAGCTCGCGAAGCCTGCCCAGCAGCCTCGCCCATCCAGCCGCATCGCAAGCATCGCCCAGCAGCGCCCAGCTAGCACTGGCCCGCGCAGATAAGCGGCCATACAGACACAGCCAAGACGCTGCCCGGCACGGCGCTCGCGACTCGCGAGATTACTCGCACCTCGCGAGCAAAGATGCCCTCGCGACCCTTGTCCGGAGCCATTTTGTGCGGTTTGGCGGTGCGATCTTCGCGACTCGCGATCGCTGGCGCGACTCGCGATCGTTAAGTCGGCTTGGGGCCACGATTTTGTGCGGGGTTTTAAAGCTCCTAAAACCGAACTTTTGAGGGGAGATGAAGAGAAGTGCGAAGAGGAGAGCCGAAATGTAGACCTTGGAGTGGCTAGCTTGAGGGGAGAGCTCCCTCTCCTCATCCTTCCTTCTTCATGATTCTCTTTTCATCTTTCCATCTTCGGTCCTCTTTGTTCTTCATTTCCATTTCTTTGTTTTTCATTTTCTCTTTTTAGTTTTCATTTTCTAGTTTAGTTTTTAGAGATTTCAATTATGGAATTGGCTATTGCTATGCCGATTGTAGCTTGAACCGTTCTTGAACGAGATTAATATGAAGCTTCAAGCATTATTGTGAGATCTTTCCTCTCTATTTAGTTTCTTTGATTATGGTTTAATTTCTATGCTTGCTTTCCATGATTATTGCATAATTATTCTAGGAACGTTACTAGTTTGATTGTGTAATTAATCTAATGCTAGATTTAAGAATAGAATCGGATTGTTTTATTCTTTTATCAATTGGTAGCAAACTAGGGAGTAATTTAGATGCCGATCATCTTGGTTATTTCTTAGGGAAATTGAATCAACCGTTGAATGTTTATCGCGTGTATGACATTAGCGGTGTCTATTGGTTCTCTCGTGTTTATTGGCTGCTATTGGATTGAACTTAGATGCAGATCGGACTAGGTTATCCTTTAGTTAGGGTTTTATAGTCACGCTGATCGTGCTATTCAACTAAGAATAAGGAGAATGCGAGATTTATTCTCGACAATAGATAATTATGGAAATAATTAGAGTGGAGGTTCGAGGATCGATAATGAATTGAAATGGATGTTAATCGGATTCAAGATCTTTCCATAATTGATTTCTCATTTTGTTTATATGTTAGTTAGTTGTAGTTTGTTCATAATCTACTTGAAACCCCCCTTTGTAATTAGGTTTCTCGGCCCTTAGCTTAATCGAGGTTTCGAATCACGCTGAATATAAACTCGTCCCTGTTTCCCTGTGGATACGACCCCTACTTCCACTATACTGCGTTAGTGTAGAAGAGAGTAGGAGAAATTTTATCTTTGGACGGGTGCGGTGCCCAACGACGACACATCCTCGCCCGCCCAGATGTCATTAGGGTGATTAAGGATGAGAAAAATCAGATTTTTTGGGTTAAAAATCTGATTTTCTACTTCTTTGAAACCCTAGTTCATCTCCCTCATTTCTCTATAAATACCCTCCTTTTTTTTACTTCAAAACCAAGTTGAGCTAAAATCAACTTAACTTCACAACTTCTCTCAATACTACTCTCATCTTATCTACTTCCTCTAAAAAATATCATTCATGAAAAGAAAGTAAAAGTTAGGAAAATAATTAGTAAGTAAAGAAGTTCATCAATAGAAAAACACAAAAAAAAGGGGCTGAATTTAGTAATTCAGTAGATTTAGAAACTCACTTAGAAATTAAGAAAATCACAAAAAAGAAAGTGCATCATTGAGCTAGCAAGGTAAAGTTGAAGCTCTTGTTATTTTTTCTTGATTATTTTCTTAATCACATACTAACTTTCTCCTTGTTTCTTCTTGTCATTTTTTAATTTTTGGAGTGATTTGAGTATGTGGAAGTCCTAATAGGTTTTCAACCATAAATCACCCCACCTAGAATAGTCAACTCTAATGGGGAGACTCTTAGGAAACAATGTGTTTATGTGATTTTCTTAATCACCAAAAAATGTTTTTCATAAAAAATTCAAGAAGAGTTGGACATAAACTTTTCCATAAAAAAGAAAATGTGATGCTGTAATTATGGTCAGTTTAAATTTTATACTTCATTTCATTTTTCGTCTATATTATCAGAATAGTTTATAGGATCTAATATTTTTCCTATGAATTTCAAGATGTTTCCAGCAACTGGGCTTTGGAATTTCTAAAAAATGAATGTTGTACAAATAATTAAAAATCATACAACTTTGTTGTGCAAAACTGATTTTGTCCAGTACCACATAAGTTTATCTTGTTAATAAAGTTTAAAATAAAATCATTTAGATAAAGCTAAAAAAATCAAGTTTCAAGAAAATAACAGTATCGTTCCACGAATATAAAAATTATGTTCATATGAATTTTATACAATTTCATATTATTTTTACAAAAACGTTCATGTAAATCACTAAATTCCAGAAAACTGATTTTCTCTTCAGTTAAAAAATGAATAAAAAAGGATCAATCCATGTGAAAATTTTCAGTCTAGTTCTTCAAAGTGTCTAGAATGTTCATACCAAAATTCACTTCAAAGTAAGTTCAGCAAGTTAGGTTTCAAAGAACAAATTGAATAAAGGTCCTGTTTTAATCGCTAATTAGGGTGATTAACTCAAACTCTTTATTTAACCATTAACTAGGGTGATTATCTTAAATCTTGAATAATCACTAATTAGGGTGATTATTTCCTAACCTTCATTTTAATCGCTAATTAAGGTGATTAATTTAATCTTTATATTTAATCACTAATTAGAGTGATTATCTAAAACCTTAATAATCGTTAATTAGGGCGATTATTTTTCTCATTTAATCACTAATTAGAGTGATTATCTTAAGCCATGAATAATCACTAATTAGGGTGATTATCTTAACCTCCATTTTTAATCACTAATTAAGGTGATTATCTTGATCCTCCTTCATATTTAATCGCTGATTAAGGTGATTATCTTAACCCCATCTCAATCACTAATTGGAGTGATTACCTAATAGATTTGTTTAATTCGAAAAGGTGAGTTATTCATAATCTATTTGCCTCCCCTTTTCTTCCCTAATGGAATTGGCCATTTAGGGTGAGACATAAGATCGAACTACGATGATTTTGATCCATGAATGGATTCCAATCCCGCAATGATTGGTACGTAGTGCAACTTCAGTGCTCAAACCTACCTTGTACAAATGATATATTGGTCCTAAATAAGAATGGTTGATGTGTATATGTGCAAATTATGTGATTTTTTTTCTTTTGAATATCCATGATTACTTTAAAATGGAAAATAACGCATTTAGTAAGAGCCCTTTCTTTAGAACGGAAGAGGAGACGAGTTCCAGACGTTCGCACCTCTTAACCTAAACCCCGAACCCTATCTCATGGTATGAAAGACCAATTTTCATAAAAGCCTTATCCATATGAAGTCATCATCGTTTTAAATGATATTTCTTGAAATTGATTTTAAAATGATTTATTAAATAAATCAGTCCCTATTCAGACATTAATAGGGTGGCGACTTCAAAGTTTTCTAAAAACTCGTAGTCCAAATTGGGTACCACAGGCTGGCGACTTCACTGGGGATAATACTTCCACTTGAAGTATATGAGGTTTAAACCTGAACAATGAGTTATTTTCCATATGTATATATATATAATAAAAAAGGATAATCATGGCTATTCACAATTTAATTTTTGTATATAGCATGCTTATGTAAAAATTACGTGTGCTTGGTAGTTTATCTATCCATACACGTGCACTTTTTTTTAACCATTTTCTTATTAGGTCTGATACCTCTGTCTATTGGCCAGGGTCAGAATTTTAGAATGACAAATTAATGAATTAAGGGCGTAAAACCTACATCTGCGAGCTATTGCGACCGGCTCTGTCAGGAGCGTCCACCCTCGATGGACACAATGGAAGTGACTCGAGGCTACTTTAACATACTCTCTCCTTAAATGAATCACCTTTTAGTTGACTTCTAGGACACAAGGATCAATGCACAAATGTCCTTTATTAATTTCAGTTATTGAATAATGTGGAAATTTTTCAAAAATTCCTCGTTTTAAATCGAGTCAATATTTCAGGAAATCATTAACTGTAGCTGAATTGCTGCCGAAATGATTATTGAAATATTAAGAGTATTCTTGTTTATTTATCATAAGTGTCATGTAAAAAAAATGTGTGCTCACCCATTTTCAAAAAAAAAAGCTCACATTTACTTCATAATTCTTTTCATTCAAATTGGTTTTTCCAAAAAAAAAAATTGATTTTTAAAAGAAAAAAAAATCCTGTTTTGAAAATGTAATCCCAAAACAAAAAAAAATAAAAAAAAATTGAAAAAATGAAAAGAGTCCTAATCACGAGTTTAAAACATGTCATGTTTAGGAATTAGAATGCAATTAAAACTGTGTAGTCTAAAACACGAGAAACTAGTCTAAAATCTTCAAAAAAAAATTAAAAAAATTGTGTCTAATCAAAAGGGATAATTATTTTTTTTTAAAAAAAGGGGAAATTCTTCCATTTCCTGCTAAAAACATATATAAAGAAAAGTCATTGACTAACATTGTCAGTGTGTACATTTCAGGTACTTCAAATTAATATGTTTTTCTCTCGGCATCGTAGGGTTTAGGTTTTTTCTTCCCTGGTTAACCTGAGATTACGCAAGGTTTAATCTGCAAATTTCTGGCAAACTATGGGTCGTAAGAAGAAAGCTCAGACTCCTAACCCTCCTGTAATGCGTCAAGCACAAATTTTAGCTTCAAAGCAAGGACCTTTGAAGGAGATTCAGGGGAATACAGAGCATGAAGTAATGGTGACTCCAGTGTCAACTCCAGGACCGGTCTCTTTGACATTGCAAAGTGCAGTTTCAGCTTTGCAACAAGCTTTTGAGCAAAACCGGATTAGCCATCGTCAAAGTGCTATGGTGCAGAAGGTGAATGATGTGAATGATTGTCAAGCATCTGCAGTGGATGTAGTGAATATGACACATACTAGGCCTAGGGAAAATGAAGAGACTATGGTGCCTACTGTGATAGAAGGAGATGTGGACGTGGAAGGTGCTAAGCAAGCAGACAAGGGGGTTGATATACCAAATGTGCAAGCTAATCCTATTGTTAATGCTGCAGCTAAGACCTGGGCCTCTTTGGCTGCTGAAAAGAAATTAACATCCAAGGGTATGTCTCTAAAATTTGTTGCTCCTAATATTAAGAATGGTAAATCTGTAGCCCAAATTGACAAAGTAGAAGTAGAAAAACTTTCTGATATTTAGGCTAATGCTGTGGTGTTGTATGTTGTGGGGCAAACTCCAACTATTGGAGCAGTTATAAGATTTATCACTCTTGAATGGAACACTGTGAGCAAGCCAAAAGTTTTTCTTCATGAAGATGGTTATTTTCTTGTGAAATTTGAGAATCTAGAGGATAGAAATGAGATTTTGTACTCTGGTCCTTTCACTTTGAATAATAGACCTATGATAGTTAAAGCTTGGACTCCAAATTTCAATTTCCATGATGAGATTATGCGAGTGATACCTCTGTGGGTTAGATTTCCTAATCTTCCTCTCAATTACTGGGGCCCTGAAACTCTTAGTCGAGTTGGAAGTATGGTGGGTGTTCCTTTGTTTGCTGATGAATGTACAACAAGGCAAATGCGTGTTTCCTTTGCTAGGCTTCTTGTTGAAGTGGATGTTACTAAACCTGTGCCTAAGGTTGTATACATTGAAGATGCTCATGGAAAGGTCATTGAACAAAAGGTACATTATGACTGGATTCCTCCATTTTATCATAAGTGCCAATCTGCAGGTCATGATTGTGGGAAAAAGAGAACTAATACTGCTGCTAGAGCTGAAGTGCCTAAGCAACAATGGGTTCCTAAAGCTCCAATCCCTGTAGAAACATCTAAACAAGCTGATGTTGTTGCTGATTCAGTTGAGAAACAAGCTTTGCCCAACTCTGAGAATGAAGTTGATGTTGGTAATAACAACACTATTACTCCTGGACAAGCTTCATAGGTGAGGGTGGGTGACATTGTTTGGACTGTGGTGCCATCTACAGGTGCTAAGGATAAACAAAAGGTGTATAATGAGGGACCAAGAACTGTAGTTCACACTGTAGATGAGGAAGGAACTAGTTCTTTTCATCTTAACCCAACATGATAATTAGTGATTGGAATGTTAGAGGGTTAAATAACCCTTCTTCATAGGTAGAGGTCAAGAAGTTCCGCGCATCATAATAAAGTCAATTTTATTGGCCTTTTAGAAACTAAAGTAAAGAGTATTAATAGTGATAAAATTAGAAAGAAGCTTGGAAATAGTTGGAGATGGGAGGATAACTATAATTCATCTCCTAGAGGAAGAATTTGGGTGGGTTGGAATATGGATGAGCTGAGCTTTACTATTTCTGAGAAACATGAACAATGGATTCATGGATTGATCACTGATAAACAAACTGATGAAGTCCTACAAATTACCATTGTTTATGGATTACATACAATTGAAACTAGGAAAGCTTTATGGGCAAGTTTGATCAGGCTTAATAATAGTATTTATGATTGCTGGTGTGTCCTTGGTGACTTTAATGCAGTGTTATCACATGAAGATAAGTTTCAAGGTAGGGCCATTACAACCTATGAAACCCAGGATTTCACTGAATGTTTGCATAATAGTGATTTGCTGGAACTCAGAAGTTATGGGCACTTCTTCTCTTGGAATAATAAGAGTCATGGTGAAGCAAGAGTTTTGAGTCGAATTGATAGGTGTCTTGTTAACTCGCCCCGGGATTGTTAAGTATCTTTGGGGTTGTTGTTGAATACCTTAATCCCGGGTCTCTCTGATCATAGTCCTTTATTGCTGAAATGTTCTTCTTCTCAGATCCAGGGTGGTAGGCCATTTAAATTCTTTAATTATATGGCTAGCCATGATGATTTTGACTCCTTGCTCACTGATACTTGGAATGCTTTTGAAAATACAAACTGGATGCAGTAAGTGTGGAGCAAGCTTAAAATTCTGAAGAGTAAATTGAAGGGGCTTCATAAAAGGGATTTTGCCAATCTTGATGTTAGAATTGCTTACATCAAAGAACAGTTTGATGTTACTCAAACTGCTCTTTTGAGTAATACTTTGAATGAGCAACTTCATAAGCAAGAATCTGAACACATAGCTTCTTTGAAGAAATTTATTGCAATTGAGGAGAGTGCTTACAAGCAAAAATCAAGAATTCAGTGGCTCAAGCTGGGAGACAGTAACAACCACTTTGTCTTTCACTCTATGAAAGAAAGGTTTACCAGGAATAGTATTGATATTTTATATGATGATCAGGGCATAAAACTTACTCAGACTGCTGATATTCAGAGAGAGGTAATGAGTTTCTATAAGAAACTTCTTGGTTCTGCTGCCACATTTCTTTCAGGTGTGGATATTCCTATTGTTAGAGCTGGACAGCAAGTTCATCCTGAGGCTATTAGTGAGCTCACTGCTCCTGTTTCTATGAAGGAGATTGATGATGCTCTCAAGTGCATTGATGATAACAAAGCCCCTGGGATTGACGGGTATAACAGTTTCTTTTTTAAAAAGGTTTGGCATGTTATTAAACCCCAAGTCTACCAGGTTGTCTGGGAGTTCTTTGAATGTGGAATTATGCCTAATGATATAAACTGTACCTTGGTCACTCTGATTCCTAAAGTTGCAAATCCTACCTCTGTTAAGGATTTTAGACCTATAGCCTGCTGCACTGTCTTATACAAAATAATTGCTAAGATTATTACTGTAAGACTGCAAAAAGTTATTGGGGATGTTGTTGACTTAGCTCAAGCAGGTTTTATTCCAAATACGTCAATTTCTGACAATATTCTTTTGGCTACTGAGCTCATCAAGGGCTATAATTCTAAGAATGTTAGTCCAAGATGTATGGTGAAGATTGACCTAAGGAAAGCATATGATTCAGTGGAATGGCCCTTTTTATTTACTATGCTTTATGAATTAGGCTTTCCTCATAAGTTTGTGCATTGGATAAAGATGTGTGTAACTACAGTTTCATACACTATCCTTATTAATGGAGCTCCTTGTATGCCTTTTCCTGCTAAAAAGGGTCTCAGACAAGGAGATCCCTTGTCTCCCTTCTTATTTGCTATCAGTATGGAGTATCTTTCAAGATGTCTGGGGACTTTGAAGACTGTTCCTGATTTTAATTATCATCCAAGGTGTGAGAAACTCAACATCAGCCATTTAATGTTTGCAGATGATTTACTATTATTTACCAGGGCTGATGCTAGTTCAGTGGAGTTAATCTTTGAAATGTTTCTTAAATTCTCTACTGCCTCTGGTCTTGAAGCAAACCTTGACAAGAGCAATATTTATTTTGCTGGCATTAATCTTGAAGAAAGCAACAAATTACAAGGTATTCTTCAAATACCTATTGGCGGTTCCCTTTTAGGGTATCTTGGGGTCCCTCTTCACTCTAGAAAGCTTTTCTATAATGAATGCAAGACCCTCATTGCTAAAGTGGTGGCTAGGGTCCATTTGTGGACTCGCTAAAAAGCTCTCTTATGCTGGGAAGAACTCGGTTGATCTCTTCGTTCTCCAAGGAATTCAGCTTTTCTGGTGTCGATCTTCTTGCCGCCTAAAAAAGTTCTTAGGGGAGATTCAGTCTATCTTGAGAAGCTTCCTTTGGACTGGCTCAGCTACTTCTAGAAAATCGCCAGTATCTTGGGATGATCTATGTTATAAAAGAACTTGTGGAGGTCTTAATTTTAAAGAAATCATAATTTGGAATAAGGTTGTTATTGGGAAACACTTTTGGCCTTTAGCTAAAAAACAAGATATATTATGGATTAAATGGCTTCACGCATACTACATTAAAAGAGGTGATGTCTAGACTATGCTTATTCCTATGATACTTTCTTGGGCACTGAAGAAAATTTTGGAGGCCAGAACTCAATTGGAGACCCCAGCTAACTGTATTCAGTTTATTTGCAATGAGAAGTTCTCTATTAAGAGGTTCTACTGGTTTTTGAGAGGGGATAAACCTCAGGTCCCTTGGAGGAGGATTATTTGCAATAGTAGAGCTAGCCCCAGAGCTAATTTCATTGCGTGGCTTCTGCTTCAGGGCAGATTAAGTACTAAAGACAGATTGATTCAATGGGGTTTGACTCGCCGATGCTACATGTGTCTTATGTAATGCAGCCTCCCGAAACACAGGATCATCTTTTCTTTCAATGCAGCTACAGTCAAAGCATTTGGACTGCTTGCCTTAATCTGATTCATGCTTCTAGAGTCAGCTATTCTCTTTCTAATGTTATTGCTGCCACTGCTAACCAGAGTAGACGGACCAGGGAAAGAAACCAGTTGTACAACATGTTGTTTGTTGAGAATGTCTATCATATTTGGCTGCAAAGAAACAGAAAGATTTTTGATGATAATCTCCTGAATCCACAGCAAGTCTATAGAAGTATTATCTTTAATATTGCCTGTAGAGGGGATGTAAAACTAAACCAGCTGCTATTGATGTAATAGGGCTAGTTTTAGTTTGCTACTGGTTTTAGTTTGTTTTTAATTTTTTTTCATGGCTAGGCTGAGTCTGTTCAGCTAGCTTGATTTTTGTGTTGCTATTGGCTGGGTTTGTTTCCTTTGCCTGCTAGTTGGTGTCTTGGGTTTGCACATGAAGTTCTCTTCTTTCCAACCCTTCCTAGAAGGTGGGGATTGAAAGAGAAATTGATGCTTTTTATCCCTTGACTTGTGGATGTGTAGGTTGTACTCTTCTCTTTTTTGGTTTTCAATAAAAACTTTGAATTGCCAAAAAAAAAAAGGTACTTCAAATTAGTCTAATCCTAAGAGGTGGAAATGACGTATTCAAACCGGAGAATACATGGCCCGGCGCCTAGCAACCGAATCGGAAAAAGGTTGAGAAGAACCCGAGTACTTCACATTAGTATAATCCTAAGAGGTGGAACTGACATATTCAAACAGGAGAATACATTGCTTGGCGCCCAGCAGACTGAATTATGAAAATGTTTGGGAAGTACCTGAATCATTTAATTGTTTTTTTATATTGTACTTTGTAGGAAGAGCTACGTGCGGCTTGATCCCCTAAAAAAAATCTAACATTGTTTGCATCTATCTTAGTTTTCTTTACTATGTAATGTACTAAAAGGGGTATGTAGGCAACTCATTTTCTGAGTGCAGCTGCAAAAAAGAAAAAAAATGTAAAATTTCATTTTTAATATATCAGAACTACGGCCTGATTCTCCATTAAAAAAAAATTCACAAGAAATTTTTTTCCCCAAATCCAAATCTACCTATGGAGATACGTAGGCAACCCTCGGGTGCGGTCCCTTTTGCATTTGATATTTTCATTTATGGTTTCAGCACTTAAAAGCAATCATTACATGCGGATCACCACAAAGAAGAACAATGTCTGGGGCATTATAATTTGCCAAAATGAGGACACAGGCCTCGTTAATACCTCTTTTATCTTATTTCTATAACAGCAGGAAATGGAAGGATATCACCAAATTCAATTTTTTTTTTGAAAATGTTTGTGTATTATCCCAAAAAAATACGAGTCTAAAAAATGGAAATATAAAATGAAAAGGTCCAAGAGAAAAAAAAAATAATAAGTCAGTTAAAGAAATCTAATGAAAAATCCAAAACAAATGACAGAGTCAAGGTTTCGCAACTTTTAATAAATGATAACTGAAATTGGGGTTAAAAGAAAATATAATTTTCAAAGATATCATTTCTTTCATTCCCTGCACCAAAAAAAAAAAGTCTGCACAAATTTTTGTGCTAACTTTTTCATCTCATTTCACAAAAAATCTGCCTGGGCCCGCTCAGGATCTAGGCTGATTCGCTGAAGTTCTGACCATAGTGAACGTTCTCTTTCATTAATATTGTCATCCTTGTCTACACCAACTGTATTCTCTGCTACACGTCTCAGCAACATGTCTGAAATTCCGAATAACGAGCACCAACAAAACTCTACCCCTCCACCTGATCCAATGACTGAGCTCTGATGACTTATCCAGGCCATGCTTGACCGACAGGATAATATTGAACAAACTGTGGTGGGTATAATGCGCCAAAGCGCCCAGATGCCTCCTCCTCCTCCTCCGGAATCCCTCACCTTTTCACCTTGAGCCTATGAACAATGAGAGAGAAATAATTCCCACTAAGCTCGAGGAAGAAGTAGTCAAGCTTAAGGAAGTCTTAAAAGGCATGACGAAGGCTGAACCTTGGATGGACATTCATGGGTTAACACTTTTCCCAAAGGCACGGTTACCTCTTGGTTTCAAGATGCCTAATCTGACAAAGCTTGACGGGCCTGGCAGCCCAACTAATTTCCTGAAAATGTATGTGGGGGCAATGAGTCCCTGGGAGTGGAGGAATCTTTGATGGCCCAACTCTTTCAACTGTATTTAGATGGTGCCGCAACACATTGGTTCCTTAATCTTGAGAACACAAAGAAATCCACTTGGGCTGATATAGTCAGAGAGTTTCAAACCAGTACAAGTATAATGAAGAAATTGATGTTCCTAGAAGGGATCTTGGGCGGGCGCGGATGTGTCGTTGTGCACCGCACCCGGCCAAAGATAAAATTTCTCCTACTCTCTTTTACACTAAAGCAGTATAATGGAAGTAGGGGTCGTATCCACAGGGAAACAGGGACGAGTTTAGTACTTAGCGTGATTCGAAACCTAGATTAAGTTAGGGCCGAGAAACCTAATTACAAAGGGGGGTTTCGGGTTGATAATAAACAAACTAAAACTAACTAGCATATAAACAAAATGAGAAATCAATATGGAAAGATCTTGAATCCGATTAACATCCACTTCAATTCATTATCGATCATTGAACATCCACTCTAATTATTTCCATAATTATCTATTGTCGAGAATTAATCTCGTGTTCTCCTTATTCTTAGTTGAATAGCACGATCAGCGTGACTATAAAACCCTAACTAAAGGATAACCTAGTCCGATAGCGTCTAAGTTCAATCCAATAGCAGCAATAAACACAGAGAACCAACAGACCTGCTAACGTCATACACGCGATAAACATCCAACAGTTGATTCAATTTCCCTAAGAAATAACCAAGATGATCAGCATCTAAATTACTCCCTAGTTTGCTACCAATTGATAAAAGAATAAAACAATCCGATTCTATTCTTAAATCTAGCATTAGATTAATCACACAATCAAACTAGTAACGTCCCTAGCATAATTATGCAATAATCATAAATCACAAGCATAGAAATTGAACCATAATCAAGGAAAAGAGAAAGAGAGGTAGATCTCACAATAACGGTTGAAGCTTCATGTTAATTGATCCAAGAACAGTTCAAGCTACAATCCGATAGCAAAAACCAAATCCATAGTTGAAATCCCTAAAAACTAAACTAAGAAATGAAAACTAAAACTAGGAAATGAAGAACAAAGACTAAGAAATGAAGAACAAAGAGAAATGAAGAAGGAAAGATGAAAAGAGAATCATGAAGAAGGAAGGATGAGGAGAGGAGTATCCTCTCTCTCCCCTCAAGCTTGCCACTCCAAGGTCTACATTTCAGCTTTCCTCTTCGTCCTCCTCTTCGTCTCCCCTCAAAAGTTAGGTTTTAGGAGCTTTTAAACCCCGCACAAAATCGTGGCCCCAAGCCGACTTAAGCGTCGCGAGTCGCGCAACTGATCGCGAGTCGCGAAGGGGACTCTGCCATCCCGCACAAAATGGCTTGGCACGCAGGTCGCGAGTCGCGACAGGTATCGCGAGTCGCGAGGGGCAGGGAGTCGCGAGGTGCGACATTCCTCGCGAGTCGCGAGCCTGCTGCTGCTGGGCAGGCGTGCGATGCTGGGCGCTGCTTTGACGAGCGAGGCCGCCAAGGGGGCGTGCGAGCCGCCGTGCGATGGCCGGGCGTGCGAAGCCGCCGTGCTTGGCCGGGTGATGACGCCGGCTCGCCGGGTTGACGTGAGCCGTGTAGGTGGTCGGGTTACGTGCATGCTTGGTGCTTAGAGCTTCCGATGATTGCCCATTATGCTCCGATGCCAAATCTCCCAAGCTCTCCAAAGACAACTTCAATCAAACATCATTCAAATCCATTTCATCTTGAAAGCTCGGAATACATGACGTTAACACAAATTATCTCGCAAAGCTCCGAACTTCCGCTAAGGGCTAAATAAAACACGAATGTTAACAATTACAATCAAACCCTTAGCAAAGTGCACCCAAAATAACGCAAAAACATCGTATAACTTGAGCGTATCAAATACCCCCACACTTGAACTTTACTCGACCTCGAGTAAACTCAAAATGAGGATCACCAAATAAATCATCACCCAAGCTAACGACACCAACCTACACTCCCCATCAACTACATCATCATCATCACATCTTAACAACATCCGCTCAAAAACCTAAACGTAAGGGACGATGATTCCCCCACACTTAGATTCGAGCTCACCTGAAAAATACAAAGACGCGACAACAATAATCACCAAACGACAACCAAAATGTGAGCTCAAATCCTGAAGGATCTCAAAGGAATTGAACTCACTCCAACGCCACAATCAAAATGACAACTCGCCTAAAACCTCAAAAGATAAACTACTACTACTATTACAACCAACCTATATAAGCAAGCCATGGAACAAAGACAAAAAGGGATAAATTCCATGCTTACTCCCAAAAACAATCAACCAAAAGAAAGTGAAAGCCAAAACAAATCTCCGGCAAATGAGTCTTCAAAATACATAATTCTCTCTTAATCTCTCATTTTGCATAGGTTGCCCTTTCGGGTTTTCAACCTATCCGGGCCCCCATTTTTGCCTGAGTCGCCCACCCTTGCGGGTTTTCAACTCAGCGGGTTTCATTTCATCACTTTTTTTTATATTTTTTTTCATTTTTCGTTTTTTTTTTCATTTTCATTTTTTTCAAATTGAAAGTAATATATACAACATAGATACATGAGAATGAGAATACCCTCCCCCCTACTTAAACTACACATTGTCCTCAATGTGTCGACAATTAAAAGAAAAAAAATAAACTGAAAAAGGGGAGAAATTTGAAAATCGGGTAAATCGAAGATCGAATGCTCAAAACTCATGAAAAGCAATCCGTCAAACTCAAACTTCTTAACAACACCAACTCAAATCTCCTAACTCAACTCACAACCCTCTCCCTCGAATCACTCAAACAAATGACAAGTTCAAAAGTTTTGAATTTTTGAGATTTGCACCTAGCTTAAGAGATCGAAAAGATACATTAACAATCTCAATCCTCTAGTGTTACCAACTCCTAGCTATTGAAGTCCTCCCAACGGGTTTTCTTTTGTGGATTTTGGTTACAAGTGAATTAAGATTGGTTGTGGATCTTTTGTAGTGTGTGGGCGGTGGGTGAAAGAAAATTTGTTGTGGTGGTGGAAATTTGATGAGAAATAAAGAAAAAGAAAGAAAATAAAAGAGGTCTCGGGTTGCCTCCCGAGAAGCGCTGTTGTTTAAAGTCGTGAGCTCGACTTAATACCTTAAGCTTAATCATTGGGTTGTGCTCCATGTGTGACGGTAGTGGTTCCATGTCAATCTCCACTTCAAGTACCTGCAAAATTGATTGAGAAGAACTCTTGCAATGCATCGTTAGCGCTATGAGTGTCAACAAAAAAACAAAGAGCACAAACAATACCATCCAAAAATCACGCTAAATACAAACAAGTAACACCGTTTCCCCGGCAACGGCGCCAAAATTTGGGCGGGCGCGGATGTGTCGTTGTGCACCGCACCCGGCCAAAGATAAAATTTCTCCTAATCTCTTTTACACTAAAGCAGTATAATGGAAGTAGGGGTCGTATCCACAGGGAAACAGGGACGAGTTTAGTACTTAGCGTGATTCGAAACCTAGATTAAGCTAAGGGCCGAGAAACCTAATTACAAAGGGGGGTTTCGGGTTGATAATAAACAAACTAAAACTAACTAGCATATAAACAAAATGAGAAATCAATATGGAAAGATCTTGAATCCGATTAACATCCACTTCAATTCATTATCGATCATTGAACATCCACTCTAATTATTTCCATAATTATCTATTGTCGAGAATTAATCTCGTGTTCTCCTTATTCTTAGTTGAATAGCACGATCGCCGTGACTATAAAAACCCTAACTAAAGGATAACCTAGTCCGATAGCGTCTAAGTTCAATCCAATAGCAGCAATAAACACAGAGAACCAACAGACCTGCTAACGTCATACACGCGATAAACATCCAACAGTTGATTCAATTTCCCTAAGAAATAACCAAGATGATCAGCATCTAAATTACTCCCTAGTTTGCTACCAATTGATAAAAGAATAAAACAATCCGATTCTATTCTTAAATCTAGCATTAGATTAATCACACAATCAAACTAGTAACGTTCCTAGCATAATTATGCAATAATCATAAATCACAAGCATAGAAATTGAACCATAATCAAGGAAAAGAGAAAGAGAGGAAATATCTCACAATAACGGTTGAAGCTTCATGTTAATTGATCCAAGAACAGTTCAAGCTACAATCCGATAGCAAAAACCAAATCCATAGTTGAAATCCCTAAAAACTAAACTAAGAAATGAAAACTAAAACTAGGAAATGAAGAACAAAGACTAAGAAATGAAGAACAAAGACAAATGAAGAAGGAAAGATGAAAAGAGAATCATGAAGAAGGAAGGATGAGGAGAGGAGTATCCTCTCTCTCCCCTCAAGCTTGCCACTCCAAGGTCTACATTTCAGCTCTCCTCTTCGTCCTCCTCTTCGTCTCCCCTCAAAAGTTAGGTTTTAGGAGCTTTTAAACCCCGCACAAAATCGTGGCCCCAAGCCGACTTAAGCGTCGCGAGTCGCGCAACTGATCGCGAGTCGCGAAGGGGACTCTGCCATCCCGCACAAAATGGCTTGGCACGCAGGTCGCGAGCCGCGACAGGCATCAAAATTTGGTACGGGTGCGGATGTGTCGTCGTGCACCGCACCCGGCCAAAGATAAAATTTCTCCTACTCTCTTTTACACTAAGATAGTATAATGGAAGTAGGGGTCGTATCCACAGGGAAACAGGGACGAGTTTAGTATTCAGCGGTGATCCAAACCTTAAATTAAGCTAAGGGCCGAGAAACCTAATAATAATTACAAAGGGGGGTTTCAAGTAGATTTACGAACAAACTAAACTACAACTAACATATAAACAAAATGAGAAATCAATTATGGAAAGATCTTGAATCCGATTAACATACACTTCAATTCATTATCGATCCTTGAACCTCCACTCTAATTATTTCCTTAATTATCTATTGTCGAGAATTAATCTCGTGTTCTCCTTATTCTTAGTTGAATAGCACGATCAGCGTGACTATAAAACCCTAACCAAAGGATAACCTAGTCCGATCGCGTCTAAGTTCAATCCAATAGCAAAGAATAAACACAGAGAACCAAATGCACTCGCTAACGTCATACAAGCGATAAACATTCAACAAGCTTGATTCAATTTCCCCAAGAAATAACCAAGATGATCAGCATCTGAGTTACTCCCTAGTTTGCTACAAATCGATAAAAGAATAAAACAATCCGATTCTATTCTTAAATCTAGCATTAGATTAATCACACAATCAAACTAGTAACGTTCCTAGCATAATTATGCAATAATCATAAATCACAAGCATAGATATTGAACCATAATCAAGGAAAAGAGAAAGAGAGGAAAGATCTCACAATAACGGTTGAAGCTTCATGTTAATTGATCCAAGAACAAGCTCAAGCTACAATCCGATAGCAAAACCAAATCCATAGTTGAAATCCCTAAAAACTAAACTAAGAAATGAAAACTAAAACTAGGAAATGAAGAACAAAGACTAAGAAATGAAGAACAAAGAGAAATGAAGAAGGAAAGATGAAAAGAGAATCATGAAGAAGGAAGGATGAGGAGAGGAGTATCCTCTCTCTCCCCTCAAGCTTGCCACTCCAAGGTCTACATTTCAGCTCTCCTCTTCGTCCTCCTCTTCGTCTCCCCTCAAAAGTTAGGTTTTAGGAGCTTTTAAACCCCGCACAAAATCGTGGCCCCAAGCCGACTTAAGCGTCGCGAGTCGCGCAACTGATCGCGAGTCGCGAAGGGGACTCTGCCATCCCGCACAAAATGGCTTGGCACGCAGGTCGCGAGCCGCGACAGTATCGCGAGTCGCGAGCCCGCCGCTGCCGGGCGGCGTGCGATCTGCCGGGCGCCGCTTGACGAGCGAGGCTGCCGGGGCAGGCGTGCGAGCCGCCGTGCGATGGCCGGTGTGCGAAGCCGCCGTGCTTGGTTGGTGATGACGCCGGCTCGCCGGGGTTAACGTGAGCCGTGTAGGTGGTCGGGGTTACGCGCATGCTTGGTGCTTAGAGCTTCCGATGATTGCCCATTATGCTCCGATGCCAAATCTCCCAAGCTCTCCAAAGACAACTTCAATCAAACATCATTCAAATCCATTTCATCTTGAAAGCTCGGAATACATGACGTTAACACAAATTATCTCGCAAAGCTCCGAACTTCCGCTAAAGGCTAAATAAAACACGAATGTTAACAATTACAATCAAACCCTTAGCAAAGTGCACCCAAAATAACGCAAAAACATCGTATAACTTGAGCGTATCAGATCTGGAGACCACTTCTCAAAACCTTAATGAGACATTTTCTTCATTCATCACTCTATGGGAGAATTAAAGCCTCCAAAATGATGAGTAGGCCTAATGAAGAAGAACAATTGCAAATGGTTGTAAAGAATCTTCTTCCTGTCTACCAGAAGCATATGGTGTACCAATATTTCCCGACTTTCAAAGCTTTGATTGCAACGGGAACTCTAGTGGAGGGTGCTGTGAAAAGGAGGGACATCAAGAAAGATGAACCTACTAGCGGCACTACTTATAATGCAAAGTTTGGAAATAACAAAAGAACTCCAAACAATGATTCAGCAGTTCCTAAAACAACTAATGCGATCCATGCCATTGGCGCATCTTCTGCATTCCAGTTGCGACCCCAAAGGAACTTCACCCCTTTGAACATGACTTATTCCCAAGCTCTTTCCAAGCTAAAAAGGGTCAATCTCATTCAACCCTTGAATCCACGACCACCTCCTAAAAATCCTTACCCTGGTTATGACCCAAACCAAAACCGTGAATATCACCAAAGCCCGGGCATAATATCGAAAACTGCGCGGCTCTAAAGCATCGATTCAAAATCTTGTAGATGATGGAAAGCTCTCCTTAGGATCTACTTCCACTAAACCAAACGATTCTCAACCCAACATCACAAAAAATCCCATTCCTAATCATAAACCCTCATTTGCGATTAATGCAATCTCTTCAGTGTCAGATGGATGCGATCCAATCCGGTTAATCCACAAGACAGTTCCTCAAATGTATGAAATTCCAATAACTACAAGTTACAAGTGTTTGGTCTATGACTATTCCACTCAAGAAAAAGTCAAAATGAAGCCTTGTAAAGACCCCAGTTTCACTCTCAACAAGGATACATTCTCTGACATGTGTGGAACCTTTGATTATGATGGTGCCTTCTTCATTTTGGACTCTGATGTTGATGAAGATGCCTCTTCGGTCTTGACAATTGTGGAGAAAAACACTGGAGGACATTCCACCACTCCAAATACATATCGGTGCCCCATCTGCCTCGATGATCTTAGTGATGAGGAATACGTGGATATATCTCATTTGACTAGAGTAGGTCGCCATTTTAAACCATCCCATTTGGAGGATGAAAATCCTTTGGAGGTATTGAGAAGGAAGGAAAAGGGCAAAGAGCCAATGACAGAGGATAGTAATAAAGAAGATGATGCTATCAACACTAGTAGAAAAAACATCAATTGCTCCGGTTGAAAACCCATCAAATGCTCCGTATTTCACGCGTAGCAAACGTCATACGAGCATTTGTGCTATTCCCAAATGCTCCGGTTGCCAACCGAAGCATGAAAGCTCAAATGCTCCGGTTGTTATAAAAACCGGAGCATTTGACCTTTTTTTATGCTCGGGACTCATCAAATGCTCCGGTTTTAAGCATATAACCTGAGCATTTGAAGGTTAAGTGCTTCGGTTTTAAATCTTCACCGGAGCATTTTGCCTTTTTTTTTTTTTTAAACAAAAACAGCGGTGATACAAATATGACTTCTAGAGCTCACTACAAATACATTTCGCCACTGCTGTGCCATCCTCGCTGCTATACAAAAATCATCGAAAGTATATCCAACAAATTGCACACAAAAATTCAATAATCCAACTAATTAACTTTCAAATTAAAATAATATTATATAAATGTAGAATTGAATTACAAATACGATTCTAGATTCAAAGTATGAGTTTACATCATAACTACCTAGATATCAAATTCAAAGACAACTATCAGTAAGAAAGGAAGCAAACTTGTCTCGAACTTCATTGATTTCCTCAATAGTGAAGGGCTCCTCCTTTGGTGTGTTGTAAATCTAATAAGAACAAAGACAATAATATATATGTCATAATTTGTCCGTTATGAGTCGCTTTTGCCATTTATTATATCCTTTTCATACCATATCATGTATGTTTAGCTTATAATCTACTCTAATATGGTGTTTTGCGATTATTAGGATGATTACAAGTCATTTTTAAAGTTCAAGTCAACTTTGTGCAAGTAAAGGTCCTTTCAATGTTGTTTTAGCCTGTTTTGGATCCAATTCATCCATTTATATACCACATCATGTAATTTTAGCTTATAATCTACTCTAATATGTTGTTTTAGGATTACTAGAATGATTGCAAGTCAAAGTTGATCGTTCTCGTCAACTTTCTGCAAGTAAAGGTCATTTTAAGGTTGTTTTAGCCCGTTTTGATTCCAATTCATACATTTAGATACCATAGCATGTAATTTTAACTTACAATGTACTCTAATATGTTGTTTTAGGATTACTAGTAAGATTACAAGTCAAAGTTGATCGTTTCGTCAACTTTGAGCAAGTTAGGTCATTTCAAGATCGTTTTAACCCGTTTTGAATCCAATTCATCCATTTCATAACATAGCATGTAAATTTTAATTATAATCTACTCGATATGTTGTTTTAGTATTATTAGGATGATTACAAGTCAAAGTTGATCGTTCTCATCAACTTTGTGCAAGTAAAGGTCATTTCAAGGTCGCTTTTAGCTCGTTTGGTTCCAATTCATCTATTTCATACCATAGCATGTAATTTTAGCTTACAATCTACTCTAATATGTTGTTTTAGTATTAATAGGATGATTACAAGTCAAAGTTGATCGTTCTCGTCAACTTTGTGCAAGTAAAGGTCATTTCAAGGTCGCTTTTAGCTCGCTTTTGGTTCCAATTCATCTATTTCATACCATAGCATGTAATTTTAGCTTACAATCTAATCTAATAATTGTTTTAGGATTATTAGGATGATTATACGTCGTATTTGACCATTCTAGTCAATGTTGTGCAAGTAAAGGTCATTTCAAGGTCGTTTTAGCTCGTTTTGGTTCCAATTCATCTATTTCATACCATAGCATGTAATTTTAGTTTACAATCTAATCTAATAATTGTTTTAGGATTATTAGGATGATTATACGTCGTATTGGACCATTCTAGTCAATGTTGTGCAAGTAAAGGTCATTTCAAGGTCGTTTTAGCTCGTTTTGGTTCCAATTCATCTATTTCATACCATAGCATGTAATTTTAGCTTACAATCTAATCTAATAATTGTTTTAGGATTACTAGGATGATTATACGTCGTATTTGACCATTCTAGTCAATGTTGTGCAAGTAAAGGGCTAATTAGGAGAAAACCAAGTCATAGTTTGTAAGGGGGATGAAATGTTACGAACCTTCTCTAGATCATCAAATTCCGTGCAAGAAGAAATTATATCGTACATAAACCTTATTTCATAATAGCCGCAAGCAACCCCGTCATGTTGTTGTGCACACTAAATTCAAAAACATATTCAAAAAATAATTCTCAAAATTCTAATCAATAAATCTGGGAAACTAATAACTTAAAGATAGAGGACAACCGAAATCATTTAATTACCTTCACCGATTTCCATAGAGGAAGTGTGGCTCTTCTTGGACCAGATCCACGCAATTTCTTCATCACACTACAACACAACATTTTATAATAGTGACAATGTCATGCATGTTAATGAAGACCTAAAAGGAAATGAAAATATAACAACACCCTTTACTTGCTTCATAAACCTCTTTACCGGCAATGGTCTACGAGCTACACCCTCTTCAACGACCCATAAAATGCCTTTTTCTTCTTACGAAAAGGGTGGTCGGGTTGTAAGAACTTTCGGTGGGGCATGTAGACATGTTTGCAATTAGGAATGAATGTGGATTCCATGTCATCCATACATATCGGACATGCTTTCTTACCTCTATTCTTATACCCGGATAAGTTGCCGTACGCCGGAAAATCGTTAATGGTGCAGAAAAGCATTGCACGCAAAGTGAACATCTCATTAGCATGACATCAAACACGTAAAACCCCTTCATCCCATAGCTTTTTGAGATCATCGATAAGTGGTGCAAGATAGACATCTATGTCATTTCCGGTCGTTTAGGACCCGAGATTAGTAGCGACAACATCATGTACTTGCGTTTCATGCACAACCAAGGAGGCAAGTTATATATAACTAAAAGCACAGGCCACGAACTATGCAAAGAGCTCATACTTCCGAATGGATTCATCCCATCTGTACATAGCCCAAGCCTCAAATTACGATCTTCATCCCCAAATGTCTTATGGAACCTATTAATACTCTTCCACTCAGAGAATCTACTGGATGCTTCAACAAACTATCTTTCTTCCTTCCGTCCGCATGCCACCTCAGATTTTTTGCATCTTTTTTTATGGAAAACAACCGCTTGAATCTAGGTATTATTGGAAGATACCACAAAACCTTAGCTGGGGGCCCTTCCATATCTCCGACCCCTTTATGCTTGTAACGTGACATCCCGCACCGTGGACACTCATCAAAATTGTCATATTCATTCCTATATAACACGCAATCATTTGGACAAGCATGTATCTTCTTGTACTCTAAGCCAAAGGGACACATGAGCTTTCTAGCATAATAGGTCGACTTTGGAAGTTCATTACATCGTGAAGCATCTCACTTAACACTTCTAACAGGAAGTAAAACTAATATCGGTCCAATTTCCCTTTGACTTAATGTTGAAAAGTGTCAACACGGCAGAAAAGTTTGGTAAATTTTTTACAACCAGGATAAAGTGGCTTTTGAGCCCTCGTCAAAAACTCAAAAACACGAGAATCTTGTCCTATATCATTCTCGACACCATCCATCATCTCATCCACATGATCATTGTCATCTTCGTCGGCCTCGTCCTCATTATCATACTCCATTTCCTCGGATGCATGAGTGACATCTTCTTGCTCATGGACATCATTTGCACAAGAATTCCCTTCATACACTCCCTCCTCACCATGCCAAATCCACACATGGTATTCGTGCCTAAACCCATTACGAAGTACATGCTCCCTAAGCAACTCAATACCATTGACTTTGAACACATTGCTACACTTGACACAAGGACAATAAAATCCCAATTCCCACGTCCTAGCTTCGATGTTTTAAGGCGTAATCACAAAATTCCAAAGACCCCATCCACAAATTTCGACGAATCAATGCTACCATACATCCACGAACGATCTCTCGCCATCCAAACAAACCTCTAACGACTAATAAAACGCATATAATAACACATTGTCAATCATTTAATCATTAAACATACAAATTCAAAAGAAGATTTATAGCATGAATATATGCATGTCTTTCAAAGGTCCTTATCACTCCAACCTAACCCATCCTTAGACGTCTAATCCCCTAGTAAATGTATGTTAGCTTCTCAATTCTATGGAAAATCCTGCAAAGATTTCCCTATAGTTCTCCAAGTACACAATGTAGGTAAAAACTTATCTACACATGCACCCAGAGAACGAATTAGGGGAAATGAGTAGCCGTGATTTTCCATAGAAACGAAAAGAAAACATACATTTACCACCTAAGTGAGATCAAACGTCCAAGAACAAAGTCCCAAAACGGGACTATCCAAGACTTACTCCTAATGAATAAGTCTTGGATGGGTATCTAGGCATATGGTTATGATGATACTTTAATTTGTGCATAACAAAAACAAACTTTTGAATAAAGTTCAGTCCTTGATTCTTAAAGCATTCGTAATGATTCAAAATTAACATACAAGTAAATCATTTGAACAAAGATGCTAAATAATTTTACATAAGAGTAAGAGGGACCACAACTAACCTGTGGGAGACCGAAAGAGGAAGCAAGTACACAGAGACGGGGGTGTAAGATATGTAGGCACCCTGAGCGTTGTAACCAAAAAGAGAAAATTAATATTAGAAACGACTTCAGAAGACAAAGGAAGTAGTAATTCATCCCCTACTAATAACTTCCTTTCTTAGTTCCACTAATAACTTCCTTTGATAAAACTTAGTTACATAAAGATCTTATTCTTTTTTTTAAGGGACATAAAGATCTTATTCTTCAATATGTACTTACGTAATTCAAGCAACGCTAAAACAACTAAAAGGTAAAAAAAACAATCATCACATGAGAAGGAGGACAATCATCACTTCTGCTTTCCAATTGAAATGGACATATTTACTTCTAATGATTCCAAGTGATTTCCCTTTACAATAACTAGTAGAGAATTTTAGATGTCGCAATCAGTTTTCACAATTGGCAAACTATATGATATCTTTGACTTAATTTCACAAAGCTGGATAGTTCATACTTCATAGTGTCTTTGCTTTCTCAGTGGCTGGTTTGACAAGCACGAGTACTTCTCGACTCAGTTCATCCAAGATAGACGAAAACCAATCATAGTTCAGCCTTATTTCCAATGTCTAAACTCTCTATGTGCTTTGTTGGCCGAATTTAAAGTCGCAATGGAAATATAGAGAACTAAACGATTGTACCAAAAATGTTAAGGGTATTTTCCACAATTACAAAATTGAATTATAAATTAACCTGAACACATACTGCCAATTCCAAACCTAACTAGGGCAAGTTACTAATTCAACAACCCATGACACCACCAAAAAAGTAAGAAATTACTCTAAAAAATCTTAAATTATTAATTCCATCCAATATTCAGCACCATTAAACAAATTAATATCAAAATAAAGTTTAACCCAAATTATTCTCCCACGTATAATGCTGAAAGAGCAGTATTGTCATTCTTTTGGCATTAAGCATTGTTACTGTATGATAGAGTAATAGAGTTGTGGTGAATTATTTTGAGTAATTAAGGAAAACCTAGAAATTATGATAAAATAGCACTCGAAGCGCTTAGGGAAATTGAAGAAACGTCAAATTCGAACCCGAAGGAGTATGCGCGAGAATGATTCGAGTGCGACAGATCGATTCGAGTGGCCGGACTTGCGCTAGCGACTCGAGTGGCCGACTTCAGCGAATGAAACCTCTTTGCGGCAGACTTCGAACTGCGGCAGACTGGCGAAAAAGAGGGACTTGAGCGAAGCGAGTTCCAATCGAACTCCGGCGGAGGAAGCGAAGTCTAAACCCTAACCAAACAGACGAACTGACTTGAGAGGAAGCGAAGGATGACGACGGAGGACGACTGAGTGGGGGAGGAAGCGAACGATGGAGGACGGCTGAGTGGGGGAGGGAGGGACGATGGAGGACGGCTGAATAAGAGAGCGAAAATTGATAAGAGAGGGAGGAACCGAACTATGTCTATAGGGAGCAATTTCATCAAAGAATAAAAGCTAACGCTCAATGATTCAAGTGCTCCGTCGATTAAACGGAGCATAAATTCACAAATGCTCGTGTTGTTTAGTCAACCGGAGCATTTGACATCAATGCTCTGTCCTGACTAAAACAACACGAGCATTTGTGAAATTTTTTTACTAAAATCTTCACAAATGCTCGGGTTGATTAGTCAACCAAAGCATTTGATAAGTAGCAAAAGCTGTTTTTTCCACTAGTGCAAGCGCATGAAAGAAGTAAATGCTAATGTTTCCATTTGGAAGTTGTAATGCATTCCCAGCCTTATAGGGCAGCGGTTCTAAAGCATCTCAATGAAGCCTCTGTAAGTTCTTCCATAATACCTGACCAAATGGTGGGGCTCATTCACGGTGTAGATCGAACTCTCATGTTCACAGACCATGATCTCCCTGATAATATCAACCACAATAATTCGTTGCACATCACTATACACTGCAATGGATGGGAGATACCTAGAGTATTGATCGCGAATGGCTCTGCGATCAACGTTTGCCCTTTGCGTATGCTAACAAGACTCGGGTATTCAAAAGAAGAGCTGGTACCATCCAACCAGGTAGTCAGAGCATATGATAATGCCAAGAGAGAAGTACTGGGTTTAATCAGCCTCCTCATTGAATGTGCACCCGTGGCAAGGAAGGTGGAATTCATGGTCATTGACATTCAATCATGTTTCAACCTTTTTTTAGGAAGGCCGTGGCTGCATGAAAATAGAGCAGTAGCCTCAACTCTACATCAAAAGGTAAAGCTTCTCACTGATCAGGGTGTTGTGACTATTTCTGGTGCTCCGGAAATTATGACCATCTCTAACACCGAAAAATCAGTATTGTATCTGAACGAAGTAGAGGGCACTAGATTGGATGGTTATAATATCCACTGTATTCCTGCAACACCTGAAAATTCATGGATGAATGAGGTCCCAGCAGCCACACCAGATGTAAGTGCTGAAGAAACAGAACCAGAATATAGTGAGGATGACGAGGAAGAAATAGGAGTTCCAAGCATCGACACTCATGATACGTCAACCGAAGCACAAGAGGAATCCTGTGTCGGTAATCCTCAAGATGATGAAAATGACTCAAAGAAGAGATCTAGGACTGATGACTTTGACCTGGACTTTAATGTAGTAGGCCCTATCCAAGAGGTTCACATTGAATCATTGATTCTCTTCCCTGGATATCAACACGAAGATCATTATCGTGAGTTACCACAGTTCCGGAAATTTGATGGAAACGGTGATCCTTTTGTCCACTTAGTGGGATTTGTGAATGCATTCCACCCGTGGGGCATACCAGAGGAAGATTACCCCCATGCTCTTTGACAGGAGTTTAGAAGGACCAGCTCTAGACTGGTACTATTCTTTATAATATGTGGATAGAGCTAGTTGGGAAAATGCTAGCCAAGCTTTCGTCAATTGGACTCTCGAGCATAAACAGACTGATGTCAAGAAGTTTAAGCTAGTCACTTTGCGTCAAAGCGCTTTGGAAACTTTCTCGCACTTTTGTTCAAGATGCGCTTACATCCGCGCACAGCTTCGTTTCCCTTTTACTGATCGAGAGTTCATGCTCATATTGATGCGGAACCTAAACGATTTCTATCATCGTCACATGGTTACTATCAAGTACACCTCCCTCAGCCACATGGAACAACATGGCTTCGACATCGATGCTCTGAAATTGCAAGAAAAACGACCTCGGGAAGATCTTGAAACTCCCAACACAAATCCAAGGGTATATGCTAAGATAGATGAACCATTGAGTATGGTGTATGATCGTCTTCAGAGCCAAGGTATAATTCAAGCCCCAGCGTATGTGCATTGTTTACCCCTCCCCTGGAATGCATACGAGCAAACTCGCGCTTATTGTCACCAATTTAGGCACGGAACTGACCGATGCCATGATCTTTACTACAAAGTTGAAAACCTGGTTGATCGAGGCATCATTAGTCCAACTCACAAAGAAGTACCTGTAAGTAAGGTGTCGTCATACCCTCGACCGCAATCCCAAGTCGATATCTTTCGCAAACTGGTTGAACAAGGTCATATTCATCCACTTCCTAGACGCCCAGGGGCAAGTCCTTTAGGGTCAAATCTCCACAAGTACTGCCATTATCATATGTTGCATGGTCACGGCACAAACCAATGTCATGCTCTCAGGTATCGCATCAAGCAGATCACCAACATAGCATGCGTCTACTGCAAAGCTCCTTAATTATTTCATGCCTATCAGATGACATAAAGAAAAGTAGTCGGTAAACGTCCTGTAGAAGGTTAGCCCATCAATTAAAAAAAAGAACAAAAAAACTCTTTCAGCTCATTAGTATTAGAGAACTACTTGCAGCTTGAATCCACATTATCACGTACACTTGCACTGTGAGATCACTCCACCTATGTAACACCTGGGGTACGTAGGTAGCTCAATATGAGTGGAGCTGCTTTATTAAATTAAAAAACTTTAGTTCCTTCTAAAATAATGAACTACGCTGAGTCTGATTCCCCATAAAAATGCATCTGGAGCAATGGGGATATGTAGGCAGCCTCTGGGTTCGACTCAAATGTATTAACCATTGTATTTCAGGTAATGTGATCAGAACTCGAGATGCCAGTCATCACAGGAGCAATTTCAGAATGCTGAAACGAGACCTCAATGGGGATACAACCCCTAATTTCTATGCTTTCTGTCTTTGTTCAATATTAAGGCAGGGAATGGAAGAAAAAAAAACATTTGTTTTCAACCCCAATGACAGTAAAATCATTTCAAAGAGTCAAAACATAAAAAAACCAAAGCTGTGAAGGTGGACCATTCCAATCAAAGTATTGCAAAATCGTTTTCAAAAAGTTTCTTAATTCTGCAATGCATTCTGCAATATGTAGCTTTCTTCTCTTTTATTTTAATTCTTTTTGTCTACTTTTAGGTCCAAAAATAAGAAATTTGTCCCTTCTCTAAGGATGACCAATTGCCATAAAAAAACAAAAGCCTCAGCCATATCCATAAATGCAGTCAAAGAGCCTATAGGGTTTGCCATGCAACCTCTGTCCAAAGGACTTCAAATCATGATGAAGATGGGTTATACTCAAGGAACCGATTAGGGCGTGATGGTAGAGGAATAAAGCAACCAATCCCCATAGTAGACAAGCAAAACCGACATGGATTAGGATATGATCCGGCAAAGAATTCTCACAACATCAAAACCTTCGTTTACCCTCAATGGTCAGTTCATCCTGCAAGGAGATACTGAGCCATAATATGAGTTTCCTGAACCTTGGCTTAGTAGGAAGGAACAGAAGATATTACCGGGATTGGAGATATTCTTCAATGAGGCTAGAAATCTGGACTTAATCAAAAGTTGGTTTGTCCGAGAACAAAAAATGAAAAAGGAAAATGACTGGGTGGATAATCTGGAACATGGAGTTCTTAAGAAACTTTTCACTTTTGAGTCCTCTGAGGAAGGGGATTTTGATCCAATGTCTTTGATGATACCTTCTGGCGAAAGCATTGAACATAAGTGGAGTATTGAGTGTGAGGCAAAAGACGGACCTATAGAATTTAAAATGTTTTTAGGAAACCATCCTCCATATCCATCTCATAAAACTACCTTTTCACCCCTTTTAGATGGATATCATACCGATAGCTCATCTTCCATCCAATCTACCTTACATACCCAGTCAGAAGACTCTGATAGTGAGGAAATTGAATGTGAACCTTTATCTAAATACATTTGCATGCAAGATGTTATTTCTGACAGTGAATTTAATAATGATGAATCACTAGATACAACTGAAACATATATAAAACCCATGGAAGAGTCCATTGTAATTAATATTGGTACATAAAATGCTGTAAAAGAAGTGAAAATAGGTTCATCCCTCACTTCCACTGAACAGTTTGTGTTTATTGCATTATTAAAAGATTATGTATATGTGTTTGCATGGTCTTATGCTGATATGCCTGGTGTTAATAGAGAAATTGCGGAACATTGCATTCCGTTACATCCTGAAATCAAGCCTAATCAGTAAAAGCTCCGCCGAATGATGCCTGTATATATGGAGGTTAGTCTGAAAGTGAAAGAAGAAATCCAAAACGACTTGATGCCAAATTCATCCAAGCCGTAAAACATCCGAGTTGGCTCGCCAATATAGTGGTCGTACCTAAAAAAGGATGGAAGAGTTCGGGTGTGCATTGATTTTCGTGGATTTGAATGTTGCATCACCAAAAGATTGCTTTCCTCTACCCCATATCGATGTCCTCGTGGATAGTACGGCCGGGCCATGCAATGTTTTCCTTCATGGATGGATTTTCGTGGTATAATCAAATACTCATGGCTCAAGAAGATACGACAAAGACGTCTTTCATCACTCCGTGGGGCACCTTCTGTTACCGAGTTATGCCTTTTGGTCTCAAGAATGCCGGAGCCACATATCAAAGGGCTGCAACCACTATCCTTCATGACCTCATCCACGACATTGTGGAGGTCTATGTAGACGACATGATCGTGAAAAGCGAAGATCGTGAGGGGCATATTCCCGCACTAAGGTCCTTCTTTGAAAGAATCAGAAGTACAATCTAAGGCTAAATCCTCAAAAGTGTATGTTTGGAGTCACTTTAGGGAAATTGTCTGGGATTCATTGTCGGTCCAAGACGACATTAAAGTGGACTCTAAAAAAGGTGAAGGCCATTCGAGAGCTACCTCCTCCAAAAAACAAAAAAAGAATTAAGTGGATTTCTCAGCAGAATTCAATATATCGGCGAGTTCATCTCACAACTCACTATGAGATTTGAACCTATATTTAAGCCGCTCGTAAAAAGGGCATCCCATGAGTGGAACGAGGAATGTCAAGAAGCTTTCGATTCCATGAAAGAGTACCTTTCAAATCCACCCGTTCTAATGCCGCCTTAGACTAGGGGGAACCTCCCGATTTTGTTCCTCACTATTACGTAAACGACTATGGGAGCTCTCTTAGCCCAATATCAAGAGGGAACAAAGAAGGAAGTTGTCATATACTATCTCAAAGAAGAAATTCCCCGGAGTATGAGACAAGATATACACCACTGAAAAAGCATGTATCTCTTTGGTCTATGCCACGAAGAAGTTGAGGCATCACCTCCAAGCTCATACCACCTATTTGATCTCAAGACTTTATCCAATCAAGTATCGGTCCGAAAAACCATTCTTAGTGAAAGATTGGCGAGACGGCATGTTATGCTTTTGGAGTTTGATATTCAATGTGTCGGCCATAAATGCACAAAGGAAGAGCCATATCTGAAGCCTTAGCGGAAGGACCAATGTGAGGAGATGAATATGATGATGCATTCCCTGATGAGTACTTATGCTTCATTGACAAACCACAATGGTGCATGTATTTTTATGGAGCTTCGAATAGGAGAGGTAATGGAGCAGGGGTTTTGCTAGTAGATCCTGATGGAGTCCATATTCCATTTGCTGTCAAGCTAGATTTCCCAACAACAAACAATACAGCTGAGTATGAAGCCTGTATCTATGGAGTAAAAGCCGCTTTGGTAGCAGGGGTAAGATATCTCACTGTGTATGGAGATTCTAATCTTATCATATCTCAAACAATAGGAACTTGGAGGGTTAGAGATGAGAGACTTCAGCTCTACACAGAGTACCTTCAATAATTGATCCCTTATTTTGATGATATCAGCTTCAAGCATCTTCCTCGGGAACAAAATAGTTTCACTGATGCTTTAGCCAATCTCGCTGTTAATTTAACATGGGAAAATGGTACAAAAATCCAATCAGTTTCAATTGAAGAAAGGAAGGGGCCTACAATGACGGTAGCATAAATTGTCTCCACGTTGGCTCAACAAGATGATGATGATGTCTGGTATAAGGATATCAAAAATTTTCTAGAAACCATGCAATATTCAGAGGGAAGTGGCAAGAAGGACCGCATAGCCATCAGAAGGCTAGCTGCTCATTTTCTCATTCTAAAAGGCAGACTATATCACAAAGGGTTTGATGGTACTCTGCAACTCTGCGTAAATGATAGCGAAAAGCAAGCCATCATGGAAGAAGTTCATGGAGTAGAATGTGGACCCCATATGAATGGAAGGATGCTGGCTCGTAAAATTTTGCGAGCAGGTTTCTATTGGAGTACTCTAGAAGGTGATTGCATCAGCTTTGTCCGCGCCTGCAAGCAATGTTAGATATTTGCTAACCTCAATCATATGCCACCTGTGTCACTACATAATATGACCTCTCCTTGGCCATTTTCGAGTTGGGGCATAAACATAATCGGACAAATTCAACCAAAGGCTATAAATGGGCATCAGTATATTCTTGTAGCAATTGATTACTTTTCGAAGTGGGTTGAAGCTGCATCATTTTAAAATCTAAGGGCAAAGCAAGTCTCGAAATTTGTGATTAACAACATTAAATGTCGGTATAACATACCTTTTGAAATCATCACTGATAATGGATCACAATTTGAGGGTCATCTTATCGTTGTTATCAGTGAGAGTTGTATAACAAATGGAGCGCTGGAAGCAGCCAATAAGACAATCAAGACTATTGTTGCCAAGATGACTGAGAAGACTAGGGGATGGCATGACAAACTACCATATGCCCTTTGGGGATATAGGATATCAATTAGAACTCCAACAGGAACAACCCCGTATTCTTTGGTTTATGGGATGGAGCCAGTCCTACCAGTTGAGGTGGAGATACAATCTCTTAGGGTTATAGCAGAAAGTGAAATTTCGGAAGACCAATGGTACAAAACTCGTTACGATGAGCTCGCATTTGCAGATGAGCGTCGACTACAAGCTTTGCATAACATTCAACTCTATCAGCGGAGAATTGCTCATGCATTTAACAAAAGGGTTCGAGATAGAGACATTCAAGAAGGTGATCTAGTCTTAAAGGAAAATAGAGCTCCGTTGCATGATCCTCGGGGAAAATTCAAGCCTAACTCGGTCCCGGGCCATTCCAAGTCAAGCATGTCACCACTACTGGAGCAAGAAAGCTAATGGATTTTGATGGAAATGAATTCACTCATTTCACTAACCTTGATCGATTGAAGAAATATTACGCTTAGGCATCAAAGTAATTGTAATTGTCATGGTCAAGTAACCAAGCAGTTTGTGGATTTTGTATCTTATCTGGTTATTCTTAATAAACATGCCATGTGTTTCTAGATATTCATATAATGTATGCAAAAAAAAAAAAAAAAAAAAAAAAAAAAAAAAAAAAAAAAAAAAAAAAAAAAAGGGAAAAAAAAAAAAAAAAAAAAAAAAAAAAAGAAAAAAAGAAAAAGAAAAATGATGAAACATGCAAGGATGTTTTTGTTTTTTTTAGGTTTATGTGTTATGCTTTTATGTGTCATATGATTGATTAATTATGATTTGCATGTCATATTTAATGTTAAAGTGTGCACGTGTTTAGAATTGTGTTCACATTGAATTTCTCACGAGCAGATAATTCTCACAAACAGATCTTTTTTATTCATCCCAACTGGGGTACTTCATTTCATACATAAAAAGACATAAAACCTTCATTTCCTACAAACTCAAAAAAAAAAAAAAAAAAAAAACTAAAAAGACAACATGGAAAGAAATATATTTCTCTCAAACCCTTCTCCTCTTTATGGTAGGCCCGTCTGAATCACTGTCTTGACCAATATCCGTCAGAAGCCATTGAAGGTAATCTTCATCAATCAGTGGAAAGTGAGGTTCAGGTAGCGCTGATATAATTTTAGCTCCCTGCCATATAGTAGGCATTCTCTGAATACCACTCATATCAGCCTCATAAGTGGTACAAGATGGAAGAACATGGAGGGCAGGAATGTGATGTTGCCTTAGACACCTCCATGGAAGGTAGAAAGTGACTTGGCAAAGCCCGAGTAATTGTACACCTCTGCGACCAGAATTGCAATATATAATTGCACTAATGCCAAGGTGGCTTGTGACCCACTTTATGTCTTGCTGCAGCAAAAAATCCTCCCACCCACCATTTTTGCTAAGTTGATAGAAGGAAGGAAGAAGACCTCTCTCCCGGACATGATTAGTTTTGTAAGTAAGACACTTGTGGGGTTTCATGAGAGAAAATTTTTCCAACAACCATAAGTGAAGGGATAGTGGACATCCCTTCACGAAAATTTGGGGTTTTCTTTTGAGTTCATCTAAGCCAAGAAACATTTCCCCCAAAATAAGTGGTCTCAGACGACCCCCACTAACAATTTGAGGAATAAGTGAAAGACACCGAACATGACATGTGTTTAAAGACCATTTAGTGAGGGTACTTCCCAAATCATAAGAATGCAAGCATTTTCTCTAGCAATCCTATAGTTGGCATTATTAGAGAATTGGCAAGTGCCAAATTGGAAAGTTAACAATAAGTTAAGATGAAGTACCTCACCATATTATAGGTAGTTGCCATGAAGATTTTCAGGAAGATATAAAATTGTTAATAAATCTCCTGAGATCCTTGTAGGAGATCTAGGTGTGATAACTGGACCATTAGATGGTAAGCCTAGCAAACCCTCGACCTCTTCAACAAGAGGCACAATCTCCCGGTCTCCAAAGCGGAAGACATGACGAGTTTCATCCCAAAATTGGGAAGCAGCATGAATCATTTCATAACAGATAGAAATTGAAAGTAAAGGCATAAGAGCCTTAGTGAAGCGGGAAGAAGAAGAAGATTGCCTTGGTTGCTCCAAATTCTTTATCACCCCCGAGAGTTGCTTTTTCTCACGACTCCCCATTTCATTTGTTTCTTCATAATTATGAGCCATTTTTTAGAGAAGGAAAATTAGAGAAGAGATTGGAGTAGTGAAGATGGTGCATTTGGAAATGAAGAACCATACTCCTTTTATAGATGGAAAAGATGATCATGCATGATTCATGCCATGGATAATAAGTTTGAGTATTGTCCATAGGATTATAAGGAGCATCCTCCACCATGGCTAATGACCAAGCATTTGTGGTGTGGCAATTTTTGTTGAAGCCGAACATAAAAAAAAATATGTCAATGATGAATCAAGAACGTTGATACAATCCCTTTTCCTAATGATCATCCAAATAATGACCATGATCAATTTATTTTATCTAGTGATCATCATTTTCCGATAAAGCAAATAAGCATTATGCATGAAAAATTGCGTGAAAGATTTTCGAGAAAAAAACAGATAAAATTTTACCAGATGACGGTTGGTCCACCATAGTTCATCTAGAGGGTAATAACCTTTGGTCAACCCTTTTAGGTGACATGATTTAACAATGCATCACTTTAAGGTGACATCACCTGACAATGTCCTAATTTAAGGTGACATGATAAAACATAAAGTAAGTGATGGTAATTTGACAATTTGCTTGTCATCAAGGCCATGAAAAACTGTAAAAAAAAAAACTGGAGTCCACCTGTTAATTGTCGAAGTTTCTCACATTAACAAAAGAAAAATTCATAAGACTACAAAAAAAGACGACAATAAAGTCGCATTTTTAATTTTAGAAAATTAATTGGGATTTTCTATTAAAGACGACAATAAAGTCGTGTTTTCAAATCTTAGAAAATTAATTGGGATTTTTCTATCTAAGACGACAATAAAGTCGCATTTTTAAATTTTGGAAAATTAATTGGGATTTTCTATCTAAAGACGACGTTAAATTCGCATTTTTTAATTTTTGAAAATTAATTGCGATTTTCTACTAAAGACGACAATAAAGTCGCGTTTTCAAATCTTAGAAAATTAATTGAGATTTTCTATCTAAGACGACGATAAAGTCGCATTTTCAATTTCGGAAAATTAATTGGGATTTTCTACATAAAGCAACGTAAGTCATAGCATTGATGATAACTATTTTCTATGGAGAATATGTTATCTCAAAAAAAAAATTCAGTCAAAATTTTGTGTCTTTTCAAACATTGCTCATCATTTCCTCCAAAATTCAACCAATGTGGGGCATTCTGTAGACACCAACTTTTGAACCCCTTTTTTTGGGATAAATAAAGGTTTTGAAAAGAAAAATAAAAATAAAAATAACGGTAACCGTCATGCATCGTGGAGCGCGCGCCCCGTCAAATGCATGTTTTGCCCCGGAGCGCGAGTTTCATTCCGTCGTATGGTTTCCCATTTTTGCGTATTAGTCATGCAGTTTCGGCTTAGAAATATAATTTTTCGTGAGTCGTAGTGAGTAACTACAACCACCGTTTTAATAAAATGATTCGTAGTATAATCATGCTCGTCTTTACTAATTTGATGAGTTTTCGTTAATTGTCTTAAGTTAGTCTTTCGAAAAACAAAAAAAAAAACGAGTCGCAATTAGGCGTCGGGATTTTAATCGTATCCCAAAACCGGTAGTAATCAGTTTTCTTGATGGTCAAGTCATTGTTTATTGAATAAAGAATAAGAATATATTCTTTATCCACTAATCACATCCTTTATCCATTAGTTAGGGAATAAGAATCATGAAAAGAAGTGAGAATAAGAATCAAATCCCATGTGTAAGAGGGAAGAATCCGGATTTTTTTCCGGTGGATTCTAGTGTGCGCCTAGCGCACAACAGCGTCCTGCGCATAGCGCACGGAGCCGTGCCTAGCGCAGGCTCCTGCGTTTGGCGCAGGGAGTCAATCAGTTTTGTTTTTCACGTTTTTCGATGCACTTTTTACGTATTAGGGTGTATTTAGGGAAGAATATTTTATGAAAATCTGATTTTGCCTCATTGATGAGAAAATCCAAAAAGAATAAGAATATTTGTGTTTTCAAAGAGATTTGATGAAGTCATTAGGGTGAGGTCATTACAGTGATGTCATTAGGGTGATTAAGGATGAGAAAAATCAGATTTTTTGGGTTAAAAATCTAATTTTCTACTTCTTTGAAACCCTAGTTCATCTCCCTCATTTCCTTATAAATACCCTCCTTTTTTTACTTCAAAACCAAGTTGAGCTAAAATCAACTTAACTTCACAACTTCTCTCAATACTACTCTCATCTTCTCTACTTCCTTCCTCTAAAAAATCTCATTCTTGAAAAGAAAGTAAAAGTTTGGAAAATAATTAGTAAGTAAAGAAGTTCATCAAAAGAAAAACACAAAAAAGGGGTTTAAGTTACTCATTCAGTAGATTTAGAAACTCACTTAGAAATTAAGAAAATCACAAAAAAGGTAGAAAACTTTGCAAAAGGAAGAGCATCATTGAGCTAGCAAGGTAAAGTTGAAGCTCTTGCTATTTTTTCTTGATTATTTTCTTAATCACATACTAACTTTCTCCATGTTTCTTCTTATCATTTTTTAAATTTTGGAGTGATTTGGGTATGTGGAAGTCCTAATAGGTTCCCAACCTTAAATTACCCCACCTAGAATAGTCAACTCTAATGGGGAGACTCTTAGGAAACAATGTGTTTATGTGATTTTCTTAATCAAGTTGTTGTTCATCACTAAAAAATGTTTTTCATAAAAAATTAATTCAAGAAGAGTTGTGCATAAACATCTCCATAAAAAAGAAAATGTGATGCTATAATTATGGTCAGTTTTAATTTTATACTTCATTTCATTTTTCATCTATATTATCAGAATAGTTTGTAGGATCTAAAAAAAGAATTTTGTACAAATATTTAAAAATCATACAACTTTGTTGTGCAAAACTGATTTTATCCAGTACCACATAAGTTTGTCTTGTTAATAAAGTTTAAAATAAAATCATTTCGATAAAGCTAAAAACATCAAGTTTGAAGAAAACATCAGTAGCTTTCCAACAATATAAAAATTATATTCATATGAATTTTATATAATTTTATATCATTTTTACAAAAACGTTCATGTAAATCACTAAATTCCAGAGAACTTATTTTCTCTTCAATTAAAAAAATGAATAAAAAAGGATCTTAAAGATGTCCAATCCAAGTAAAATTTTTTAGTCTAGTTCTTCAAAGTATCTAAAATGTTCATACCAAAATTAACTTCAAAATAAGTTCAGCAAGTTAGGTTTCAAAGAACAAATTGAATAAAGGTCCTGTTTTGACCAGTTTCGGCATAAGATTCACCATTATTCGAGTCACTAAAAGCTTATGAAATTCCGACACAACATAAAAAGCTCACTGACCTATCCATAGATGTATCACATGCTCAATTTAATACTTCCTACAGAAAGTTATGAATTTTACAAGTCAGTACAAGAACATAATTGCAATCTGAAAAATGAAATAAAGTGATTAACTCAACTTTCAGTAAAAAAATTTGTTTTCTTTTCACACAAAAATGTTAATTAAAAGTCATTAAATTTTAAGTTTCTCTTAAGATGACTCATTTTATCATGTAAATAAAAATCAATAAAAATTGTCATAAAAAAAATCAAAATCAAAGAGGTTAATTAATCTCTAATTTTTACAAGTTTTACAAATAAACATGAATTCCAAAGCCCATTCAAGGAGATGAAGATAAGGTGCATCGTGGTGAAGATCAAGATTGAAGATTTGTATAGATCATAGAATTTATACATATTATTGTAATAATAATTTCTTTGTAAATAGTTATTACATCACTCATTAATGAAAAAACATGGAGATGTTTATGCATAATTTTCATAAATAATTCCACAATTCTTTTTAAATAAAATGAGCAACCAATGTTATAAATGTTGCATGTTGGGCCTAATATATCATAGTATATGAATTAAATGACCCAATCTCAATTAAGAGGAAAAATCTCAATTGTTCTCCATAATCTTCAAATGGATCAATTATATAATTTGACATAATTAGATTGGTAATTATGATCTCCGAATTGATTTTAGGCCATTTCACGTGTCTCGCTTTAAATGGCCAAATTCCAATTAGCCAAACACAATCTCCATATTTGATCTCAAATTGATCATTTCTCTCTAAATGACTTAATAATCTTCAATTAAGATTATTTCTCAAAAGCCTTCAAATTAGGAAGCAAACCTCTTTTCCTAAGACCTCTTGAAAATTATAAACGTGATCACTAATTAAGGTGGTTATTTCAATCCTCGATTAATCGCTAATTAGGGAAATTAATTCAAACTCTTCATTTAATCACTAATTAGGGTGATTATCTCCAATCATTAGTTAATCGCTAATTAGGGTGATTAACTCAAACTCTTTATTTAACCATTAACTAGGATGATTATCTTAAATCTGGAATAATCACTACTTAGGGTGATTATTTCCTAACCTTTATTTTAATCGCTAATTAAGGTGATTAATTTAATCTTCATATTTCATCACTAATTAGAGTGATTATCTTAAACCTTAGTAATCGTTAATTAGGGCGATTAATTTTCTCATTTAATCACTAATTAGAGTGATTATCTTAAGCCTTGAATAATCACTAATTAGGGTGATTATCTTAACCTCCATTTTTAATCACTAATTAAGGTGATTATCTTGATCCTCCTTCATCTTTAATCGCTGATTAAGGTGATTATCTTAACCCCATCGCAATCACTAATTGGAGTGATTACCTTATTCCTAATAGATTTGTCTAATTCTAAAAGGTGAGTTATTCATAATCTATTTGCCTCCCCTTCTCTTCCCCAATGGAATTGGCCATTTAGGGTGAGACATAAGATCGAACTACGATGGTTTTGATCCATGAGTGATTCCAATCCCGCAATGATTGGTACGTAGTGCAACTTCAGTGCTCAAACCTACCATGTACAAATGATATATTGGTCCTAAATAAAAATGGTTGATTTGTATATGTGCAAATTATGTGATTTTTTTTTCTTTTGAATAGCCATGATTACTTTAAAATGGAAAATAACGCATTTAGTAAGAGCCCGTTCTTTAGAACGGAGGAGGAGACGAGTTCCAGACGTTCGCACCTCTTAACCTAAACCCCGAACCCTATCTCATAGTATGAAAGACTAATTTTCAAAAAAGCTTTATCCATATAAAGTCATCATCGTTTTAAGTGATATTTCTTGAAATTGATTTTAAAATGATTTATTAAACAAATATGTCCCTATTCAGACATTAATAGGGTGGCGACTTCAAAGTTTTCAAAAAACTCATAGTCCAATGAGAGACTTTCGTGGGATTCAGACCGTTAATTAAGACAGTCAAAAATCGGGTACCACACATGCAAATAACAAGTTTAGACATTGGGCCATTGAACTATAAAAAATCTGGTCCTAATGGAATTTAACCGACTTGCTTGGGTTAAAGGTAAATTTCGAGCTTTTCGAGCCTGTCGAACTCGAGCCGAATTGTAATATTTGGACTTGAGCTCGAGCGAGACTAATATTTCAAGCTCGACGAGTTTCGAGCTCGAGCTGAGCCGAATAAATATGTTTTCGAGCCGAGGTGAGCCTAGTCAGATTCGGTCTCGATTCGGCTCGTTAACACCCCTAATCATCACACAGAAAATCATATCAAACCATGAAACACCTCAAGTAAAATTGCTACAGCATCCAACCATTACGATAGTTTCTAGACTTTCCAAACCAATCAGTAATATTCACCCCCAATATTAAACGCAAATACAATATTTTTCGAGGCTGGTTCGACATTCGATCCAAGATTCGTACAAATCAACGACACAGACGGAGGTATAATTTGTGAGGGTCAATCAAAGTAACAATCTTTCTTTGCTTTCTTTATTTTCTTTATTATTTTTCTGAAGTTACTAACATTCGATTCATGATATAGATTGTTAACGTATTTATGCGACTGTAAATAGTTATGTGTTACAAATAACTCTCCCTGCAATATTTTATTTTATTATTTTTATTTCTTTTTCATGAATATTATTTTTCATATATGATTGCAATATTTTTCACCTTGTATATTATTGTTAATCAAAACTTAAATAAATGTTGGCCATTAAAAATGAGCTGATACTTTTGCTTACTAATGCAATAAAATCTGAGATCATTAAAAAATTAAGCATGCGAAGTATTTTTCCATTATTATAGATTGAACTTCTTATACAAGTCACCAAGAACAAATGTCTATGATCTTGAGATATGTGGATGTTTCTTCAAGTTTTATAAAATTGAGGAATCATTTTTTATTATTTAATTGTGAATGATACAAGTGGGCAAGGTCTTTTTGGTGTTTTACAGGATGAATTGAAGCCCCTGGATCTTGACATAGATAATATTAGAGGACAAGGCTCTGACAATGGTGCTAACATGAAAGAACAACATCAAGGAGTACAAAAAAAACTTTTGGATATATATCCTAGATCTTTTTATACTCCTTGTGGATATCATAGTCGTAATCCAACATTGTGTGATATGATTAGTAGTTGCTGCAAGGCTATAGATTTTTTTTGGAATTGTTCGACGTATTTACACAATATTTGTAAATTCAACTAAATGGTGGAAAATTCTAAAAGAGAATGTGACAAGATTGAATCTCAAATCATTGTCATGTACTCGTTGGGAAAGTCAAGCTGAGAGTGTGAAGGCCATTAGATTTCATATTATAGACTTAAGGGAAGCTTTACTCAATTTGCTGAAATTAATCTTGATTCTAAGATAAGAAGTGAGGCTAAATCTTCAGCAATGAATGAACTTGGTGATTTTGAGTTTTTGATGGCGTTAGTTATTTGGTATGACATTTTTTCTACAGTGAACTTTGTTAGTAAGCATTTACAGGCAAAAGAAATGTTAATTGATGTTGCTATTAAAAAGGTCAAGGCACTAATTTCTTCTTTTTTAAGAAATATAGAGAGATTGGATTTTTTTAATGCCATGAATACAGCTAAAAAGATCGCCATAGATTTGAATATTGATCTGGTTTTTCCCAAAAGGCATGAGCTTCGAAGGAAAAAGAAACATTTTGATGAGAATTCAAATGATATGTCATCATTGTCTGAAGAAGAATGATTTAGAGTTAATTACTTATTATATCTTGTTGATCATGCAATTTCTTCTTTCACTAAAAGGTTTGAACAATACCAACAATATGAAGATTTTTTAGCTTTTTGTTCACATGTGGGAAGACTTATTCTTTGGATGATAAGACTTTAAGGTCTTATAGTGTGAATCTTGAAAATGCACTTAAGAGTTGTGAGCAATCTAACATTGATGGAAATGACTTGTTTGTGGAGTTGATATTACTTTGAGAAGTCCTGCCTAATGAAAAAATGGGACCAGTTGATTTTTTGAGGTACTTAAAAGATGTTGCTTGTTTTCCTAATGTAATGATTGCGTATAGAATTTTTAATGACCATTCCAATTATTGTTGCCTCCTGTGAGCCACCACAACACCACCATAACTGCCTCCCCCCAGCCGCCCTACTGCTGCCGCGAACCGCCGTCACCCTTGCTGATCCTCCTCTGCCACATAGCTTCAGCACAACAAGCCCCCATTTTCCCTCCCTCCTCTTCTTTTGTTTGTCTCTCATGGCTTTGGTTGAAGGAAACCAAATGTTGGTCCTTGGTTTTTGAAAGTTGTACAATATGTACTATGTGAGCCCACCTAAGTAAGTTCATTTTTATTAAACTTCATGTTTATTTCTAATTAAGCCCATGTTATTCAAGTGATTTATAGCTAAATTAGAAACATTATATGGATTTATATTAAGTAAATATTATCTTATCATAGCTTTCTCAAAGTGGATTACAACTTTAAGTTAAAAGTTCTCATTTATTCTACAATTTTTTATAATTCAAAGTTTAATGTGGACTAAATTATTTTCAAGCTGATATAATACTCTCTTGAAAAACTTTCTATTGAAATCATACTTTAAAAGCACATAGAATTATGCAACTTTCATAAAATCCTATAGTTTTTAAATAACAATTTATGATATAAGCTGTCTGACGCTTGAACACAAATCAAGTATATCAAATTTAAAATATATGTTATTTTACCAAAAGAATGTATAATTACTTTGAAAATATAGGAAGTACTCATTTCCAATAATTTACTAATTTAATATGCTTGTGTTAATTAAGATTATAAAATAACTCGTTCCTCGAAGCTCAGGGAGAACGGTTCTCAAGAGTAAGGAAATACGAGTATTATACTGCGATTGAGATAACAACTACTGTTGGTACTCGCAATTTCCTTCAAATATGTTTATGAAATATGACTACATTGTGAGCTGGTAAATGTTTAGCAAAATGATTATTTTGAGTTGCGGAATGACTATTATACTTAAATTGATTTATAAATACTTTTTATGAATTTTATGAACTGAATGAACTATCAAGAGCTATTGTTTATGAAAATAAGATATGCTTTTGCTACCTTAATTATTGAGGTATATCTGAGCTGAATGATGTATTAATTATCACCTATGAATATCAAAAGTTACGAAACATGATAAAATAAAGTGAAATTAAGAACTGGTTTGCTGACCTGATTGGCGGTCATACATGTACCGACCTATTTACTGGGGCACCGGTTCAGCATTTCATCGGGGTACCGACCCGTTATTGTTTCTTGGGAACCGACCCATTGCGGGTGTAGGGTAATGCCCGGGGCCCAGGCCCTTGCACAGTGGTGCATACACATGGCTGGGAGACGTCCCAGAGCTTAATGATTTGCAACAACCAGAGTAAAAATGGATAAAAGAATTAATGGTTAATAAAGGTGAAGATGAATGAATGTTGTTTTCATAAATGTTTGACTTATTCTTTCCCCCTATTTGCAAATAAAATGAATTGAAACGAGTTTACGTTGCTGGAGTTGTTTGTTACGGATGGATTTCGTTGACCGATGATGTTCTTTATGTCCTGTATTTTGGGGGCTAGAAGGATTATAGTATGGATATTGTTATAACCATTATTGGAAAGTTTTATGAAATTTGTTTCATTGTTACGCCAATGCTTAACCGGCTGTTCAAATATGTTGAAGAACTCAAATAGACATGTTGTTTTGTTTGCCTCGAAAGATATAGCACGGTTTATGACTTCCACCCTTTGAGATGATAGAATTCTCGTCGAAAAGATATCTCTGCTCAAATCTGGACACCATTTTTCTTTTAAGTTGTATATTTGTTGAACCAGTCTTTTTGCATTGATCCATATTATTCTAACATATCCTTCCATAGTTTCTCAAATTCGTCTTTATCATCACATCCCATCAAGCACTTTTCAAACATATTTTTGAAAGCATCATCGCTCTTTAATATTCCATAATTTGAAACAAAATTCTTCATGAGATGCCACAAGCACAAACGATGCCTAGAATTTGGGAATACCTATGATATTATAATTCATGTCATTAATACTGTATTCCATGTCAATTTGTAACTTAGTTTATGTCATTGTTAATGTACTTCATGTCATTTATTATTGTAATATATGTCATTTCTAGCTGAGTTTACGTCATTGTTACTTTACTCCATGTCATTATTACTGGAATGCATGTCATTTGTAGCTCAGTTTATGTCATTAGCAATGCAATATATGTCATTATTATTTCATGTGTATGTCAATTCTGTTGTGTTTTATATTCATGTCAATAATAAGGTTATCTATGTCATTTATTAATAAGAATATGCATCTAGTGTAATGTTGCAACAGTAATTACGTCTCATACTAAAACAACAACAAATTATACAACTTAAAAGGTTTATAATGTATTTAAGAAGGGGAGGTGATTTGAGTACTTAGGAGAATTGGTGCTAAATTCATTTTTTTTCGATTTAATGAGGAACCTGTTGGGCTGGTTCCTGGCAGCGGAAATAATAAAACTTAAAAGCGATTAAGAACGCACCAAATTTAATGAGGTACAACCAAACAAGGGTCTACGTCCTCCTACGTTAGTTTTCTTATTAATCAACTTAGAATAATAAGAAGACTCTCGCACACTCGAGCACTAGTGGAAAAAACATCATCGAATCCTGGTCTAAACTAGGGTTACTAATGCGTTATTGGGCCAGACGAATAGACTAGGAGCAACTAGAAGTACTCAACTGATCCGATTTTGAACCGGATCAGTTGAGCATAAATTGATCGGTTTGGTCAGAAAACCAGACCAGTTATAACTTAACTGATCCGGTTTTCTGAACAAATCGGATCAGTTGAGGTTACTTTGTAAAAAAAAAAATGTGCCACAATACCCACCCAGCATACAAAGATCCCAACCAAAAAACCAACATAACATTATCACAAACTAATTAAACCAACAAACTGATAAAGCTCGAACAAAGCTAGAAATTAAAAATGAAGACAAATTGAAAAGGGTTTTCTACGTAATGCCCCTGTGTTTTACGAAATTCTACGTTGAACCCGTCTTTTTTGAACTCTCCTTATTGTACCCCTAAACTTTCTAAACGTCACACAAAATACCTTTACTAATAGAAAATCCTACCCCATACTTCACTTAGCCTTCAATTTCTCATATCATATCCCGTACCTCATTCAATTAATAAAGCTAAAAATTCCTACTCTATGCCATAGGGTAAAAAAGTCCCAAAATCTACTGTTTGATATTTTGTATAAGGGTATTTTGTGTAATGTTTAGAAAGTTTAAGGTACAACGTGAAAATTTCAAAAAGGTCGGGTAAAAGTACAGCATAGAATTTCGTAAAATACATGGGCACTACGTAGAAAAACCCAATTAAAAACTGTGGCGTTGTAGCAATAAGAGGACAAATTTTAAAAAAAAAAAAATAACCACATAACAAATTCACAGAACATCAATTAAACTAAAACAACAAAAATGAACATACAAGATATAAATTACGAAACATAACATAAATTTAACTACATTACGAAACATTAATAATATATAAAATAAATTACGGAACATAAATTAATTAACAAAAAATTAAAGGGAAATTCCATATGGTAGCCCTCAATTTATTTAAATTACATATGGTAGCATTTTTTTAAGGCAAAAGCTATTGAGCGCCCCCGGGGCGCTAGATAAGGTAGATATAATATATGATTTCTTTCTTATATCTAATAACTTTACTAAAATAGTGCACTTAGTTCCCTAATAATCTGTTTTGTAAATAGGAAACTCAATTAAATACTAATTACCATTTACAAGACACATACTCATAAAGAATTTCAAATTCTAAACTTGCATGTTGCTTACCTAATTACCATTTACAAGACACATACTCTGAAAGAATTTCACATTCTAAACTTGCTTGTCACTTACTGTTGAAACTCTTCCAATGCATTACAAATACTCTAATCAACATGCTCTAGAAAATAAACAAACAAAAATTCAAGGGTTTGACTTCATCGTGTGATTGCTAGGATCATCCTTTGCTGGAGGTAAGATAATTTTTCTTTTGTTATGTTCTATCTTTTTTCAATTTTTTCTTTAGTTATATATGTTCCATCTTTTCTCAATTTTTTCTTTTGTTATGTTCTATCTTTTTTTAAATTTGTTCTCTGTTCTATCTTTTTTTCAATTTTTCTTTTATGGTGTGATACTTAGATAGGATAATTTTTACTTTTACTTATGATCTGCCTTTGATTATCTTTTATAATGTGATTGATCATAATGAAACTTTTTTCCTTGATAAATTTATTGCCTTTTTCATAAAATTATATGTATCAGAAAAAATATGTTTTTGACTTGAATATTTCCCCAAGTAATGAAGAATTGGTTGATATTATGGGGGATGACATTCAATTTAAATGGAACTTGTAAAGAAAATATTAATCTGGAAATCTCATCACTGAATACAATCCATAACCAACACCAGAATTATGTTGCACAAGGTCAAGATAAATCAAACTTTGAGCCATTTGTGGGTCAGACATTCCTAAATGAAGAAGAAGCATAGATTTTCTACCAAAATTATGCCCACATTCATGGTTTTAGCATTCGCAAAGATCGAACAGAAAAAAGAGATGGTAAAATTATAAGGTGTGATTTCTTTTGTCATCGTGGTCGAACACAACCAATAAAAGAAATTGATCCGAATAAGGAACAAAGAAATAGAATGTCTAATAAATGTAGTTATAAGGCCGATTTGCGCATCAAATTAAGGAGATGCAATGAAATTCTCTGAAGAGTGGCATGTTACTACTTTCATACCGGAGCATAGTCATGCTTTGTTGTTTGGAGAACTAGTTCGATTCCTTCCCGCTAATCAAATTATTAGTCCAGAAGATGAAAAGAAGATTCTTTTATTGAAGGAAGCCGATCTAACTGTCAGACAAATTATTCATGTTCTTGAACTTGAGAAAAATGTAGAATATGGGGAGCTTTCTTTTCTTGAAAAAGATATTCGCAACCTTTTTATTAAGGTGAGAAAAATAGTTTGTGGTGATGATGTTAGTAATCTACTAGATTACTTCAAATCTTGCAGAGAGCAAAATTCCAACTTCCATTATGTGTTAAAGGTTAATCATCAGAGGAAATTGGAACACATATTTTGGTGTTCGGCTAAGTCAGTTGATTGGTACCATAAATAAGGGGATGTCGTAGTCTTTGATACCACCTATAAGGTTAATGTGTATAGCATGTCGTGTGTGATATTTGTCAGTATCAACAACCATGAGAAGACAATTTTATTTGGATGTGCATTGCTCCGAAATGAGACTACAAATACTTTCAAATGGTTAATGAAGGTATATAATCTCTTAAATTTATCTATTTCATTGCTCCAAATATTTCGTTATTATGCATACGTTGTAACCCATGCATGAGCATAATGAGATACACCAATACTTATTATCCTTCCCCAATTGATTTTTTTATTACTTGCAATATTCTTATTTCGCTAATGTTGATTGTTTAATTATTTTCACAGTCTTTTTAGATACAATGAAGAAACCCCCAAAAACCATTATAACTGATCAAGATCCATAGATGACGCAAGCAATTACTGAAGAGTTTCCACACACTAAACATAGCTTTTGTATATAGCATATTACTTCCAAGTTTGGTGGTTGGTTCACATCCATTCTTCGTGACAAATACCAAGTATGGTGTGCTCATTTTTACAAACTCTATAAGTCAGAGACAATAGAGGAGTTTCATAACCAGTGGTCCATTGTTTTTGGCAAATACAGTTTGCAGGACAACAAACATGTTTAGGGCTTGTATGAAATCAAAGAATTTTGGGCATCGGCATATCTTCGAGGTTACTACTTCGGAGGGATGAGGATCACGGGTAGGCCATAATATATTAATGGTTTTATTAAGAGATTTGTGTCATCTACTTCAACACTAAAAGACTTAGCTAAACAAGTTAGTGGAAAAGTTTATACATCTTCTTTTTAATATAATTTTTTGCCTTCATATTTTATTATAGTCATTATGATACTTTTTGATTTGATTAGATTGATGTCGCTATCCGAGAGATCATACAAAGACAATCACATGACAATATGTTAGCAGTCACTTAGTTGGATGTTTTGAAAGTAAAGTCCCCTTTGGAAAAACAAGCCTCTCAAGTGTTTACTCCGTTTGCTTTTGAGAAGTTCAGGGAAGAATTTTCTAGAGCGAGTCAATATTCAATCATATTTGTGGAATGTCATGAGTTTATTGTTAGGTATTATGAAGGGGAAAATATTCGAAATCATAAAGTCTTTTGGGATGGTAAAAGTGCAATGTGCTCTTGCAAACAATTTGAATTCTCCGGAATAAATGACGCAACATATTGCGGGTCTTCCTTTATAATGATTGCTATGAAATTCCATCAGCCTACTTGCGTACTCGGTGGCACCTCGGCAAAATTATCACTCCAAATGAAATTTTGGTTGATCAAATGGTACAAAATAATGTGTTTAAAAATAGCGTTGTTGTCCATTTGCCTAAAATCACATAGAACATATAGTAATAAAGATATGGGAAATGCATACCAAAAATATAAGTCTTCTCTAGCGCCCCACGGGCGTCCGTTAGCGAGCTCGTTTTTTTAAACAATTACATATGGTAATCATCAATAATTGTTTAGCTAAATAAAATAACCTTAATGACTAGAAAATGTTAGTGAGCCATTGTAGTGTGAGATTTTATTCGCCAACGCAGTGTGAGCGCATATTTGACTACCCCATTGTTAACGTTTTACTAAAATACGTTTTCGAAGTCGCCAACAAGTCTTTAGAGGAAGACTCATAAACCTAATTGGATATTTATGAACCTTAGCGACATCTTTGGGATTTATCCAATATAGATTTCCTCGTCGTGACTCCATAGATTGTCAAGAACCAAAAATTGAGTTCGGGGGGTGAGGGTACGAACACGAACCACGTTCACCCGTTGCTGACCTCTACTAAATATTGATTCATAGCAAGTTTTATGCAAAAGAATGACCATAAAATATTTTCAGCACCCTAAAAAAGATTAGTCTAGGTTGGTTATTAAACACATGAAAAGACTATTTTTTTAGTGACACGTTATTAAGCAATCAATATTACTGGGTTCCTAAAAAGTTGTCCAAATGATCTGATTAATGTTAGAACAATTTCTTAGGTCCTGATTAACAATAATAACATTTTGGTGATGAAAGCATAAGCAGGATAATCATAGCAATATATAATAAATAGGGAAGAAGTAGTTGAGATTAGAAAATACAAAAGAACGGATTTTTATTAAAGATCTACATCATGAAAGAAAACGTTAGTAACTTCAATAAAATAAATAAGAGAGAAATATACAAGGACCCTCAGGAATATACAGGTGTGGCTTGGGTCTGAGGGAATAACAACCTTCGAGAGGAGCAATCGTGAAGCCTTTCAACGAACACTTGTGAAGATCGATCAAGTTATGTGTTTGTAAGTATGGGTTTATGTGTTTGTAAATATGAATTTGCATGTTTATAAATATGAAAGTATGGAAATATGACAATTTGAGAGTATTTTCGCTTTGAGAGATGGCAAGTGTTCGAGTGTAAAGAGTGTGTCCAAGTGTCCCGTAGATCCGGAAATCATTAGCTTATTTATATGAAAATATTGAAAAAAGATAAGAAAGTGCAGTGCGCTCAGCGGAAAAGAAGGCGCTGCACGCACCGCCACGTGTCAAGCGCACAGTGGTACGCTGAGCGCAATCCAATGTGCGCTAAGCGCACAGCCTGAGCCAGACGCACCACTAATCTGGCCAGCCTTTTTTAACGCGGTTTTCTAAAGATTCTTTTTATCATTTATCTTTAAATCGGAAAACCAAGTTTTATGAAATAAAATCTTATTTCAATTTTGAAATATCTTTGAAAATATTTATTGATTTCTGAAAATATTTATTAGAATAATAAATAAATACAATTAATTATCATGAATAATTAATATGGCTTTTTCAAAGGATTGGACTCAAAATACAATTAATTATCAGGAATAATTAATTGAGCTTTAAAATAGGACTTTGGATCTTCAATGCAAATAAATAAGCTTTATGCTTTAAAAACTCTTTTGGGCCTGGTTCTTCGGACTGCTCTCCCCTTGGGTCAGACCAATTAAGATCGCGAAATGTTTCATCATTGGGCCCTTTGAGTCATGTAGTGTTTTGATTATTGTAAACAAATGATGATTATCTAGCTAACATGTGTGTTTCAGATGTGCATATTACATTAACATAGAACAAATCATGGAAGGTTGAATATATCACAAAGTTCCTAGAAGAGTTCCTAGAAGGAACACAAATAGAGCAGTTCCTGAGTGGGAGCAACAATATGAAGTTTCAGAGTTTAAACAAGAAGTTCCTAAGTAGGAACTATGAGTGCTAGTTCCTTTAAGGAACTAGCACATCGAGGTTCCTGGGGTGGAGCTATCAGCATGCAGTTATTGAGTTAGAGCAGCATGGAGCATGAAGGTAGAAAATATGATTTTTTTTAACGATTCATATAAATATGTGCAAACGTGAAAGGTAATGGAACAAGGTCAAACGGAACTCGTGGAACTTAAAGTCAAAAGATGAACGTGGTGTTAGTGGGAGATCATGGAGCTTGTTCCTCAAGCTAAGGAACAACATGGGTTAATGTTTTAAACCACTAACTCATGATTAATCCCATGTTCATTCTAAATGACTGCTATAAATATACAAGTTTAATTAAATTTCAAATTGTCTGACTGGAGTCATTATATTCCATAAGGTCTGACTTGTGTCATTCCATACGGTTTGGCTTAAGGAATAATGTTATAAAAGAATTATTTTCTGCTATTCCTTGTTTTGAGTCAGTTCCTTTGAGTTCCAAGTTCTTACGATTGACATGGTCCTTTACAGTTCTTCAGTTTCTATATACTAGAGTTAGACTAAATTAGCAAATGTCTGTATTTGAGTTTGGGGTTAAAGGGTTTGAGTGAACTCTTGTAATGGGGACTTGGTTAGGAGTTTGAGTGAATTCTTGTATCAAGTTCGAATTAGGAACTTGAGTAAGTTCTTGTTATGTATGTGTAGACTTAGGATGAAGTCTATTCAGGGGTGAAGTAAGGGTTTGAGTAAACCGTTCGTAAAGAATTGTGGGAACTCTTGAGAGAGACTTTGAGTTAAGTCTAGACTTCCTAGTGGAACTTGTGAGAGAGTTGGAGTTCCGAGTGGAACTTGGGTATGTAATATGTTGTAACAGATGAGGTTCCTTATTATAGTGAAGAGTTTAAATCCTGAGGAGGTCGTGGATTTCTTCATGTATTGAGACAAGAAGTTTCCACGTAAATATCTCTCTTGCACTTTCGATTCCTTATTGCTTATGTTTAAAATTCTGCATTATTTGGGCAATAAGTTCCACACTACAATTCACCCCCCCTCTTGTAGTGTTCCTTCCGAGTTAACAATTGGTATCATAGCTAGAACTCCGTGATAAGCAGGAAACCCTGCTGAGTTAAGTTCTTGCAAGAAGAAGGAACCCGTACGAGAAAGAAACTGCACCCTACGTGTAGACACATAATCGTGTATCCCCATTTAAGGATCCAATGATGATACATACCGCGGCGTTAGTTGGCGCGACCCAACGGAAGAGCAATCTAAAGAACCATTCTAAAATGAGTTTCGAATTGATATTCTAAAGCCCAATTAATTGTTCATGATGAATAATTGTATTTCAAGCCCATAAAATGTTTTAAATCCATTTTAAAAGCCCAATCAAATATTTATTATTTTAATAGATATTTTTCATAAATATTTTATTATCTTTGATAAATAAATCAGATTTTTAATCCGTAAAATTCCATCTCGGGAATTTTAGGGATAAAAAAGTATCTTTGCAAGACGCGCAATGGAATATGCTCGAATATTCCAGAATATGCACGGACGCGGGGGCTGCGCTCAGCGCGCCACGTGCGTCCAGCACATAGGCCAGAACGCGTCAGGCGAGCCAATGAGCGCCTGACACGTAGATTTTGTGACTCACACAAAGTCCTGCGTCTGACGCAGGTCTTGTGTGAGACGCAACTTTCTTTTCTATCTTTTCAAAAACGCGTTTACAATGTGCGCCTGACGCGTGGCACTGCGCCTGCCACGTAGGCCTGCGCCTAGCGCAGGGCTTGCGTGGAGCGCAAGTTTTGTTTTCCCTATAAATATCCGGAATTTCCCGAATTACGGATGGCTTTTTCATATTATTATTTCACGAATACAAAAACTTACGAATACCTCTACAATACACTTCGAATTCTCAAATACTCAAACACTCAAATACTTTCAATCAATTCTTAATCACTGCGTTCTTGGTTCCACGATTGCTCCGCCTAAAGATCGTTGCACTCCTCAATCTAAGTCGCATAGGTATAATCCTGAGGATCCTTGAATAAATTCTATATTTTAATATTGAAGTTACTAACCACTTATTTCATGATGTAGATCTTTAATATAAAATCGCTCGACTGTATATTCTTCTAAACCTTTCTCTTTTTATTTATTTTTCATATTATTATATGCCTGCCTGATTGTTCTATGCATATTATATGATTGTCCAGCTTTATTGCTTTTATCACCCACATGTTATTTTTTGCTAAACTAAACCTAAAGAACTGTTCTAATATCAATCAGATTAATTTGGACAACTTGCTAGGTTCCCTGTAATTTGATTGCCTAATAACATATCATTAAAAATAGTCTTTTTATGTGTTTCTTGAACCAATTTAGACTAAATATTTTTAGGGTGTTTAAAACGTTATTTGATTATTCTTTGGCATAAAATCTGTTATGAATCGATATTTAGTAGAGGCCAACTCTGGGCGAATGTGGTTCATTATGACTATATTCGTACTCTCACCCCCGAACTCAATCTTTGGTTCACTTTGACCATGTATGGAGTCAGGACGGAGAAATCTACATTGGATAATTTGTCCCTATGTTTTTCCCATATCCAATTAGGTTTATGATTCTTCCTAAAAAGAATTGTTGGCGACTTCTTTCAATACAATATAATTTTCAATAAAACCTTAACAGTGGGGTAGTCAAATCTAATACGCGCTCACACCGCGTAGGCGAAATAAAAACACGCCTATACTACGTCATTCAAAGGAACAAGTGGAGGCTGCCTTTTTATTATCACTTAAAAGTCACTCAAGGATTATCAACGAACCCTTTGATGTAAGTATCTCTTCCTTGATATATTTTTTATAAGCATACATTAAATTGAAACTTGTTCCTTATAGTACTTCTAGTAAAATTGTTCTATTCGGCTTTGATGTTTTTTTTTGCAATTTTGGATAACTTTAAAATTGTTTTTTAAAGATAAAATTTAAATTTCCAAATTGTTTTGAAATTTCAAAGAATCGGTATACTAGAAATGGTTCAAGGAACAAGTCGTATGGAACAATGCACATTGTCACTTTGGAACTTGGTTTGAGTTAAGCAAACAAGAAGGACCTCAAGTTTGCATTTTTTCACCCTTTGGACCTGTTCTTTTTTTATGCACCATTTGGGGCCTGGGTTAGGAAATCCGACAACCTAACCCTGCTTTAACCACACCGGAGGTATAATAATTAAAAAAATAAAATAAAAGCATTAAATGTTCCATAAAATCAATCGCTTAAATACAAATGAACCAGGTTGCTTCATCCAAAAAAGCAAAAACACCATGTTTGTTCTTCCCACCAAATCCTTATAATCTAAAACCCCAAAAAAAAAAACCAGAATTCAGTTCAGGAACTCCATTGCAGCATCTCTAGCTACAATTATTGGGATATTATTAACAATAATTAGTCAACCTCTTTTCTAACTTTAAGTGAGGAAATAATTAGGAAAATAATTAGGAAAATTAACATAAGGCTATTCCAATTGGATTTTCCACCAACAATTAGGAAAATAAACAACACCACATTCATATAATCAACTCACTCAACATCGTCCCATTATACTCATAATTCAATTAACCCAACACATTAAAGTATCCTACCAACAAGTAGCAACAATTTCATATTCATTCACAACCACAACATAATTTCATAATCAAACATAATACATAAATTCAAATGGAATAAAACTCAATTCAAAATAAATGAGAATAGAAGGGTTAGTACCAAACAAGAGCATCAACAACGGGATGAAGGAGAAAGCAAGAGCACCACCAACTAGCAAAGAACGAACAACACCGAGAACAAGGCGGCGCCAACAACGGCCAAAAACAACGGCGAGCAAAGAACACAACGACAACACAAGGCAGCATCAACGAAAGAAGGGGAAAAAGGCACGAGCAACAGTAGCAGCACAAGGGGAAGGGGAAAACACGACCAACAACGGCACAACAACAGCAGCACCGCGGCGATGGCGAAAACCAGCCTGAGGTAGTAGCAGGCAGGGGTGAGAGAGAGAAATATGGGGTTTGGGTTTCACGGGAGAGAGAAAGATGGGTTTGGGGTTTTTGGGTTTCTCCAATTGAAATTAGAAAATGGGGTTTGAGGTTTGCTGATTTAATTCAAAGTTTGACAGCTCAAGTTGGATTGTTGGCTTCTTGGCTAAGAGACACGAAGAAGAAAGAAGATGAAGCAGGAGTTTTTGGCTCCAAAGGAAGAATAACTCACGTGGGACCCATATATTAATCCAAGGTTAACTTTTGTCATCAGAAATTGGTTTTAGGTCCTGAACGGTGAAAAAAAAAACTATAGGTCCCAATCGGTGAAAAAATCAAAACTTGAGGTCCTTATCTTATGCTTAACTCACTTGGTTTCTATACAAAAGGAAACTTTATTCTTTAGGCAGTGCAATATATGACTATTTCATTTATTTGCCAAAGAATTGTTTTTCCATGCATATTGGGTATATTGGATATAACTGTATGAATGCATGATTGTTCTTGTTAGTAGTAGAAGATATGTGAATCTTATTTGGTTGAAATATGGATACTTTATGTTGCTCTTACTAACAAGAAAGGACCCAACATATATTTGGGTACCAAAAACCAAGAACTTGCTTATTTTGCAGGTTATGTGAAAGGAACCTATATCTCTTGATGTAGAGGTTGTTTCTAAAAAGTAGTTCTAGACATGAGTTCCTCTCACTACAAAAGCTGGAAAAAGTATGTAAAAGGTGAAATACATTTCTTAGGAAATTGGGTAATAATCTTTACATACTACTATATATCTTGGTCATTATTATTCTCAAATATACTTTTTAATATCCCTTATTAATACATGATTGTAGAAGGTTATGAAAGAGAAGTTGTTTTACATATAAATGAATTATTTCAATCTAACTTCTCTTTAAGTTTTGTGCAAGTACAATTATGTTTTGTAGGTTTAAGTATGGAGATAATTAATATTGGTAAAGGAACTTGCGAATGTAATAAAAGATTTATCGTTTGTTCCTTTTAGAGGAACCGACGTATTGGCACAACTAAAACGAACCAAAGAAACTCTAATATAGTCATAGGAACATAGTAATTAAGCATGAATCAACAGATCTATTAACTGATATTCACGTCCTAATGATAATAGAAGTTTAAGGCTAAAATTTCGGAAGGTTTTAAGGAAAAAGATTTTGACTAAGTTAAAACATTTTAAGAAAATATTTTTGGTTATGGAAATATTTTAATTTTTCTGAAAAATTAAATCTTTTATATTTAAAGAAAAATCTTCTTAGATATTATTAAAAAGAATTGAAATTAAACTTTTATTTAGGATAAGAGAAGATGATAAGAGATCATGATTAACAAATTCCTAGAATTTAGGAAAGTGGGATACTGGATATAACACGTTTAATTGAACGTATACAAAGTGGCGCATGATGTGCTTGTTCCTCAAGCAAAGGAACAACGTGTTCTAAAGCCACAAATCCATGATCCTATGATCTAATCTCACGCTTAATCCAAATGACTATTATATAAGAACTTAATTAATGAAGTTCTAAGTGTACCTGACTAAGTGATTAAGTGAGTTAAGTAATTAAAGTATCGGTGCCTTTATTCTCTTATAATAGCCAATTGTTCCTATTGTCTACTTCTTCTATTTCCACTAAATTAAATGCATAAAATCAGTTTCTCAAATCAAGAAACATTGACTATTGATTTGATGGAAGCGATGGTAAACTAAGATTAGTGAAACTATTAAATGGTATAGAAACATTCCAACATTTGGCACAAGTTCCTAATTCTTTTAAAATTAATCTTAGTTCACTTGAACAAAGCAAAAGTTCCTTTTCATATGAGACCATATTTTTTAAGGAACTTTATTTCATTTTATGCTTTAACTATATTATCTCGTTTGACTAACCTAATAACATTTAAATGCACAAAGTATTTCTTTTTGAGTTTGCTTTACAGATTATATTTCTTAGTTTATGACAACCCAAAATGAAGGAACAATAAACAATGTTTAGTGAGGGGGAACAACTCGTAAGATATAGCTCAAAAACGAGAGTTCCAAGACTATGATGATAGACAAATCAATATTACTCTCGCTATATGCTTATGATGAAGGAACTATAGCTTCATAAACCAACGTAAAATGGTAAGATTGTTTAATAATCAAATGTTGGTAAGTTAAGTTCCTGTTCCATTGTATATATTTTTATTGTTGAGTTAATGAAGCACATTATGTTTAAAGTTTTTAAAAGTTCACTAACTCTGGTTGTTTTGCAATTAAATTGCATCATCAATTAAAGTTAAAAATGTCATATTTGGAAGGAATCAAAAAAGGAACATATACTTGGTGGATCTCAATTTGGTTCCTAATAACAACATGACATAACTAGTTATTATAGATGATTTACTTATGTCACTCAAAATTATAACATTCTAACTTCATCGTGGTTGACAAACTTAGGCCAAGGAACTTGATTATAGGTATATCTCATTTCTAGTTCCTAAATGATAGAGTTTGTAAACCATGTTCATGAAGAAAGTATGTGATATTATCTTCTTTCAAAATCATAAAATTTGGTGTGCACCACAAATTCTTTAGAACTTTTTCATGAGAATTTTTGTGGTATCTTAAGTGTTTAGATTATAATTTTGAAAGAGATTTGTCTTGATTATAGTTGATGGTTATTTAAGGAACACTTGATTTCTTGCTTTAATAGCAAAGATGAATATTCCACATATGGTGTAATCATTGCTAAGAAGATTAAAAGTTTCAGTGGTCATTAATTATTATATTCGAGATCTAACCATGGAACCAAGTTCCAAACAAGTTTCATGATTTTGTCGAGTTCCTTGCCTCTAACTGGAAGATAAGAAGTACTCCTGCGATTCATTCACAGTGACATCGACAAAGGAACTCTATAAAGGTTAGTTGTTAAGAGGAACAACTAAACAAAGGTATTGACTTTTATTCATGTAGCTAGGTCATTAGATAATTGAATATTATTTTATTGTTGCTTACATGGGATTTAGATTGTTCCAAATAGATTTTAAATGTGTTCAAAATAAATTATTTGCTGGAAATCTGCGAGGAACAACATCAAGCTCTTCTTGACAAATGATTTCAAATTTCACAATAATTTTTTTTTTTCAAGAGGAATTGACTTTTTTTTTTTAGGGGAAGAGGAATTGACTTAGTAGTTGTACATAGTTATATAGATAATATTTTTGGTACAACTAACTATTTTGTGCAAAGGTTTTTGCTAACCTTATAAGCAAATGTGTACACGAGCATGATAAGGGAACACAATTACTCTCTTGGTATATAATGATGCAAGGACAAAAACATGTCAAGGAACTTTTGAAGAATGACGAGTATGAGTCGAGTTGAAATGAAAGTTTCCATCAGATATGAAGACATCAAAATGATGGAACTAGCGGTTCGGGAACTCAAAAGTAAGTCATCAAAATCAGTCCAAGATTACTTGAAGGAAGGTTTATATGCATGGTGAAATGTGACTTAAGGTATGTTGTTCCTATTCACATTGTATCATGATTAATAAATTACATTGTTAAATTATTAATAGGAAAAATTGACACCAAGGGGCCGAACTATTAGCGGTTTTTTTTAATAGGTCTCAACTATTGATTATTCAGTGTAGGATCCAACTATAGGGTGTTGTGACTTTAAATAGGCCTAGCAGGTAACCAACCTGTTGTAGCAGGTTACCCTATCATGTGACCTCGTTAAATAAGCACGTGACTTCACAAATCATCTCCTCTCCTCTCCTCTCCTCTGCGTGACATTTTAGCATCCTTGTTAGGCCCACAACCACCGTCGCTTACCACCATCTTTCTCTCTCCTCCACCTCCCAAACCACCATCCTCGTCACACCTCCGTCGCAAAAAGCCCCTTGTTTTCTCTCCCGACGATACTCTCACCAAAAAAAACCCCTCCATCTCCAACGTCGTGTTCGTCTCTCTTGAAACTCGTCTCACCCGATTCTTTC